>OX637592.1:2275230-2732434 GCA_951800085.1 Comarum palustre | reverse complement strand
TATCCGATAAGTGATATTAATAAGAATAACATCATCCCCAATGATGATTACACAACTCTAATCCGAACTTATAAAGAACCCATATTAGAAAATAAATTTAAGAAACCAACAACCTATGTCAATCATAACAAACAAATTCGAAAATCGGATCAACCACGGAAAAGGCATGAACCCTCTTTTCCCGGCCTCATGCTCAAATAAGGGATACAATAAACTCACAACCTCGAATAACTAACCACAACAATACTAAAACGAGGCCAAAAACTTTCAACAACACCTAACAAGATTAATCCTTAATAAATCATGAAGTAGAATAAATTAGAGTGTGCGTTTTAATTCCAAATAAAATTTCACTCACAGACTGAGGCCTTAGCCTGACGAAAACCAAAATTCTGCTCAAGGGAAGTCTCCATAACACGAGCCTCTTCGAGTCCTGTTCCACAATTAATATTAATTTTCTGGACGCTAGAATAATAATTAAATAATTTAGACATAAACAATTATGAGCGTACAACTCGCTCATCCTCTCCATACTTCTCAAATTGTCAACCAAAAATCTCCGACCTTCCCCAATAACTTAGAAGTCCTTCAAATATTTCTTAAATCTTAACCGATAATAATTGATGGCCGGAATAATATTTTATTATTTGCCAATATTACTAAACTTGAAAAATTTTAAAACCTAACCAAAACTCCTCCAAAAATTACCAAATTTAAACTATAGACTCCTCTCATTTTATACAATTTAATGGGCGTGAAAAACTGCCCAAAAAGTGGTAACACCGCTGCCAACTCGGCCGCTTGCGGCGGCCGACGGAAGAAATTAAGGCCAAAATTCTGACGACATCCAATCGCCACCAAATTTTAACAGTAGCTTGGTCTCATCATTTGGAACAACTTTCTAGTTTAACTCAAAGGCTAATTCGGCTTCTAACTAGGTCAATCGAACAAAAATGTAAAAACCTGAAATTTATTTTTAAATTTCAAATCTTCGATTCTCCCTCCATACTCCAAATCAATCCACCAAACTTTAGGAGTGAGTAGTAATCCTAAAACCCATTCTAACCATATCTAGAACTCATAAATTGGTGGCCTAAGGAGGGAGAAATCAGATCTAGAATATTTGTAATCAACTTGAAATTTCTCCTAAACCTTGAAGAAATAGGTCGAAAAGCTAACCTAGAATTGAAGTAGACTCAGAGGCGCTCCTTTTGGGACCGGCCTCACCACTTGAGGTGGCCTGGATCGGCAGCGACGACGCTGAGAAGGTCCGGCAGAAAATCTGCCCGATTTTCTAGTTTTTAGGCTATTTATAGGCATTTTTGCGAAATTACCCATAAGCCTCTAACTTCGGACCCTTATAGCGTCTTCATACGAACTCCGATTTGAGCATGCTACATGTCCACAAACTCATATCGACGTCCTCTACAACTTTCATGAAGAAATTTTTCCCAAATTCTCGACTTATCGAAAAGTCAACTTTACGGTTATTATACAGTCAAACGGTTACTTTAAATGGTTAAAAACCAAAGTAACCAACCGTAACATAATTCTAGGGTCGGGATGTGACAGAATTGACGTCGATACGAGTTTATTGACATGTAGCACGCTCAAAACGGATTTTGTACGAAGAAGTTATAAGGGTCCGAAGTCTGAGGCATATGATATAAATAACCCATTTCGGGAAAAAACCCAGAAAAAAGCTTCCGGTCCTTCTCGGCGTCGCCGCTGCCGATCCAGGCCACCTCAGGTGGTGAGGCCTGTCCCAAAAGTAGCTCCTCTAAGTCTACTTCAATTCTAGGTATGCTTTTCGACCTATCTCTTTATGGTTTAGGAGAAATTTCAAGTTGATTACCGAGTGTACAGTAGAAGATCTAGATCGGATTTCTCCCTCCTCAAGCTACCAATTTATGAGTTCTATATATGGTTAGAATGAGTTTTATGAGTACTACTCAACCCTAAAGTTTGGTGAATTGATTTGGAGTGTGGAGGGAGAATCGAAGATTTGAAATTTAAAAACAAATATCGGGTTTTTACATTTTTGTTTGATTGACCTAGTTAGAGGCTGAATCGGTCTTCGATTTGAACTAGAAAGTTGTTCAAAATGATGAGGCGAAGCTACTGTTAAAATTTGGTGGCGATCAGAAGTCGTAGAAATTTCTACCGGCGGCCGCCGCCAGAGGCGGTGCTTCCACTTTTTGGGCAGTTTTTCATGCCCATTAAATAGTATAAAATGAGATTAGTCTATAGTTTAAATTTGGAAATTTTTGTAGGAGTTTTGGTTAGGTTTTGGAATTTTTCAAGTTTAATATTAGCTGCGGATAATAAAAAATTATTCTGGCAATCGGTTATTGCCGGTTAAAGTTGAAGAAATATTTTAAGGACTACTAAGCTTTTGTTGAAGGTCAGAAATTTTTGTTGATTAAGGTCGAAAGTTTTGGCCGAGGGTAACGTTATTGTCAATTTTAAATAATTATTCGTTTGACAATTAAGATTTACTATTATTCGTTGAATAAGAGATGAAGAATTATCGCCTGTGAGTGGACCTTTGTTTTGAATTAATGCATGTCATGTTTTTTATGCTAAACATGATTTTTTATTAATTTAATGAGCCGGTGGGGCCAGGAAGATAGGTTGCTCCCTTTCCGTAAGCCCCTATGTTATGTCGGCTGAAATCAACGTTATATTGATTAAATTTGGAATGCATTGTTTTATGGCCATAGTTTTAAGGACGGTCGGGAAAATGTGTCTTATGCATGAGATGCATGTTTTAATTTAGGGAGATGAGTCATATAATAATTTTTTTTTCGTATTTGTTTGTTTTCATCACCATGAAGGGTCGTCATATATATAAAGATGCTAGCTAGACATACGGCCCCCCTCACTTTAGAAGTGGAGCAAGGCAATAGTAGCCCTAGAGGGTTCCGACTCTAGCTTGAGAGGCTCATTGTCATGATGGAATCTCTCTGCCATGAAGGGTCGTCATATTATGTAGTAGCCTTAAAGGTCCCGACCCTAGTCTGGGAAACTCTCTGTCATGGTGAGACCTCTTCCTCTATTTTTAATACTGAGTTTTAAGCCAATGAGATTGACAAGTCTTGTTTTGTTTTTTAAAAGGATGATTTGGGATTTTTCCCAAGGAGGCATGCATAAATGATTTTGGAACAATAAGAGGGATAACGTTAAATTAAGATATTTTATCGCGCCTGGATTATATTTTTGTCCACTCACTCTAACGTCATGTTTTTAAATGTTTTCCCCTGAGCCCTTCGTTTTAGTGTTGCAGGGTTGCTGAGAGGAGGTCATGCATACTGAAGATGAGGCATAGTTAAATCATTCTGCTGTCGCTATATAGTCTATTTAGGTTTTGCTTCCACGTAGAATGCTCTGTTTATCCCAATACAGTTTAGTTGGATTTTATTGTTGTGGAAATGTTTAGTTGGATTGCATGTAGGGTTATCCATTTCAAGGGGGTTTCCGGTAAAAATTTCTCTTGAGGTAGTCCACACAGGGTTTACTTCGGGTTAAAGGGGTTAACCTAGGGTGGGTCCTAACAATATATATATATATATATATATATATATAATGAGGGGTCCCTTATTTTGACTTATATGAGGGATTAAGCATAAGACCAATTTTTCAATCAAATTTTTCAATCTCCACCATTCTGTTTTTACGTCCTAATATGTAGATCACTTCTGCAAACAATCATCCAATTTGGTGATAGTTAAGGTGCTCAAAACTATAATTTTCTCGAACGGTTTAGATTTGGTAGATTTAAACCGTCCAATTATTTAAGCTAGTTCGAAGCCTTAAAGACCACCAAATTTGTTGAAAATTTCCATAAATGATCTACTCATATATACCTTAAGGTTAAGTGGTGGAGATTGAAAAAATATGATCGAAAAGATGGTCTAATGCTCAATCTCTCATATAAGTCACAATGAAGGATCCCTTAGTGGAAGGACCCTATATATATAACTCTTCCAATAAGGGATCCATTTTTTGACATATATGAGGGATTGGAGATTACACCAATTTTTTGATCACATATCAATATATTCACAGTTCAATATTTAGATGTATATATGTAGATTATCTCTGCAAAATTTCATCTAATTTGGTGATCATTAAGGCTTCGAACAAACTGAAATCAATTGACGGATAAACTATGTCAAACCTGAACCGTTAATGTTTTGACTTTTAATTCACAGTTTTGAGCACTTTAACGATTACCAATTTGGTGAAATTTTACATAATGGATCTATTCATATAGAACTACTTATTGAACGGTACGTGAAGATGTAATTTTGTGATCAAAAAGTTGATGTAAACCACAATCCCTCTTATATGTCAAAAAAGAGATCATTCATTGGAAGGGGGTTGTGTGTGTATATATATACCAAAAGGGATATGCATTTGGCAAACTTTTTGATCACATAACATCTCTACCGTTGAGATGCATATATATAGATCATTTCTGTAAAATTTCATCAAATTTGGTGATCGTTAAGGCTTTAAAATAACTGAAATCATTTAACGGATAAAATCTGCCAAACTTGAACCATTAATGTCTATAATTTTAATTCGCAGTTTTGAACATCTTAACGATAACCGATTTGGATGAAATTTTACAGAGGTGATCTATATATTAGGACCTAAGAATTGAACGGTGAAGATTGAAAAATGTGATCGAAAATTTTGTCGAATACCTATCCCTATAAATAAACCAAAAATAGGGATCCCTTAATAAAAGGGCCTTGTATATATATATGATGAATGTTTTATAAATGCTAGCTAGCCATATCGGCCCTCACTGAAGGAAGTGGAGCGGGACAATAGTAGCCTTAAAAGGCTCCGACCCTAACGTGAGAGGCTCATTGTCATGGTGGAACCTTTTTCCCTATTTTTAATATTGATTTTTAAGCCAAAGATATTAGCATGACACATTTTGTTTTCTAAATGATTACTTGAAATTTTTCCCCCATTGTGGCGTGCACGAATGATTTTTTCAGAAATTGCTATAAGTTGCATGCATTGAATTTTTTAATGCACGTAATTCTGAAAAAGCATAAGGATATGCTTTCATTTGAGTAAATCACTGATTTTGTCCACTCACTCTAACGTTTGTTTTTAAATGTTTTTCCTTGGGGTCTTCGTTTTCAAATGCCCAGATTTGTAGGATAGCAGAGAGGAGGTCGTGTGTATAAGGAGACGAGACATAGTCAATAAATCTGTTGTGGCTAGTATTTTTTGTTTAGGTATTTAATATGTTTAGACTGCTCTAATTACCCCGGTTTGGTTCTGTCAAATTTTCTTGAAGAAGGGGAGATGAGATTGGGGAGTAGGATGACTCCTAGTGTTGGGGTTGATATATTTGGATATTGAGTGTTGGTTGGTTTGCAAGTCTAGTTATCCACTTTTGGAAGAGGTTATGCCGTATTTTTAGTAAAATTTCCTTCGGTGGTGGTCTCCACATCATTCATCCAGATTTTGAAGGAAAATCTAGGGTGGGTCTTGACAATAATCACCAATAACAATTGATAAATAACTCATCAAAATAATAATAATTAATTCAATGAATTCTCCAAAACTTATATCTAACTATTTAATTAACTTGTATATTAATGGGATATTACAATGTAGAAGCACGATGGATCATGAACAAGAGACGACATGCACGAGAGATACAAGGATATATAATGGTACACCATGCCATCGGAGAACATGGCTACGTCCACTTAAGTATCAACATCACTTAAGCATCCACCGCCTTAATCATTAATCGTGGCCAAAACGACCCAAATTTTGTCTACACAAGCCAACCTTTGTTCCACCTTCCAAAGAAGAGCATTGAAAATCTCGACATAGATTGGCGATCCTTTCCAAGAAAAAGCACCCTCAACCGCCATAGGAGTCTTCGAAAAGACTTAATCGGGATTGCAGTGCCATTTCCTGAGAAACCATCGCCTCTTATAGCCTTCACCACCAACAACCCCTCTCTTGTTGGTCGAGAGAGCAAGACGTCTGCCACCGCCGCTAGCACTAAACTAAGGTTTTGTCTTGTTGAGTTGCTCCGTCCAGGGCCGGTCCTGACAATTTGTGTCACGCCCTAACCTGAGTTTATCTCCCTAAACCCAGGTTAGAACGTGCGGGACCCAATCCTAGAGAGATTCTCTCGTAATCCCTCTTGATAAGGGATAACCGTTTACCCTCAACCATTTTCAACAGTCCAAACGACACTGGAATAGACCTCACAAAACTTGAGGATTATCCCGATTTCTGAATTGGATCTCATACTATTTACTTTACAGGACCTATGGTCTAAATATTATTTGTGACTGCACCCGTATCCCTGACAGGATGTCTACGTACACTCTACGCAGGGATCAAGCTACACGTAGCTCTTAGTTTAATTAACGTCCTAACCGGGCGAATCTCGTTTTTCTATTTATTGGTCGATGTATTATTATGTATAGCATACGTCTATCGCATATCCGGAGTTTAACCTCTCCGCTGAGGTATCCACCAACCAACTATCTATCGGGATTATCCCGAACATACCACCATACTTATATATAACAACCATACACATATAAACAGAAAACAACGACAACCACATAATTATATATATCCATCAAGGATATAATAGTCAATTTATCCATAATGGCACTCTTGTAAACACCTAAAACTGTCAGGGGCAGTATTGTTAATTAAGCCTCAATGGCAGCTTGGTAAATATGCTAAGCTGCCAAGGGTATTTCTGAAATTTCAGTCTCAGGGGGCATTCTTGTAATTGACTAAATCTATCGAGGGCAGTATTATCTTTTTGGCCCCAATGTTTGTCTTGTAAATATGCAAAGCTACCAAGGGCATTTCTAGGATTTTAGCCTCAATGACATCCCTGTAATTATACAAAACAGTTAGGGGCATTTATGAGATTTCAGCCTCAATGGCATCCCTGTAATTATACAAAACAGTCAGGGGCATTTATGGGATTTCAGCCTCAATGACATCTCTGTAATTATACAAAATAGTCAGGGGTATTTCTATCATTTTACACCCCACGGTAAAATGGTAAAAGGGTAAAACTGACTCGGTAAAAACAATGGTTTTTATCGTGTCTTCTCCGATCGACTGTCTCTCCAGAAAACCAAGTTTTTTCAGTCAAATCGAGCTTTTACACCTACCTAACAAGTTTTTAAACATTCTAGACAGCTCAACAACACTTTAAACACAAGAAAAGGTCGAGATTTCATACCTTGAAGTCCAACGCTGCAACTCCGACGGAGCTACGTTGGTCTCCTCCTTGCTCCTAGGCAGCTTCTAGTGGTGCCTGGGAGTTCCTTGCTCCTCCTCCGGACTTTTTCAACATCGAGGTCGAATGCACACTGTTCAAGTTCTTTCTCCTCTCTGCTGGGCGGCGCTCATGGCGTCTCTGAAGTGGCTGGAGGTCTGGGCTCGGTCACCAGGGCGAGACGAAACCATTGGTAGTGGTGGTGAGGCTGGACGTGCGTCGGTGGTGGAGGTGGCTGGGCGATCTCGAGCTGCTCGAGAGTGAGAGCCTACCGAAGACGAAAGGAGGAGCATAGAAAAAAGGGAAGGCAGGAAAAAGATAAGGGAGAGAGAAAAAGGAAGTTTTTTTTATAAACCCTTCAACGAACAAGATTTGTCGATCAAATCAACTGCCCAAATCAAGTCCGCAGCTCTGGAAATATTCGTATTAATACAATCCACCACCTCGGGACATTTTAATCTATTTTCCCTCAAAACCGCAAAATCTCTCGATATTATATTCGAATATTAATTTGGGGAAAACTAAAAGTAAGGTTCCCTATATAACCCGTCTGATCCCGGTAAAAGGGTAAATTTTGGTACGAAGTCTTACAATTTGGAGGCTTGTGGCGAACAAAAAAAATGTGACCTCTTAATAAATCATATAAATCGAATAAACCTTTTTTATATGTCACTTATGTATTTTTATAATTTATTTATTTTTAAATCAAATGATTAAATTAACCAATACATTAATCCGGAAAATGAATAGAATAGAAAAAATAAGGTATGGTGCTTGGTATAATCTTTTGCATTGAAAAAGAAACAAAATAGATGAATACCAAATACAAAAGAATCTAGGAAAAAAGCAATGGAAGAAACCTTTTTATATGTCACTTATATATTTGTATAATTTATTTATTTTTCAAAAAATAAAATGATTAAATTAACCATATACATTAATCATGAAAATGAAAAGAACAAAAAAAAGTTACTTTGTATAATCCTTTGCATAAAAAAAGAACACAAAATAGATGCTTACCAAATAAAATAGATGAATACCAAATATGGGTAAAAAGAATCCAGAGAAAAAAAGAGTTAAAAAAGGAGAAGAAAAAGGAAAAGTCGGTATAATTCGAACCAAGGAGATGTCACGGGCCACCTACTAGTATTACCGCTACACAAGTTTACACATTTCTTGTTACTGTGAGGACAATACTTAAAAAATATTTTTAGTCATACAAAAACTATACAAAAATCTAATAGAGAACTCTCAGAGACCCGTGACCTGAGACGGCCGCCTTAACTTGCACCCCTCAGGGCCGGCTCTGCCTCCGCCACAGTCGGAGAATCATTTCTCACTAATCATAGTTTTCAAGATTATTTTTGTTGTCATATACACTTAATTAAATCGGTTACATAAACTGTGATGAATAAAAGTAAGGTGTGTTCAAGATAACTGTTTTTTTTCAAAACACGGAGTCAAAAGCTACTCATGAGCAAAAGGAGGAAGAAACGTAGAAAAGAAGAGGCAGAGAGCGCGTGAGGCAACTAGTTGATGGCAATTTGTAACGTAAATCACGAGAGTGATACAGCAGTTTCATAGAAACGTGTAGCTAATAATGCACTGTCCGCGGGGTATAAAACACAAGGACCTCGCACACTTGGTTGCTTTGACATAGAGATTCACTCTGGTCTGGTGTGTTCTAGTAATGGAGAACCTGCTGGGTCTTTTGCGGATTCACATTCAAAGAGGAGTCGATCTAGCCGTAAGAGACATGACCAGCAGTGACCCTTACATCATCGTCAAAATGGGCAAACAGGTAACATTGCTCCTTCTTTTTGATCCATTTCAGAATTCAGATCTCGGTTTTTGGTATCTTTTCGTCAAGGTTCCTGTTTAGTAGTTGATGTGGGATTATGGGTTGGATAATTAAAGAATGAAGCAGTTCGATGTTTGTCATGCAGAAGTTGAAAACTCGTGTTGTGAAGCGGAATGTGAACCCGGAGTGGAACGAAAATTTGACTCTAACCGTTTCAGACCCAAATATTCCAGTCAAGCTCTTTGTGTATGACAAAGATACTTTCACTTTTGATGACAAAATGGGAGATGCAGAGTTTGAGATTGCCACTTTCATTAAAGTAGTGCAGATGCGCTTGGAAGGTCTCCCAGAGGGAACCATAATTGCTAGAGTTCAACCAACTAGGAAAAACTGCCTTGCAGAAGAGAGCTGTATTATTTGGTCCAATGCCAAAGTTGTGCAAAACATGGTTCTGAGACTCAGAAATGTGGAGCGTGGTGAAGTAGAACTCCAATTGCAGTGGATTCATGTTCCAATGGGTCTCTAAATTAGCTCTATCTAATTTCACTCTGTATAGCTCCTCTCCCATTTTTGATTTATGGTTTAAAGATGTCAGATCAAAATGAGAGTTAGTTTAGACTGCATCAGTTGTATCGAAATAATGAAAATTTTCGATTGGCTGTTAGTTTCTGCTTCGAGCAGTGGCTGCCCTGTTCCAGTCATTCATTTTGTTTTGTTAATGCTTCTGCCCTGCAGTTTTACCATTGTTGGATTCGAGTAGTACTGCACTCTAGTTCTAATTATAGCTACCAGTACCAAGAGAGATGCAGAAGAACAAGAAGCTTTTGGAAAGATTATTTTCGAATATGCATATGGCATGGAGTTGTATACTTATATTTATTTGGTATTTAAAAATAGTTTCTGCTTTAGAAGTAATGTTTCAATTTCTAGACTTCATCATCATCAAAATACATTTCTCTAATTAGATCTCTCGGATTTCCTTCGCTCCGTTTTACTGTGCTTCACCTCTTTATATTCTGGAATTTTGAATTTGGCGAATTTGAAATTGTGGTGGTGAATGGAATTAAGTGAATGCGATGATCAGAATCGATGATTTTATATAATAATCTGATTGTGAAATTGTTTGAGTACTTCTCACAGTGAGTTTGGGAATCATGAATAGTGTTTATTAGTGTTAATCGAACCGGAGTAGATTTAATGGAACACCAGATCTGCTGCACCAGGAAGACTAGCTCAGCGCCGGCGACCCACACTCTTCCTCTCAAGACAGTAGCTTCGTCACCGATGTGCTTCATTGCCACAATTTGTGTAACAGTTGGGGAGGGTGAATAAGAAGCTAATACGTCTAAATGACGTGCCGACAACTTATCAACCTAAAATTATAGACAATTGAGTAAATAAAATAAATTTAAGTGACACCACAAGAATTTCATGAAAACATTTATCAGAGTTTTCTAATTTCGCAGAAGATTGACAAATTAAAGGGTCAATTAACAGCTTTAACGACAACAATAAAAGATAGAGACAATAGATTTTACAACTCTTAGGTAACCCTTTTTATACAGAAACTTAAACAATAAGGATGAATAAGGATAAATTCGTGGCTAAACCCTAAAACCCTAACAAGACACCTCACCTAGCTCTCTCAAATAATCTTGTCACAGTACCAAGTACCTGCAAACAATCTGTTGTAAGGGAGAGCGTCATCTTCACTTGCTCACATATAGGGCTAGCCCACTGTTTATAGGTGGAACCTAATATTTCTCCTTTACCGGGTTACGATTCAAGAAATAACACATAAGTGTGGTCGATTATTAAGTGTGCATCGTTTATTATGCTTGAAGTACTGTTTACAGGTTTAAAGCCCAGTCAGATTTGAGAAGCCACTCTGGGTCCTTTGTCAGGACCCAGTTCATTGTAAAATTGAGGAAAAGCAAGGGAGTTTATTCCCACATTGGAAAAGGACAAAGTGCTGCCTTTAATGCTACTATAAATACCGGTGAGGACCTCCCGGTAAGGGACGGACAACTTCTTTACTACTCTTGAGTTTTCTGCTTATCTGACAGTGTCTGACTTAAGCATCGGAGTGGCTTCCCTCGGTAAACCCGGGGATGCTCCTTTGACGTGTTTGTTCTTTACACAGGAAAACTCGGAGTACAAGGAAGTTCGCTATTTCTGGAACCGTGCAACCCGCTAAAGGGGCCGCGAGTTTACCCGGAAACAATTGGTGCTCTCGTTGAGAGCTGAACTCAAGACCTCCCGCTTAATATTTTTGAAGGACGGTGGAAATGGCAGGAGAACAAGATCCAACTAGGAGGCTTAATTTCTCAGGGGATGATAACCCGGGGACCTCCGGGACCCAGTTTGGCCAAACAGATTTGGCAGCAGCATTTGAGCTCTTGAAAAAGGACTTTCTCGCTCAGAAGGAGCAATCTACTCGAGAACATGCCGAGTTAATGACGGTAAGAGAGCAATTAGCAACTATCCAGGCCGAGCATGGGCTTCTTCAAGCAACCTTAACTCAAAGGGCGAATGCCATGGGGACGTCAGCCAGACTTGCTGATATCATCACCCCAGAAGGGAATTCTCCGGGTTATGGAAACCCGCGAACTCTTGACAGTGCATACATACCACCCGCTATTCTCCCACCTACTATTCTCCCACCTACTGCCCACCCTAACCCAAATCCACAAATTATCCATCTCTCCAATCCTTTGTTTAATCACAATCTTACAAGATCTCCTCCACCTCCAGAGCCGTTGTTAAATCAACCACTTCCCCCAGCAGATGCCCAGACCCAGCTGCTTTTACAGTTGACACAAACTGTGACCCAACTTGAGCAGCGTCTTAACTCGGGAACGGGACCACAGCAATACCAACCCTTTATCACCCGTGCAAGCCCATTCTCCACACGGGTTCAAGCAGACAAAAAGCCACCGGAAGCAAAGCCATTTAAGATTAAGAGATATGCCGGAACGGGGTGCCCGTACGCACACCTAGAGTTGTTCCAGTCTCAGTTGGATTCAACCCGGTTCACAGATGCCCAAGCATGCCATGCTTTCCAGGAAACACTCAGTGAGGAGGCATTGAGTTGGTTCCTCAAGTTACCGGCTTTGTCAATAGAAACCTATGGTCAGCTGACGCAGAAGTTCTTGTCCCGGTTCATCCTGCTGTCTAGTGCCAACCGAAGCACCACTTTGTTATTCAAAGTCCAGCAGAGGGATGATGAGAGCTTGAAAATTTTTGTAACCCGTTGGCTGTCCACGACTTCCAAATGTGGGCACTTGGATGAGTCAGTGGCATCAGAGGCGTTCTTACAGGCGCTCAAACCAACCCGCTTTGTGGTGGAGCTCAGGAAGCAGCGGTTCAGGTGCTACGACGATTTAATTAATGAAGTAACTCGGCAAGCTCAAGCCGAATATGACACCTTCGGGGAACGCCGGACGAATACCGGGTTCACAAGCCAGCGAGCTGATGGATGGAGAAAGGAAGGGCAGAATAAGAGTGGCCAGGGATACTACGCCAAAGGTTCAAACAGATCAAGGGAGAAGCTAAGAGAAGCTCCATACCCGAGACCTCCAGCCCAGGAAGCAAAAACTCCTTACATTCCACGATATGAAGTGTTAACCAATTTGACTGCCTCCTATGAAGAAATTTGGAACCGCCATAGAAATGACATTCCCCCAGCTCCAAAAAGGAAGTTTCCCAAAAGGGCAGGGCCGGACAACGGGCAACACTGTGCCTATCACAACGAGTCTGGCCACACCACAGACCGGTGCTTTTCCCTTCGAAACACCATTGAGTACATGATCCAGAACGGCAAGTTACAGCAGTACAAGTCACCCGCCACAGGTGTCAACCTGATTGAAGTATATGGGGAGATAATGACGATTCACGGGGGTGGCACCCAAGGGATGTCCGGTCACCGGGCCAAAAGACTCTGCCCAAGAGGCCCGGAGTTAGAGATAATGCAGCTTCGTCAGGAATGCCGCAAGGAGCTGGTTCCTTGGGATACCGTGTCATTTTCTCAGTCTGAAGACACGCTGAAAATGCATCACAATGATCCTTTCATTATCACTCTTCAGATTGACCATTGGAGAACTCGAAGGGTTTTAATAGACACGGGAGCCGCTGTCAGCGTCATGTTCAGCAGTTGCTATAAGGGGTTTAAAAGAGGAAGAGATAAGCTCTATAGAAACCACGAGCCATTGATCAGTTTTTCAGGTGAGACAACTCAACCGTTGGGGTCTGATCAGCTAACGGTTACAGTTGGAACCGGGCACCAATCCACAAGAATTGTAGTTCCCTTCATAATTGTGGACTGCCCTTCATCCTACAATGCCATACTTGGTAGAGATGCACTCTGGGGCCTACAAAGTTTTATAGCGGGTCATATGCTGCTTATGAAGGTACCTACACCCGGGGGTTGGGTTACAATTCGCGGAGACCAAGAAGCCGCTGTCAGATGCAACGCGATAGCAACAACTCAGTCCCAGCATGAGATGTTTTCGGCCGGTTTTTTCCTGTCCCTATTTGACAAACCCGATGACCCCAGGGATGACCCGGATTATTTGCCCATCAGTAAGACGGCACAAAAGAAGAGCCAGAAGTATCCTGCCAAGTTCCCCCGGCCAGCCCCAATCGAAGCAACAGAATGGATTCAGATTTCAGAGGAATACCCGGAGAGGAAGATTTGCATTGGCACAGGCCTTGACCCCGAGGTCAGAACCCGGATGATTGAGCTGCTAACCCGGAAACAGAAAGTGTTTGCATGGTCATATGCAGACATGCCCGGGATTTCTCCAGAAGTTATGACGCATTCCCTCAATATTATCCCGGGTGTTAAACCGGTAAGACAGAAGCGTCGTGCATTTTGCGCGGAGAAATACAAGGCCATTCAAGCAGAAGTTAAACGTCTTAAAGACATCGGGTTCATTGAAGATGCAACATACCCGGATTGGCTGGCCAATGTGGTGATGGTCAAGAAGGCAAACGGAAAGTGGAGGATGTGCGTCGACTACACAGATCTGAATAAGGCTTGCCCGAAGGACAGTTTTCCCCTTCCAAAGATTGATCAACTGGTGGATTCAACCGCGGGCCACCCCCAGTTGAGCTTTATAGATGCATACTCAGGATTTAACCAAATTCCGATGAATCCCGCGGATCAACAGCACACATCTTTTACAACAGACAAGGGGATGTATTATTACAAAGTGATGCCTTTTGGACACCGGAATGCAGGAGCCACGTTCCAACCCCTATTTATACAGTTAGAGGCGTGCACTGAGGGGACGTTTCAGTTTCTCGAAGGAAACGACACGTGTCACGCATGCCTCTTCACAAAACCGAAAAACTTTTCAGTTTCCCCCCACTACAACCCGGAGACGTCGTTTTGAATCCTCAACGAAAAGAGTGTCCGCGGGTTACGCTTGCGTACGGACTTGGGGGACTGGATACCCCGGGTTTGGTTGCTAACTTTGTAACCTGGTAAAGAAACGATTTTAAGTCCCCACCCAAGCGTACCCCTTGACTGAGGACTTGGGGGACTTGTTTATAGGTGGAACCTAATATTTCACCTTTACCGGGTTACAATTAAATGTGAAGCCACTCTGGGCCCTTTGTCTGGGCCCAATTCGCCATAAAGCTAAGTAAAGCAAGGGAAACTACTCCCACATTGGAAAAGGACAGGAATACTGCCTTCAATGCTACTATAAATACCGGCACATGCCTCCCCATAAAGGTACGATGAAACTTCTTGACTATTCCCGAGTTTTATGCTTAGCTGACAGTGTCTAACTTAAGCATCGGAGTGGCTTCCCTCGGTAAACCCGGGGACGCCTCTTTGACGTGTTTGTTCTTTGCACAGGAAAACTCGGAATACAGGGAAGTCCGCTATTTCTGGAGCCGTGCAACCCGCTAAAGGGGCCACGAGCCACCCGGAAACAATATGCTGGTCAAAAGCCGGGAAACAAGCAAACACCCGGATGACTTGGAGACCGTTATCGACATTGCCTTGAGCAAGGGAATGAGGTTAAACCCGGAGAAGTGTGTGTTCGGTGTTTCAGGAGGAAAGTTTCTCGGGTTTATGGTCAGCGCTCGGGGAATTGAGGCAAACCCCGACAAAATTCAAGCCGTCTTGGCCATGCAACCGCCAAAAACCAGGAATGAAGTCCAGCAACTTACTGGCAGGGTGGTAGCCTTATCCCGGTTTATATCCAGGTTAACAGATAAATGTGCCCCCTTTTTCAAAATTCTCAAGAGTCAACACCGCGAGCGGATTACATGGCAGGAAGATCACAATCAAGCTTTTGAAAAGTTGAAGGAATACTTGGCGTCAGTTCCTTCCTTATCCAGACCTAACCCGGGGGAAATACTCTATCTATACCTGGCGGTATCTCAAACGGCTGTCAGCTGTGCCTTGATAAGAAAGCCAGAGTCTGAAGAACTGCCAGTCTACTATACTGGAAAAGGATTCAATGATCCTGAAACTCGTTATCCAGATATTGAAAAACTGGCCCTGGCCTTGGTTGTAGCAGCAAGGAAGTTAAGACCCTATTTTCAAGCACATTCTATCCATGTGCTCACCAACCAACCACTACGGCAGGTTCTGCAAAAGCCGGCGACTTCAGGAAGACTGGTCAAGTGGGCAATTGAGTTGGGGGAGCATGATTTGCACTTTAAACAGCGAACGGCAATCAAAGGGCAGGCAGCAGCAGACTTCATTGCCGAGTTAATCCCAGCAGATTCATCAGTTGCTGAAACTCTTCCTACACAAGCTGAACCGGAGAGTTGGCAAATATTTGTAGATGGATCAGTCAATCAGAGGCAATGTGGAGCAGGCATTACATTGGTAGACCCGGAGGGTAATATGTTTGATTATGCTCTACGCTTTAACTTCAAAGCATCAAACAACACGGCTGAGTACGAAGCCTTAATCAAAGGGCTCCAACTCGCTAGAGATATGGGCGCCCGACATCTCCGCATACTAAGTGATTCACAACTGGTAGTGCAGCAGGTTAACGGCGGATTTCAGGCAAAGGAAGCACATCTTTCGTCCTATCAAAAGTTAGCGGCTTTCTTGCTGGAAAAATTTGACACCTTTGAGGTTACTCAGATACCGAGGCAGCAGAATGTGAGAGCAGATACTCTGGCTAGGATTGCAACAGGGGACGATTCCAATACCGAGTTTAAAGGCTTACTGGTCGAGACATTAGAGAAACCAAGCATCTCACTCTCCTTTTCTGAGATTTTCGCAGTGGAAGCAAACCCGCCACCATCTTGGATGGATGACTTCATCAACTTCATCCAACATGGAACCCTACCTGAGGACCCGGTAGCGGCCAAACGACTACGGGTTCGAGCGGCGCAGTATAGTATCCGTGATGGGAAACTGTATCGACGAGGACATACTTTCCCTGATTTGAAGTGTATTACACCCGAGGAAGGAGACCGGGTTTTGTAGTCGCTTCATAGCGGGGTATGTGGAAATCACTTTGGAGCCCGTAACCTGGCTTTCAAAACCCTAAGAATGGGATATTACTGGCCTTCTTTGGAACACGATGCCAGAGTCGTCGTAGATTCCTGTCTTCAATGTCACCGATTTGCAAGCTTTCCCCGTGCCCCATCAGTCCCACTATCAGTAATCATTTCTCCATATCCATTTTGCATGTGGGGGATTGATTTCATCGGGCCTCTACCCACAGCTCCGGGACAGCTCAAACACGCCATTATCTCAGTGGACTATAATTCCAAGTGGATAGAAGCTCAACCCCTGGCACGGATCACAACCGTAAATGTTATGAAATTCCTTTGGAACAATGTCTTTTGCCGGTTTGGAATCCCAGAGACGTTTATCACAGATAACGGGACGCAGTTTGACAATGATGAGTTCCGGGAATTCTTACATTCCAATGGGACAAAGGTGTTATATGCCTCCCCTGCACACCCGCAGACTAATGGACAAACTGAGGCTGTTAACAAGCTCATCAAGCAAGTTCTGAAGAAGAAGCTGGAGGACGCAAATGGTTTATGGGCTGAGAAACTTCCAGAGGTTTTGTGGGCACTTAGGACAACTCCAACAGAAGCCAATGGAGAGAGCCCATTTCTTATGACCTTTGGCTCTGAGGCAGTGATCCCGGTAGAGATGGAAGTCCCGAGTGACCGGGTATAACTGTTTGACAGGGAAACCAACAATGAAGGCATCCGCCTTAACTTGGACCTCCTGGAAGAACGCCGGGAGCGTGCACATCTCCGATATATCAACAAGAAGCAAAAAGTGGCTAAACACTACAATTCCCGGGTTATCAAGCGCCCACTCAAACTCGGGGATTGGGTAATGAAGGAGGTTATCCCTAAGCCAACGGGGTTCAAAGCTCCATGGGAGGGTCCATATGAAATTATTGAAGTCGTGGGCCCGGCAACGTTTTACATCAGGGGTACAGATGGAGTTACGCTTCCACGACCATGGAACGCCCAACATCTACATCTCTTCCCCAAATGAGTACCACGTTATCTATCAATGTCCAAATTTATTGTTTACGATGTTGTATATAAAGCCTTTAAGGCCCACAATGCATGAAACCCCCTACCGGGTTATGTTTATTAAACAGTTTGTTGAAGTGAATGCAGCCTTTAGCGGCCCTACTTGTATGCCTTAACTCGGCATTCTCCGATAATCTCCGGTCTACATGACGTGAAATATTGCAAGCCTTAACGGCCTTATTTCACTGTCAAACTCGGCATTCTCCGATAATCTCCGATAATCTCTGGTCTACATGACGTGAAATATTGCAAGCCTTAACGGCCTTATTTCACTGCCAAACTCGGCATTCTCCGATAATCTCCGATAATCTCCGGTCTACATGACGTGAAATATAACAAGCCTTAACGGCCTTATTTCACTGTCAAACTCGGCATTCTCCGATAATCTCCGATAATCTCCGGTCTACATGACGTGAAATATTGCAAGCCTTAACGGCCTTATTTCACCGTCAAACTCGGCATTCTCCGATAATCTCCGATAATCTCCGGTCTACATGACGTGAAATATTGCAAGCCTTAACGGCCTTATTTCACTGTCAAACTCGCCAATCTCCGATAATCTCTGGTAATCTCCTTAACTTGAAATATTGCAAGCCTTTCACTGCCTTATTTCAGTCTTTGAAAGTCCTAACGGACCCCGTACAGCCCTAGCGGCACTTTTTATTAAACATGCCAAACCGGCAATATGCGTACATTTTGTCAACACTTGTATATTATGCATCACAAATACCGGGTTATTCGACAGGAAGCCACAATTGACCGGTACGGCCCTACCGGGCCTATTGTTATTTTATGAAGATAACATGCCAGACCGGCACTATATATAAATTTTATCTACACTTGTGAGATAAAGGCCGTAGCGGCCCATGGAAGCCCTAACGGACCCATATATCCTAGCGGCACTATATTTGTTCACATGTCAAACCGGCATTATATGTAAATTTTTGAAGTGTATCAGGTTACCGTGTTTTATCACAGGAAGAGTTATGCGAAGGAAAAATTTTATTAATTCAAAAAGATCAATTACAAAAGGTAGCGAACCGCTACAGGTAAACTAATCTATTACAGCAAAAACAAAAGCTTAAGGCTCCGATTCATGGCGCTGCCGACCCGCTACCCCGGCCAGTGCTAGACCCGCCACGTCCTCCCCGGGGCTGTATGATGAACTGACCCCTATGGAGAGGTGGCCGGTTTCGAGGACCACCCACAATCCCACCACGGGAAGTAACTCTCCCGGCTGCTGAAGAACGAACCGGGGGACTCCGAGCCGGGTTCGCAGGAGCCCTAGGGTTTGCAGCCATGGCAGGAGTCGACCGGGAGGTGCCTGCAGCCTCGTCGGGTCTGACATGACCTTGGTGACCGTCATAACCAGCCTTGTCGAGCCAGCCTTGGCGAATCCCAGCGCTAACAATTTTGGCGCGGGCCTCGGCCCTTGCCGTACGCAGCTTTAGGTCAAACTCGGGGCTCGCCTTAAACTCGGAGATAGCAGAGTCCTTGGCCCGGGAAACTGCCTGGATTAAATCTCCTTTTTGTTGCTCCAAGGATGTAACCTGTTGCTGCAGCGCCTGGTTTTGCTCGGTCAGCTGGGCTATAGCGGCGTCTTGAGCACACCGGTCCTCCCGGTGACCCTCGATGACTCTCTCCAATTCCGAGTTCTTGGCCACCAAGTCTGCTATTTGTTCTTGTGCCTTGGCCAACTCCGCACACGACGCAATGGCTGATGCGCTTGCGTATTCCCGGACCCGAGCCAGGCTTTCTTCGCTCGCCGTCACCTGGTCCCGGGCGGCCCGGAGGTCGTCCTTGAGCACTCTCTCTCGCTCGGGGATGCCTTCATTTATGAGCCGGTCAGTCGCCAAGTATGACAACCTGATAGCCTACATAAAACAAATAACGGGTTAGTAAAAAAAAAAAAAAAACAGAGCGGGTTAAACAAGAAGACAAACTTACCCGCATCAGTTTCTCCTGCGTCCTCCGGGCTACAATCAACGGGTCCTCATGCTCCAGGACATAGGAGTCGGCGGCGCAGTTCTTCAAATCCGCTACCATCCTCTGGATGGCCACGTCCGCCATTCCCGCGCCCGCCAACTCCTCCATTATTTCAGTCGTGTCCCGGTACTGCTTTCTCTCCCTCCTCTCTTTCCTCTCCTTCCTTCTCTTCCTCCTCTCGGACCTCCCCGAGCTGGATGCCTCCCGGGTGCGTTTGCGAGAGGGAACGGGCTCCACTTCTTGAACTTCGTCACTCCCGTCACTCCCCTCCGGGTTCTCACTCCCTATCCCCCTTTCCAACCCTCCAACCTCTTCACCCCCGTCATCATCCTCTTCGGTAAACTCCTCAGCGGGGAGCACAGACGAGGGAACCGCGCTCATCACCGGTTCTTCAGTCTCTTCATCGGTGACGGAAGATCCCCTTCCCGGTTCTTCAAATAACGGGTTATAGTCCACCTCCGAGGGATTCCCTTCAACTTCCTCTCCCTCCTGGAAAACCTCTGGCCCGAGAACCTCAGCCAAGTACTCGGGGACCTCGTTGTAGTGTAGGGCGTCAACGTGGAACTGCTGAACATCCCCTTGCTCGGCGTCAGGGCACAGGAAAGCCGCTTTTGTCGTCAGGTCGATATCATATGCTAGACCCTCCGCCCCTTGCGTCCGGATCCCGGCCCATACAGCTTTGTCCTCGAAGCCGTCATATATTCCCGGGTTCTTGCGTTTCGTGAACTCCATCGGGAGAAGAGCTGCAACAAAAGACATAACCCGTTAGACAGGAACATGTGACAACAAAATTTGGGAAAGGACACGAGACAAACCTGGGAGCTCCATCAACCGGCACCTGCTGTACACATACAGCCTACAAAGCCGGTACGAACTCCGGTCATCTTGACCACGGAAGGCCCATAGCATCCTCCGGATCCTTTTCTCCATCACCGGCTCCAAAGGAATGTCGGGGACGTCTGCAACACAAATAACGTATGTAAGTACAACTCGGTACGAAGAAAAGAAAAACCCTAAGGGAGAGGACTTACTCATCAGTGGTTGGAAGTCACCCGATACTTGAAGCGCGTGCCCCGGGTCTTGAAAGTTTCTTATCAAGAAACTTTTTTCCCTCCAGGTCCGGCTCACGGAGGTTGGCAAGTCCTCGATGATCTTCTTGAAAACCGCCTTGGACTTCAGTTGGATTGTCCCACTGAAACCCGCCTTCCGGGAGTACTCGGCCCGGTACATGGCGTGTAACTCGTGATAGGTGGGCATCTGCTGCTTCAGCACCTTGTACATAACGCACAATCCTAGTAGCTGCCTCCACATGTTCGGGCCAACTTGCCCGATGGCGAAGTTGCTCGCAGCCAGGAGGTACTGCACCTCCACCTTTAGCGGGAGTGACAGGCCGCAGCGTAGCTGGTACTCGTGGCATAGCGTCCACCCATCCCCGGGAGCGAAGAACTGATCCTCGGGTTCTAAAGTCCGAATTTCCACAGACTCGGGAATCTTCCAGTTGCTCCTTAGCTCCACAATCTCCTCCGCGGTCAGTGAGTACCCGGGAGGGTCGAGAGCGGTCCCATCAGTGAAGGTTACTGAGGCAAACTCGGGGACGTGAGCATCCATTGCGGGGTTTGTCATCTGCAAAACAAGAAACACGGGAACGTCGTCAGAAACCCAGATAACCGCGGCAACCACAAGGATAAACTCACACTAACGCAGAAACCCATATTGGAACCCAGAAACAGTACACATGATCGATCCAAAACACTCAAAAACAACGGAAGAGGAAACAGTACCTTACTTATGAGGGTTTGAAGGGCTTTTGAGGTCGATTTGAGTTTGGAGATCCAACAAGCACAGCGACAACAGAGAATGAGAGCAAAAGCACGAAAAAGTTATCGGTTTCGAAGGTGAGACAAAACTGTCACCCTCAACCCCTATTTATACAGTTAGAGGCGTACACTGAAGGGACGTTTCGGTTTTTCGAGAAAATCGCCACGTGTCATGCATGCCGCGTCCCAAAACCGAAAAACTTTTCAGTTTCCCCCACTTCAAACTGAAAACTTTTCGGTTTCCCCCACTTCAAACTGAAAACTTTTCAGTTTCCCCCACTACAACCCGGAGACGTCGTTTTCAATTCTCAAAGTCAACATGTCTGCGGGGTACCCTTGCGTACGGACTTGGGGGACTGGGTACACCGGGTCTGGATTATAACTTTGTAACCCGGTAAAGAAATGATTTCAAGTCCCCACCCAAGCGTACCCCTTGACTGAGGACTTGGGGGACTTGTTTATAGGTGGAACCTAATATTTCTCCTTTACCGGGTTACGATTCAAGAAATAACACATAAGTGTGGTCGATTATTAAGTGTGCATCGTTTATTATGCTTGAAGTACTGTTTACAGGTTTAAAGCCCAGTCAGATTTGAGAAGCCACTCTGGGTCCTTTGTCAGGACCCAGTTCATTGTAAAATTGAGGAAAAGCAAGGGAGTTTATTCCCACATTGGAAAATGACAAAGTGCTGCCTTTAATGCTACTATAAATACCGGTGAGGACCTCCCGGTAAGGGACGGACAACTTCTTAACTACTCTTGAGTTTTCTGCTTATCTGACAGTGTCTGACTTAAGCATCGGAGTGGCTTCCCTCGGTAAACCCGGGGATGCTCCTTTGACGTGTTTGTTCTTTACACAGGAAAACTCGGAGTACAAGGAAGTTCGCTATTTCTGGAACCGTGCAACTCGCTAAAGGGGCCGCGAGTTTACCCGGAAACACCCACCAATGCTAGGTTTGAAATCTATAAAACCATATATATATATATATACATATATATTTGAGCTTGAAATAAAACCATTTAGAAGACTTGACACATAAAAACTATCATTTTATATCTTTGGATGAAAACTATGTAGTATGCTAAACACAACATCAAATCAAACACAACATCAAATCAACAATTCGGATAACACAGTAGCATTCAGAACTCCAAATCACCTTCTACTTGCCACTTACCTGAACCCGATACCACTGCCTCTGCTCCAAATTCGATGTCAACAGCTCCAAAAGCTTGAAGAAGACGTCAGAGACGCCAAGAACTTGAAGAACAACCTCGCCGGAGTCGAGAACCTGGAACCCAGAAAAGACAGAGAGAGAACAGAAAAAATGGAATTAGAGTTCGATTCGAAGATTGAAGAGCAGGAAAAGGAAGAAGAAGAAGAAGAAGAAGAAGAAGGGAAGAAGAAGAAGAAGAAGGGAAGAAGAACCCTACCTTTCGCTGCCCTCGTCGTCGCCTGAGCTTGCCAGAATCCGGTGAAGTCCGCTGCCTGGTCTCGTCGTCGTCCAAGGACTAGGCTAAATAGAAGAGGAAGAGTGGAAGAGAATGGGGGTGGTCCGCCGACGAGTGGTGGCGGGAATCCCCGGCGCCGGGCGGAGGACAACGGAGCAGGAGAAAGAGAGGGGAGAGGGAGAAGCTCGGGTCAACGCCCGAAGGGGGTTTGACTCGGGTCAAACCTCTCTCCTCTTATAAAGAAACCAACAGCCCAGATTTAAAGAAGGTAAAAAATAAATGGTTAAATGGTAAAACTGTTTTTACTGTAGTGGTAATTAAAAATTACCAAAAACTTCAGAAATTCGTAGAAAATAGACGGAAGCTCCGAAAAATATTTGGAAAATACCGGGAGACTCGTGTCGACACGTACTATGACACCGAGTCCTTAAATGAGGAATTTGAAGAACTTAGAAAAACTTGAAAATGAATATGGTCGTTCACTCGCGAAGTTACCGAATACGACTTAAACCTCAGTAACTCGTCATTCATCACGGTAAAAACATTCGGGGTCTCACACTTTAGCCGACGAAATTATATATTTTATCGGCTAAAGTGCCTTATATTTTATTTATTTAATTAACCTTATCTGATAGACTTTAATATATTTCATCAGCTATAGTTATTTATTTTATTTATTTAACTTTAGCCTATGAATTTTAATAATTTCTATCGGCTAAAACCCTAAGCCCAAAACCTTCACCGACGAATTCCTTAAAATTTTGTTGGCTATGCTATAATAAATAAAATTAAAAATTTATACCATTAGTTGCGTCTCATCGATTTGAAATTATTCTTAGTTGAAGGTCCGGCCAAAATACGTAATTTAGATTGTCAAATGACCGTTTTCATGCGTTTAGCGTTTGACCTATGAGATTGACTTTCCGGATGGAGCCCATAATGTTGTCAGATCTAGATGATTTTTTTCCCATACACATATTTCAACATAATAATGATATCTGACGGTCGGATTTTTGTTTGTGAATTTTGATGATCGGAATCACAACGTTTTTCTACTAATGTTGTATAACTTGTTACTGTGTTAAGTAAATATTTTGTTTCAAAAACAAACTATACGTAGAAGCTTCAAACGAAAAAAGGTCATGAAATAAGATATGACCAGAATGGTGAAATACATCTATGGTTAAAAAATCACGTGACTCTGGTAAAGTCTCAGTGCCGATAGTTGCGGTCAATGCAATTTTCCATTCTTTCTCTCTAGAGGTAGCCTTATCTATGGTGATTATTTTTCATAAAATTTTTATATCACTGGTTGAGTCTCATCGATTTGAAACTATTTTTAGTTGAAGGTCCGGGCAAAATACGTATTTTAGACAGTCAAATGACCTTTTCCGTGCGTTAAGGGGTTTGACTTACAGGATCGAGCCCTTAACGTTATCGGATCAAGTTAAATTTTTTCCTATAGACATATTTTGACATAATGATCATATCAGACGGTCGGATTTTTGTATCTCAAGTTCAATCATCCGTATCACAGCATACCTACTAATGTTATATAACTTCTTTACTAAGTTTTAAGTAAATGCTCCGCTTCAAAAACAAACTCATCATAGAAACTTCAAACGCAAAAAAAAGTCGTTAAATAAGATATGACCAGAATGGTGAAATACGTCTACGGTTAAAAAATCACGTAATTCTGGTAAAGTCTCGGTGCCATAGTTGTGGTCAATGCAATTTAGGGGTTTGACTTATTGGATTGACCATCCGGATCAAGCCCTTAAATTTATCGGATCAAGTTGAATTTTTTACCAGACATATTTCGACATAATGATCATATCAAATGGTTGAATTTTTGGTTGTGAAGTTTGATCATCAGAATCACAACATGCCTACTATTTACCATTATTTATCCCTATAGGGAGCCCTATCATCGAGGGGTAAAATGTTTTAAAATTGAAGGTTTGACCAAAATACCTCATATAGATGTAGATATAGACGTTTTATGTGTTAAGTGATTAGAAAAACTGCATTTTGAAACCGTAAACGAACTCGGATGGCCAAAAAAGCTTATATTTGACTCGTATTGCCGTTCTGCTTCCAGATTGGTATCACAATAGTCAATCGAACACCGAAATATCTGTAGTACAATTTTGTAAGTAAAAGATACTTTAACTAACGAAATACCCTAAAAATTTTGTCAACTAAACTTTTTAAATTTGGTGGTATATACTTATGCTATGAACTGTATCAAATAGGCTGAGATACTCTTCTCGTGAGCTGTATGTACTGGGCCGAGATATTCCTCTAA
Source organism: Comarum palustre (assembly GCA_951800085.1). NCBI lineage: Eukaryota > Viridiplantae > Streptophyta > Magnoliopsida > Rosales > Rosaceae > Comarum > Comarum palustre. The sequence continues at coordinate 2,707,232 of OX637592.1, read as the reverse complement.
TGACGTCTATTTGATTTTTCTGGATGAACTGGTGAACTGGTGGCACCAGAAGAGAGGCGATGTTGAGAGTTCGGTGGAGTTGTTGATATGGCCATGACTGTGTGTATACGTGTGCTGGGGATGCGGAGTGGGTAGAGGTAGACTTGTTCATAAAGTCATGAGCGAGTGGGAGGAAATGGTTGATGTTTGGAAATTGATGATTGATTCATGTGTGGTTTATGTTTAATTTCGAGAGTGTAGATCTATAGTTTTGTTTCATAATTCTAAACCTGTATGCATGTGTCCTCTTATTTGGATTTGATTATCGGAAAATTTGAAATGACTTATATTGTGATTTTACTCGCATGCTTGGTTTTTAAATCATTTAGAAAATGAGGAAGTTTTAATTACGTTGACACAAAAGTTTCTACTGTTTCTAAAAAAATTATTTATTATCCACCCATTCTAACATAGTTATTCTAATTTTTTTCCGTAGACCCTTTAGTTTTAAATCAGCTTTGCAGAAGTTGGACGCATAGTAGACATTCGCTGCTTCATATTTTGTTAGGTTACTGGTTGATCATATATATATAATGGGTCAACTATCTGTTCTTTTCTTTAGAATGCTCTAAACCATTAAATATGTCTAGACATTTCGGGATTGTTTTTCAATTTCTGAAGTTTAGGTACTTATTTAAGCTTGTGGATTTGTGGCAGAGCTTATCTAATATGGAGAACACGACGGTTTCAGGAGTTAAGAATGGATTTTAATTTTAGAAGTGTTTGTAGGTATCTTTAGGAATGATTGTCCATTTTCAAGAGAGCTAATAACGAATTTTGAGCAGAATCTCATTTAAAAATGGTCACCGCAAGGTATATTTCAAATTATAAGGTGAAATCCGAAATGGGTCATGACATTGACCATCAGTGGATTTTAGCTTAAAGTGTTTGTTTCTTCCAATGTATACTGATGGAGGCTCAATAGTTTTACTTGTAAATATTGATGAGACTTGAATTTAATTTATGTAGTTTTGTGAATGTGAAATACTTATGTTGTACTGAACCTCAATATTAGTGTATTCATTTTGTTATTGAGGTTTAATAGTGATTGCTATTGAGATTCAGTTGTTTATGTTTTGTTATTGAGGTTCAGTAGTTTTAGTTTTAGCTTATACTGAACCTCAATAACAATATATTACTCTTGTTTTTGGGTTTAGTAACTATGCTATTGGGGTTCAGTAGTTTAAATTTTGTTACTGAGGTTGAGGTTCAGTAGTTTTAGGTTTAGCTCATACTGAACCTCAATAACAATGTATTAGTCTATTATTATTGAGGTTCGTTTTGTGTCGTTATTGGGGTAAGTAGTTTAAGTTTTGTTATTGAGGTTCAGTAAATTAGTTTTTGTCGCTTCAATCAATGTCTTGTTAGTCGGATCAACTTTATTTATATATTGTGAAAATGTAGTTAATTTCCTGTGATGCATGAAGTAGTTATGAATCATTTTTCACTAGATTATGTTCTTTTGCAGTTCATAATCTTCTCTTTGACTGAAAACTAGATGGTTCACCATGGATGAAATTTTGGAGAGCCTTTCTTGAGAGAGATTGAAGCATTGATAAACTGTCACATCCTGGTCCTTAAATTATTTTACGGTTGGTTACTTTTACCTTTTACCGTCTAAAGTAACCGTTCCACCGTATAAGGTCCGTAGAGTTGATTTTTTATAGAATCAAAATTTGAGAAAAACCTCTCAAAGAACGTCGTAGAGGACGTCGATACGAGTTTGGAAACACGTAGCACGCTTGAATCGGAGTTTATATGCAGAAGTTATGGTCTAAAAATGGAAAGTTACTATTCTGGTGAGGAGGTATAAATAAGAGGACTTACCATTTGGAGTAGAAACATCAGAAATTACTGAGCACTCTCTCGACCCCCTCAGATGCGACCTGAAAACCCGATGACCCGAACCCGACCCAAATCGGTTTTTCACCGGTATCACTGTCGTCCGGCAGCGGTTTTCTGCGAGACCGACGACATCGGGTTCCTCTCTTCCTCCTCGACATTTCCATACCCACTATGTGACCTGTTTCAACCCAAGGTGAGAGCGGTGTTGCAAGGACTGGGCGAATCGGAGCTCCGGTTGGAACTCTGTCGTGCAACCATTGTTCGCAGTGATTTTTCTTAGGTTTTGCAGCCCTCAACTCGCCTAGCCATCCCTCTAAACAGCTTGAGCCAATTCGATTGGAGGTGAGAGTTTCGAATTTAAAAAGAGAAATCTGTTTTTTTAGTTTCTTGGAGATTTTGACTGTTTTTGCAAATTCTTGAGTTTTGGGTTCGATTTGGGCTTTGTGTAATTCATCAGTGTTCTACTTGATGAGAGGAAGATTTTGATATAAATTTCATGCTTTTGGAAGGATTTGATTCGAAGTTGGTGGAGGGCAGCTGCCGTTGGTGGTTAGGCTGCAGTTTTAGGAAGAGTTGGCGAGTGTGGTAGCTGTTACAAGGTTTGGAGGTACTGCAGGTCGGCTGTCCGGCAAGGAGGAGGCCGGGAAGCTGCTAGTTTGATTTTGGGAAAACAGAGGGTAAGATTTTGTTTTACTCGAAGTTATGGTTGTTGTGCTGTTGTTTGTTGAACCTGTGTTTGATTTGATTATGGTGTTTTGGTGCATATTGTCGATAACTTGGAGGCGAAGAAACGAGGGAAACTCTGTCGAAATTCTGGCAAGTTGACCCCGAAATCCGGTATGAGATTCCGACAAGTTGTCAGAATCCGATGACTGCTCCGGGAATGCAGTGAATCTGGCAGAAAGCCGAAGAGGTAGAATTCGATTCTCCCGTTGAGCTTTAAGTCATAAAGTTTCCGTTAAATCGTAAATCAAGTAATTACAAAAAACTTGCCATAAATAGAGAGTTTGCATTTTGGGAAACTTCCCTTGTAGGAAAGTTTCTATTTATGGAAAGTTGTTAAATTGGGTTGAAAAGGTTAAAGAAAGGGTAGAATTCAATTTAAAGGATTTGGAGTTCATTAGTGAAGTATGGAAATTATAAGTTTGTTGACCACTCTAGTGGTTGAGGAAGATGTTAACGTCTATTATTGGAAATGTCGAGTTGATTGTGGAAAAATAATTGAATAATTTCATTATATCATATCGACTCACAATTAGTAAAACGATTTAAGTTGTGGATTGGGTGTCCATAGTAATTTCACAAAATTACTATGCGGTGACCTATCGTCAAATGAAATATTAAAGATAATCGATACGTTAAGGTTACGAAGTCGGAAACTAAACGTTGAGTCGATAATCGGAAATAGCTTTATTTTTTGATAAGTCGTTGAAAAGGTTTGGGTTAGTCAACTCTTGGTTGAATTAAGATTTCCTAGTCAACTCATGAAGAGATTTAAGTCAACGGTTTTAAAGACTAATTATTACATTGGATTAATTTTACAGCCAATGGTCGAACGTTGGATTGGACTCGGCCATGAGGATTTTTTCGTTATGGCGCTCGAGGAGACAGCATTAAGTACTGTGAGTGGACTTTTATTTTAAATTTAATGCATGCAATAGATTTTCCTAAGTTTCTCCTTAATTTATGAATTTCCTCCATTTTTAGTTTTATGGTGATTTTGGGGAAAATTGGAAATTTAATATATTTCAAAGATAAGTGAGCCGGGAAAGAGTTTACTACCTTTCCCGTGAGTTTTGAATGATTTTCCCTGAAAATGATTTTGTAAGTGTTATTACCATTTGGGTTATGGAGGGGGATTATTTTTTTAAAAGGGGAAACTTGGCTCTTGGATTTAATGATTTTAAAGTATAGTCAGGGAACCGGTTTCGGATGCCTGGAAATTTTTTAAATCCAATGTATTTGGGGAAAGTCATGGGTGTTTTGACTTGGATTTCGATTTATTTACCATGAGGTTTTTAAGGATTTTCAAGGATATAGTTATATGCATTGCTAGCTAGCATGTACCCTCTCTGGATTGTAGCTGGTCAGACCCTCTTCGGTGGTCGCTGGTCGGAAGGACCCTTCCGGATAGAGCAGGTCAGGACCCTCTTCGGTGGTAGCTGATCGGTTGGACCCTCCAAAATAGAGCGGGTCATGTGACCCTCTCTGATTGAGCTGGTCAATAGACCCTCTTGTGGATAGAGCTGGTCAGTTTTTTCTCGTGGTTATGGTGATAATACCCCACACCTTTAATTATAGATTTGAGCTAAGGGATTTATTTTATGATTTATTTATTTATTCATTTTTTATTGGTTGCGTGCATGTGAATTTTGGAAAATCAGAAGGAAGAGCATTAAAATATGTTTATCTTTTATTCTTTTATTTTTATCCACTCACACTAATGTGTTAATAAATGTTTCTTCCATGTGCCCTTCATTTTTAAATACCCAGTGTTGCAAGGTTTCTAAGAGGAGGTCGCGTGTACCGAAGTCTAGGCATAGTCAATTAATCTGTTGCTGCTTGCTTATTGATTTAGGTAAAGCATCCATGTAGACTACTCTGACTAACCCAACTTAGATTGTCAGGACCCACCCCGAGTTAAATCTCTTTAACCCGAAGTAAATCCTGCGGGGACCACCTCAAGGGAACTTCTTACTGAAACCCCCTTGAAATGGCCAACCCTTCCTACGTACCAACTCAGCACTTCCATGAGTATCTAACAACAAACCCTAACTCATGAAGGCATCCCCCTCCCTAACCTACTTAACTAGCTAAACTGGGTTAGTCAGAGCAGTCTACAAAGATGATTACCCTAAAGTATTTCAAGCGGCAACGGATTGATCGACTATGCCTCGACTCTTGTACGCGCACGACCTCCGCTCGAGAACCCTGCACCACTGGGCATTTGAAAACGAAGGGCCCAGGGGAGAGACATTGAAAAACTGTCAGGGTGAGTGGACAAAAAATAAAGTATAAAAGCTCTAATTCTTTTAATGTTCTCCCTCTAAGTTTTCCTAGGAAAATCCGCATGCAAGTAAAACATAAACAATGCCTTGGCTCAAATATAAACAATTATGTGGGGTGTTAACCTCATCCACGAGAAAACCGACCTGCTCTATCCGGGAAGGTCAAATGACCAGCTACCACCGGAGAGGGTCCCCGACTTGCTCTATCTGGGAAGGTCTAGTGACCAGCTACCACCAGAGAGGGTCCCTGACCTGCTCTATTCGGGAAGGTCTAGTGACCAGCTACCACCGAAGAGGGTCCCCGACCTGCTCTATCCGGGAAGGTCAAATGACCAGCTACCACCGGAGAGGGTCCATGCTAGCATACAATCCTTATATCCTTTTAAAAATCCCTTTAAAACCTGTAAAACCTCGTAAAACTTCGTGGGAATAATAAATCGAAAACCCCTTCAAATCCGTGAGCCAAGTTTCTCCTTTTACAATCATCCCCCTCCATAATCTCAAAACGGTGATAATCAATAAAACCATACCCCAGAAAAATCCTTTAAAATCACGGGAAGGGTATGAACCTCTTTCCCGGTTTGTTTGCCTTTAAAATCCTTAAATCCCATTTTCTCAAATCACCGTAAAACATATAAATGGAGGAAATCATATATGCAGGAGAAATCAATTAAAGTATATGGCATGCAATTTAATTTAAAACAAAGGTCCACTCACAGTACTTAATGCGACTCCCTTCCTGCTCGGAAAGCTCCTCGAGCTAACCACGTTGTCGAGCCCGTCTCACGTTCAACTAGAGACTGTACAAATAAACCAATAAATTAGTCTTCCTATAGTTGACTTGGTCTTTTCCTGGTTTGACCAGGAAATCTTATTTGACCACGTGTTGACCAAGTTCCTTTCTTATTGTACTTAACCTTTTTGACTTTCTTTCCCGGTTATCGACTCTTAACTCAATTTACCGGAAGTCCGACTCAGCTTCCGAACTTTCCTTTATTACTTTAACTTGACGTTAGGGTGTCACGCATTAATTCGTGGAATTACTATGGACACCCAACGTGTCACATTAATCAATACATTTAACCTTGAGTCGATTTACCGATTTAACCTTTTCTCATAAATGGTAACCTTCCAAAAAGGGAAAGTTTCCCAACATGGAAAGTTTCCTAACATGGCGAGTGTTCTTTAGATTGGAAAGTTTCCCAAAATGAAAACTTCCTAATTACGTCCAATTTTCTCCGTAATTACTCAAATTAGGAATTAACCTTACTTTTTGACTGAAGTATAACGAGGATTCGATTTCTACCTCTTCGGCATTCTGCCGGTTTACGGCATCACCGGAATCTTCGCCGGATTCCGGTAACTTGCCGGAATTTCGCTATAACCTCCCCGTTTCCTTCGATTCACCAAGTTATCGACAAAACACACAAAACAGCAAGTCAATATCAATTCAGCAATACCAACAACTATTCCATAACAAAATCACTCGGGGAAATCGAGTTTACCTACAACTCGTCCAACCTCGGACCTAGGACCTCAATTGCAGCCTCCCTGCTGCCAACTCTCTCCTAGAGTCAGTCCAGCAGCTCCATCATCGAGCAGCCTAGCAGTTGCCACAGCTGCAACACCTCCAGCTGCCAAGAGCAGCTCCTCCTATTCCCTTCACTGCCAAACACCCATTTCACAAACATCTTCAGAATAAACCAACATAGACTACAACAACAAGGCCCTGAACTGAACCCTAATTCGGGAAGCTCTCTGTTCTCCAAACAGAGTAGCTCAATTGTCTCCCCTCGACTCTGCCCCCTCTCTCTGCCTAAACTTCTTCACCCAATGCTCCTCTTCGAAAAACAACACATCAGCGACGTCTGGGATGACAAGACTAAGCTTTGACACCGAGGAGAGACTTCGACTGAGTCTGAAACAGAATCCCCCAAACCGGAAGCAGAGCCACCTTCTCTCCTCCCTTCCTCTGTCACCGAAGCTCCTCTCTTGAAACTGAAACCACAGAGAGGTTGTGGATGACAAGGCGAAGCTGTCACCACCACTCGCGCTCACTGTCGTGGCCAAATTCAGAAAACTCGATCGGAGCACAGTCGAGCTCTTCGTCGACCGATCGTCTCCCACAATGGATACTTGAAGAAGTTGGTAAGGGGGTTTTGAAGAGGAGAGTGAGAGGGTCAGTTTGGTGGGGGTGCGCCGGCGTGGGTCGGCCGGACGCGGCGGTGATGGAGGTGGCAGAACTGAAGACCGAGAGCAGAGGACGAGAGATTGGCTCGGGTCAACGCCCGAGTTGGGTTTTGACTCGGGTCAACTCTCCCTTCCTCTATTTATAGCCAAATCAACGGTCCAGATCAAACCCCTAATTGATCTGACGGTCCAGATTTAAAGAAGGTGAAAAGTGGAAAGGTTAAATGGTAATTCTCCTTTTTACCGGATGGATAATTAAAAGTTACCATAAACTTCAGAAATTCACAGAAAATAGCCGGAAGCTCCGAAAAATATTCCGAAAATACCGGGAGACTCGTGTCGACACGTACTACAACATCGAGTCACCAATTCAGGTATTTGGAGTACTTTTAAAAACTCAAAAATTAACTCGATCGATAACTTATCGAATTACCGATCGCAATTAAAAGTCCTCGGTAACTCGTGAATCTCTGTGAAAGGTAACTTTTGGGTACGGGAGGTTACAGAAGATAACTTTTATTAACTTCAAAAGATTCGGGGTGTGACATATATAGTTGAATAGGTTAGTGAAGCGTAGATTTGACTTGGGGGTTGATTTAAATTATTCTCGAAAATGCTTAGTTGGTTTGTAAGAAGGGTTGTCCATTTCAAGGGGGTAAGAAGTTCCCTTGAGGTGGTCCCTGCAGGATTTACTTCGAGTTAAAATGGTTTAACTCAGGGTGAGTCCTGACATAAACAAATAGCAGAAGGAACAAAGAAGGGCAAGCAAGAGGAAACCAGTGTCTACCCATTGTTGAGACACTTTAAAACATGAATAGGATACCTGTTTCGTATATCGGTACTACATGCGACTAATTGCCAATGTGGCCTTTTGCACTAATAATGGGTAAAAATGCAGAATTGTACGAATCTGGAAATTGTGCTAGTTTCCGTATTCTTGTTCCCACTCAGTTTATTGATTTTTTTAAAAAAAAACTGAATTGAAATCAATGCTTTATAATCTGTCCGTTTTAGTTTATATGCAAGGGTGTATATGTAAAATATTATGTAGCAGTGTTTATTTTTCACAAGACTTAATCACTGACGTTAAGTAATTGTAGCTAATGAGAAAGAAAAAAAAGCCTGCTACAGGTAAATAATGAGCTGAATTTTTAGTTTGTGGTAATTGTGTATTAAATTAGTAATAAATGAGCCCTTGTTTTTTTTATCTTGTCTGGTTTTAATTAAGTCTTATTTTTTATTTTGTAAAAAACAAAGTTGGATTTACTCAAGGTAAATGCAGTAATTGATCCCTATGTAACGACGGTCAAAGGGGACCCCGTTGCCCTCTAATAAACTTTCATATATAATAGAGAAACATGATTTTTTTTTGAAACATAGGGCTGATGTTCTCAAGCATTGATTAATGAAACAGTTGAATATAAAAAGAGGAAATAGAGCCTAAACCTCTAATTATAAAGATTTGAAATAATATCAGAAACCTCTACAATCTTCATGTACTCAAACAAGCGCTAATTAGCAAAGAATACAACTCTAATGACGACTCTATTTGCTTTGATATGACAGTGACAACCTGAGAAGAACAATTGTTATGTAACACGTTTACACATTCTAATATCCAATTCTAAAACAGCTTTCTAGCTATGTTGCCAACGAAAAATAAATCCGACGACACTCAATTTCACCAAGCCACTAGGCGGCAACGACCGTTTGACGAAGTAAGGAACTCGTCGCCTACTTAGAGCTGACAAGGCACATTGAGTGCACACACAGGCACAAGACCCGACTAGCCCCACACATCAACTGTAGGGACTTATTACTCGCAAATAACAAGGAGAAACAAAAAACTAGAAACAAATTAAAAATAAAATCACAACTAAAACATGGCCCAATAGCTGAGCCCAAAGCAAAGAAGCAAAGGGAAAGTCCAAGCCGATCAGAGAAGCGAAGCCCAGATCTAGCAGACCTTTGTAAAACCTGTCACTACGTCTTTGCCGCCATCAGACTTTTATGCTGGCGTCGTCGCCTCTGTCGCCTAACCACCACCGTCGGACTACATCAAGGATCCCACACTGGAAGTCTGACGTCACCGTAGATTGCGCCCACCCAGCTCCCAAGTCAGCGACTCCGATCCTACCTCTACGAGGCAGACCTGAACTAGCAGTCGATCAATATCCGATCCAGAGCGTCCGTCTTCTATGTGAGACCCTGACTTATTTTATTAATTTTTCAACACATCTAGGATTTATTTACGACTACTTTTCGGTACGTCAAGAATGCACTATAATATTTTAATATTTGAGCGAATGTCGCCACTTGCGTATGAGTATTTACAGAATGTTTTTCCGACACTACGTATTTGTCCTGTTTTACGGACGTGATTTGACTATTTATTTGCAAGTGTGTGTTTTACATAAAACGCTTTCGAGTTTTTCGTTATTTTAAAAGTCGGAAGAGATCGTGACCGTTAGATTCGTTCGACGAATCATGACCGTTAAAAGGTTTTATAAAAACCTTTTTATCTCTCTCTCCCTTATCTCCTTTCCTTTTTCTTCCCCTTTCCTTTTCTTTCTTCTTTCCTCTTTCTCTTTCTTTCCTTTCTAGTCGATTTTCTCTCTCTCTCTCTCTCTCCTCGACCGATCGAGAGCACCCTCAAGCGAGTCTCACCGGCGCGCGTGCTGCTACACCACCACCTCCAACAGCTTCGCCTCGCCCTTGCGACCGCGCCTAGACCCATCGTCGCTTGGAACCGCCGCCACGAACGCCCAGCAGTGGAGGAAAAAGCTTCGACAGAACTGCCCAGTCGAATGGGTGCTCGAGATGGACTAAAGGAGCTCAAGGAGCTTCAGGAAAGCTTGGAGGAGGTTGTCCAGAACTCAGTGGAGGAGGAAAGCGCCCTTGAACGCCTCGCCGGAGGAGGTGGTCGGAGCACTGTGTTTTTCAACATTGAGATATAAAAACCTTCTTTTTTCTCTCGATTCTTGGCTGGTTAGAAGCTTGGATGTTGTAGAAGAGTGTTTTGCAGGTGTTGGGGACTGGTTTGGACGGAAAGGTTTAGGGGACTGGTTTGACCGGAAAAGCTTCATTTTCTGACAAACCAGTCGATCGATAAACAGGGGTAAAAACCCTGGTTTTTAGCGAGGTAGATTTACATTTTTAGCGGTTTACCGTGAGATGAATTGACCAAAATGCCCCTGTCAGTTTTCAAAATTTCAACCTACCACTTTTACTGTTTAACGTTTACAGTTTAACCTTAGTTACTATTTACTTGTTGACTTTTACTATTTACAGTTTACCCGATTGACTTTTTCTATTTACCAGTTGACTTTTACTATTTATAGTTTGACCGGTTGACTTTTACTATGTATAGTTGATTGGTTGACTTTTATTATTCATAGTTGACCGGTTGACTTTTGCTATTCACAAGTTGACTTTTGACTGTTGACCGTTGACTTTTACTATACATAGTTGATTTTGACTTTTTCTATTAATGGTTGACTTTTGACTTTGACCGTAGAAGACCAATTTTTACGTTTTACCGCTACGGTTAAATGGTTTAAAAGTTTTAAAAATTAAATAAGCGACGGAAAGACGTAAGTACCGAATGAGTAATAATCTCGATTCTCGCCTGGTTCGAGAATCGAGACATAAAATAATTAGACTCTAGTGTCGAGGAAAATAAACGGAAAGTTTGTCGAGTTTACCGAGTTTTGGTCAACTTTGACCAATTTAGTAGACTTGGTCAAATTCTTGGTCAACTTAGGAATGACTTGGTCAACCCTAAAGTCAACCTTTGAACTTTCCTAGTCAAACTAGTGAAGTGGGTAGTTGACCATAGAATGACCGTTACGTTTCTACTTTCGACTTGTTTAGTCGTTGACTTGTATTTTGACTGATTCCGGATTTCACCTACACTAAGAGCATAAGGACTAAGGCTTGGAGCACGAGGATTTCGGCTTCGTCATAACAGGTAGTGTCAGCTGCTCGCTAGGGTGATGTTTGTTTGTGCATAGTCGATGCCTCGCAATATATGTTTTCTTACTATATCGATTCATAAAATGTTTAGAAAACCGAGGCTGGACACACATGTGATGATTCAGATCGAAAAGTAGTACCTTTGTCCTGATTTCTGGTGCTTGGCCTGAGAGTGACGGGACCTAGTGTTTAGACTATGTTTTCCCACGGTGTCGATGACCGTGAACCTCCGGAGGGGCAATGCCCTATTTATTTTATTTTTCTGCTTACGCTCGTCTCACACAGAGTTAAGCGAGTCGTAAGTGCGGTGTTGTTATGAGTGATCTGTTGGGCAATAGCTGTAAATGGACACTCTCGCTACTATGCGTTTTCAAGCGCATAGGCAGATGGCCTCGGTTTTCTGTGAAAACAAACCCGGGATTCGGCCACTCAGATCCATGAAGCCCTGCAGACTGTTTGTTACTTTGAGCGCTCAGTCATATTAATGTTAGCACTGGCACATGGAAAAAGAATTTATTTAAATATGCCTATTAAAACCAAATACAGTTTTTGGTTGTTGTATGTTTTACGAACTGTTTAATCACCAGTGAAAGCTATATGTAGTATTTATTTATGAGGACTACACTTTTGTTTTCAAACCCTATCTTGTTGGGTTCGGCCCCTTTAGAAGAGATGGATCGGTGACTAGGGGATTGGCAGTGCGTGCCGTTGATGTAGATGTATTTCTGGATCACCTTGGAGGAGCTTTTCATCCTTCGTGGTACTTCAGCTTTTCGATCTCCATGACTGTTGATGTAGACGGTTTTGGCGCACTCTGACCTATCGAGCTTTTATCCACTTGTACTTCGCTCGTTGGCCCATGTTGTATATTTACTGACTTGGACTTTTCATGTATCTTGTAGTCTAAGTCTTGTACGCTTCCTTCCGCACTTGTATATATCTGTATTTATTTATTTATCTGCTCCTCCCATTTATGTCATTTTATTTAAATTAGCCTTGTGGTTTCGGCCTAGTGGGTAGTCAGTACGTCATGTAGCACCCCTGGGGGTAAACTACAGTAGCCATGAATTTAAGCCAATAAGAAGCCAACACGTCCGAAGGACGTGCCAACAACTTATTAACCTAAAGTCGTAGGCTTTTTAGTGAGTAAAATAAAATTTAAACTTTAATACTTTGAGTGGCACCACATGAAATTCTTAAAACATTCATCAGAGTTTTTTCAATTTCGCGGAAGGTGGTAAAAATAAAGGGGACAATTTAAAAACTTTAGCGACAACAATAAAAATATACAACATGGTTAACAAATCGGGATGACACATTTACTGTTTAGGTAGAAAGCTCTGGTAAATGACTCAAAGGGTAAAATCGGAATAGGGAGTACACTTGGACCAAACATCGAGTAAAGAATGAAGCTCCACACATACGGCTCTCTTTATCTTTCCCGTCACAGTACCTGCAAACAATCTGTTGTAGGGGTTAGCGTCGTCCTCGCGTGCTCACGTATAGGCCCACCAATAATAGGTTTGAAAACCAAAAACCGTATATATACATATAGATTTGAGCTCGTAATAAAACTATTTAGAAAATCCTTGGCACACAAAAACATTATTTCATATATTTCGGGAAAACAGTGCAGTATGCTAAAACATAGGGGCCCAGAGCGCTCAGTGAACAATACAGCCTGCAGGACTTCGAATCTCAGTGATCGAATCCCGGGTTTGTCTTCACAGCAAACCAGGGCCAACTACCTATGCGCTTGAAAACGCGTAGTAGCGAGAGTGTCCATTTACTGCAGTGCCCATAAACAACACACCGCCCTTACGACTCGCTTAACTCTGTGCGAGACGAGCGTAAGCGGGAAAATAAAATAAACAAGGCACTACCCTCCGGAGGTTCACGGTCTCGACACCGCGGGAGTGCTAGATACTAGGTCCCGTCACTCTCAGGTCACGCACCGGAAGTCAGGACAATGGTGCTCCACACATCTCACATTGACGTATAAAAATCATTTACGTCTAGCCTCGGGTTTTCTTGGCCCAATCATAAATCATTTAATATACAGAAAACTTTCCCGAGGCATCGACTATGAGCATACACAAAATCATGCACTTTCTCATACATATATAAAACCACTACCAAGGGGGTTCAGATTCCCTACCTGGAATTGCCGTTTCATACGTACACTCCAAGCTTCCAGGAGCTGCCTCGGTGAACCGAGGTCATCGCGTAAGCTACCTCGTCCAATAATCACTGCAGAGTTAAAGTAGCTTAGCAACCAAGATATAATAATAGTCAACAGACCTCAGCATTCCTAGTTTGACCAGGAATGACCACATTGACTAAGTTGACCAACCAATTTCCTTTTATGGCACTTTAACCTTTTGACTTGCCTTTTCCAGTTATCGACTCATTACTCAATTTACCGGAAGTCCAACTAAACTTCTGAACTTCCCCTTACCACTTTAACTTGACGTTAGGGTGTCACATAATAATTCATTGAATTACTATGGACACCCAACGTGTCACACTAATCAATTTATTTACCAAGAGTCGATTTATCGATTTACGTGAAGCACCAACTTTACTTAACATGGTCAACTTAACATTTTCCAGAATTTCAGTTATCATTTTCCGATAACAATTTAACACTTTACCAATTTAACCAAGCTGTGTCAAACTTCGTTGAACTTCAATTCTTTAACCATTTTTCTGAAAATGTAATTTTCCCTTAATGGAAACTTTCCTTTAATGGAAACTTTCCCAAAATGGAAAGTTTCCCAATTTAGCAGGTTTCCAAACATAGAAGGTTTCCCAAATACGGTTAGTTTCCGTTTTTATACGTTTCCTTACGTAATTTCCGATTACTTTAACCTTAATTCCTTTAAACGAAAACAACACATTTTGAAGGGATCGAAAAACTACCTCCTCGGCATTTCTGCCGGATTCGCTCGTCGTCGGAATTGTTACCGGATTCCGGTCAACCTGCCTGAATTTCGCCGGAGTTTCCCTCGTTTCTTCGTCTCTAAGTTCTCGACAACATATGCAGGAGAAACAACATCAATTAACATCCCAACACAGCAGTGACCTGTCATGACATGACATGCAATTTAAAAAACCCTATCGTGTAGCTTTAGTAAGTAGGGATCGTTCTAACCGGGGACACTAGGGAAGGACTATATCTGCAAAACAAATCGTTAGTAATATTCACACATTTTATACAAAATACACATATACATAGCATATACAATTATCTGTCACATAATATACAAGTATACACAAATGCAAAAGTATTAACATATTTACGATTTTAAATGGGGGATTTATAAGGTGGTTCGAAACATAAAGAAAAGAAAACAGAAATATTTACATACAATGGTCAATCAATACTCAAGCACACAACATAACAAACACCGCAATAAGCATATAACAATTTCATGCAAGATTAAATAGTGATGCTCGCACTATCATATGTTTTCATTGATTTCAACCTCTTATGACTTCTCATGTGTTTTTAGGAACTTCAAATATGCCTGAACCTAAAACATATGTGTCACCTTGTTTAAACTATCAAATATGCCTAATCTAAACAAGATACACTTACGAACTGGAGTCGGTTGAAGACATGGTCCTAGGTATGGCGTCACTCATCCTATTCAACATGCAAATCACTCACCCTAGCAACCCTTTGCAGCAACTAGAATCAAACTATCAAATATGCCTAACTTGATCCTAGATTACTACGGCAGATTAAACTCCCCCCTTAGAAACGTCTTGGCCTAGACTATCTTTAGGTTTGATTACGTGATCAGGTGATGATTAATCAATTAGCACATACTACACACAAGAACATACAGCAACTTAATCTAAATCATGAAACTAAAATATACTTAGAACGTTATACAAAACACATGGTTTCAAGAAAATCACAAAGAAGAACTCAAGAACACATGCAATGTATAAAACCGAAAACCATAGAATAATTTATAATAAAACTTGATAAAACACAGTAGATTTTTACACACAACCTTGATGAACTTCATACCTAGACTACCTATATAGATCGGCTAGGGTAGAAGGTGGAATCGGCGGCGGATGGAAGCAATTGGTTGGTGCGGCGGCGGCAGCAGCTTGTGTGTTTTAGGGTTTTTGGTAGAGCTTGGCTATACTAAGGCTTAGAGCAATTGAAAGACACCTTTTCTACTGTGTTACATGTGTATTTATAGAGACAAAACCCTAAAGAAACCTAATGAAAATCGGCAGCCCCTTGTGTTCCAAACCGGGTAGGTTTCTCTTCTTTCCTTGTTGGATTTGTCTTCCTTCTCTTTAATTTGCTGACTTGGAAAATAGTTTAAAAACTTCTTTTTCTGAATTCATGGACTCTTCTTCATGTGTGTGGATCGGCATTGGGCTCTCTTTCATGCTCATGGACTCCTAGGACAGCCGAAAGGCTTCCATAATCTCGGTAGAACAAGTTATCCTGTTTTGACCGGGATAACTTTCGTAGTTGTTATTTTCGGCTTCTCCTTGGTGATTTCTTCGATTCTTCTTCTTCTAAACAACTTCCCATATCATCATTAAGCTCTTCATCAATCATTTGGCATGCTTGGGAAGGATTTTGGTGAAGAAACACACTCACGAACTCGGTAGACAACTTCAGCAAATTCTGTCCTGTTTCCAGCAGACTGACCTCCGGCCATTGTTTCCGTCATAACTCCTTCCGCAGAACTTAGATTGCTGCGATTCCAAAAGATTTAGAAACTAGACATCCACAGCTTTCCATCCATATATGGCACGTTCCCTGGTTCCTCCTGGATCGTCCTAGGGAAATCTTTGAAGTTGAGTTATGGTTTCTGGAAATCCTCTGTTTTTGTTCCGAATTCATGCTTTTGGCCTCTTGTCTTTCCATGCTTCTTTTGCTACCTTCCATAAGTCCGATCCTCACGATTCTTGTTTTGTTATGTCCACATACATGTCACCTACACATTCAAAAGATATAATCAAGTAGTGACAATGTATTGGTTTACAGAAACTTAAGAAAAACATCACGAACACTTCCAATTTCAGCTTTTAACGATATTGCACATACTTTATCTATTTTACACATGTTTTAGCCATTGTTCTACAAATAACCCCTTATGCTAAATAACTACTAATACTAACCTAATAATGGATAAACAAAGCATAAATGAGGGTAAAAACATATTAAGAACGTAGCATAAAATGCTCCTATCAAGCAGATCAACATTTAATCCAACACAGTAACACAACAACAATTTCACAGTAGCACAAAAACCAGGAAACTGCCTCACCTCCAAAATCGATCCGAGGAATACAGCAGCCTCCTCTGCTCCTGTCCTTCCCTCTGTACTCCACTCCTCCTCAGCTCCTTCACTCTCCACCGAGACCAGCCTCAGCCTGCCCTGCTGCCTCGAGTCCAAGCAACTACTCCAGATCCCCTCTCATCCTCTGCCTACACCTCACTTCCATCTCCAACTGCCTAGGTGTGACAAACAACCTACTGGAGCTCGAAAACAACCCAGAATCCTTCAAGAAACCGTCGCCGGAGCTGCGAGCCTCGAAACCCAGAAAACAGTAAACACACAGTGGAAAGGGAGTTTTCAAGCAAGGCTCGCATCGAATGATCAGAAGCATGGAAAAGGAAGAGGAAGAGAAGAGAAGAAGAACCATACCGGTTGGAGGTCGAGTCGCCGCCTGGTTCACCGGAAATCGGCCGTTGACCGCCGAGCCTTCTTCTTGGTCACTCTCTCTCCACGGTGGACGATACGGTGATCCAAGGACTGAGCTGGATAGAGGAGGAAGAGAGGAAGAGAAAGAAGATGGTCCGCCACCCTGTGGTGGCCAGAGTCGCCGGCGCCGGGCGGAGGACAGGGAGGAGACGAGAGCTCGGTCGAGCTCGAGTTGACCGGTTTGGTGAGTTTTGACCGAGTCAAAACTCACCCTCTATTTATAGAGGATTGGACGGTCAAGATTCAATCTGGAATAGATCCAACGGTTCAGATTTAAAGAAGGTGAAAAGTAAAAGGTAAAATGGTAAAACTGATTTACCGAAATGGTAATTTAAAAGTTACCAGGAACTTTAAAAATTCGTAGAAAATAAACCGAAGCTCCGAAAAATAATCTGAAAATACCGGGAGACTCGTGTCGACACGTACTATGACATCGAGTCATTAAATCAGGTATTTGGAGAACTTTGAAAAACTCGAAAATGAACGTGGTCGTTAACTCGCGAAGTTACCGAATGCGACTTAAACCTCAGTAACTCGCCATTAACCACGGTTAAAACGTGTGGGGTCCCACACGTCAGATAAAGTATTAGTTATCTATTAGTCCGGGATCACAGTGGTTACCGTCGTGTCTCTGGGCCGGTAATAGTCCCGGGATGCGACAGTAATTACTTGGTATCAGAGCATCATTTTGGTACCTTCTGTGTCACTCTGGTACGACATATTTGTTTCTTCGAGTTGTATTGTCTGCTTGTTTGCACGCAATGCAGATGTCATTGCATGAGCCGTTCCTTATTCCACTATTTCTATCATCGGAGATCAAGCCATTCTTATTTGGAGTCCGTACCTCTTTTGGACCTCAGATTTTGTTCACTTCATCTGAGCCGAACGTTTTTTTTCGGTATTGGGTATCCCTTTGTGTCGCATCTTGGGACTATTTCTGACCCCGGAACACGACGGTAACCGCCGTGATCCCGGTCTAGAGAGAAATCAATACGTCCTTGGACGTATTAATGACCCTCCGGATCGAAACCACAAGGCTATAAAAGAATTAACCAGCACACAAATAATATGAAAGTCAAATATGAAATGACAAATGTGCAGAATAGCATACAATTATTTTACAAGCGGAAGGTGGCAAATGAAAATACCCGAGACAAATATAAATAAAGGGAAATGGTCTCGGAAATAACAAGCTCGAATGATGTCTCAAAGTACGCAACAGATTATTCAAGAATACCAAATACGGAAATCATAAAACCGAAATCATGAGATATGGAGCCCACACCAGAACGGGTGTCCTCGAAAGTAGAAGTGCACGATGACCGACGTCGCTCCTAGTCCAGCTCCTCCAAAGATGGGTGCTGTAGACCTGAAAAGATGTAAGGGAGAGCAACTCGTCCTCGCTAACCTAAATGGGGCCCAAAGCCAACCAAGTCCGAGTTTAAAACCCATGAGAAAGCGTATAGTTTACATAAGTGTAGAACGTATAGTAATACGTCCAGGGCATTTAAAAACATATGCAATAGCCACGCACGCAAAGCGCAAGTAAAACATGTTGACCACATAAGAAAGAACTCTCAGGATCCACATGGCCGAATATCCCGGGTTTGTCTTCACAGCAAACCAGGGTCAACAACCTATGTGTCAATAAACGAATAGTAGCGAGAGCGTCCATTTACAGCTAATGCCCAACTAATCTCTCGTAACAGCACACCGCACTTATGTCTCGCTTAACTCTGTGCGAGACGAGCGTAAGTGAGATAATTAAAATAAACAGGGCATTGCCCCTCCGGAGGATCACGGTCATCGACACCATGTGAAGCGTAGTCTATATACTAGGTCCCGTCGCTCTCAGGCTAAGCACTGGAAATCAGGACAACAGTCAAAAACATAATGTGATGATGTCTCACCCTAAAAATGTTTCTACTTGATTTTATTAAACTTTAATTTTTAAGGTACGTGGAGCAGGGAAGACCACTGTGCAATGGACTGATACAGCCCAAGGTAGTGTTATGCTTCGTCCGATATACCTTAAAAATTAGAGCCAAATTAATTTGAAGTTCATGGCGTCATACATGTCTGAGTAAATTCTAGCGTTTAAAGTGTGGTGATGCTTCGACCCAAACATTTGGCTAGTTTGAGCGGGTTCCGTGGTTTCAGAAGGCGAGTGTTAAATGTCACGGAGGGCGAACCCCCTATAAGAACCAGACATGACTCGTTTGTGGTCACGGGGGGCGAACCCCCTTTCGTCCCCTTCACAGAGAAGAGATAACAATCTATGACCTTGAGATCCAGTTAAACAAACCTGAATTCCATATCTATGACAAGTAACGTGCCCCTTACTCAGTTAAGAACAAACTCGGGTCACTAGACCACTCTACAAGTGTTAATCAAAGCCGCCCTCAACCTCATGAAATCCGTAAATAACATGAAGGGTTTAGGCTAAGATTAACAAATGCGGCTTCTCCCTACATGTTACACTTTAAAAACCACAATAAACTTAAAACAAATATGAAACAATAAACCTCCTAAATATTTACTAAGTTACAATATTTATAAACAAAACACATATGGCACAAAAAAATATACAAATATAATACATAAAAATTCGACACTTACACTAATATACAATGTACAAATCGGCAATACACACAAATATAAGAGAAAAACGTTAGCACAAACTATACATATAAATCCTTTTTAGCATCCTCGGCAGCGGCGCCAAAAACTGACGAGTGCCGTTACCGGTTCATTGATAAAGCACCTGCAATTTAAACCCTATCATTGTAGTAACTGTAAGTAGGGATCGTTCAAGCCGGGAACACTAGGGAAGGATTATATCTACATTAAAATAAGTCAGTAATATTCACAAATATAAGATTAACATACAAGTACAATTCTGTCACAACTATACAAGTATAAAACACATAAGTACATAATCATATACAATCCGCAAAATATAGACATGACATCGATATATATAAACAAAAAGAATTAAATTATTTACAAGCTATTCACATATTTACTGAATTATGATGGGGATTTTATGGTGATTTCTAGGGTCCTAAATCTAAATCTAATATTTACATTGGTCGATCAATTGTTAAGCACAAAACATAGCTAACACCAAATAGAACACACATAAGTTTTACACACGAACAAGATGCAATGAAATATGTTTTCTTGAATTCTAATTAATTCCAACTATTTAGACTTCTCATGTAAACTTAGGACCTACAATCGCCTGATCCTAAATTTATATATATGTCATCTTGTTTAGTGCCTACAATCGCCTGACACTTAGGTATGGCGTCACTCATCCTATTAGCATGTAAATCACTTTACCCTATCAACCCTTAGCAATGCCTAAAAATCAAGAACCCAATCGGCGAACTTAACCTTAGAACATTACGGCATATTAAACTCCCCCCTTAGGAACATCCGTGCACAAGACTACCCTTAGGTTCGATTACATGTTCAGGTATGTGATTAATCAATTAGAAAACAATAATAACATAAACATACACAACCTATTCTAAATCCAAAACCTAGCATGCATCCTAAATGTTATGCTAACAAACACATTCATAAGTAGATCACAAAGAAAAACAAACATGTTCATAACATAAAACCATAAACCGAAATACCAATATATATAAATCATTGAATTAAACACAGTAGAATTACACAAAGACATGGAGGAATCCATACCAAATCCTACCTAAAAGGTTCGGCTAAGGCAATGGTGGTTGGCGGCAAGGGGTGGTTGATGCGGCTGCAAGGGGTGTTCAGCGGCAGGGCTTTGTGTTTCGGCTGTGTTTGAGGGTTTTTAGTAGAGTTGGCTAGCTAAGGCTTTCACAAAATTGAGGACTCTTTTTCAGTTGTATTACATGTGTATTTATAGAGGAAAACTTCTAAAGAAACCCTAGGGATTCGGCAGCCCATTGTGTCCTAAACCGAGTACGTTTTTTTTTCTCTCCTTGTTGGATTCAGCCTCTCTCTTTAATTTGCTGACTTGGATTGTGATATTTCTGAATCATGGACTCTCTTCATGTATATGGATCGGCATTGGGCTCTCCTTCATGCTCAAGGACTCCTAGGACAGCCGAAAGGCTTCCA
The DNA here is from genome assembly GCA_951800085.1 of Comarum palustre. Taxonomy (NCBI): domain Eukaryota; kingdom Viridiplantae; phylum Streptophyta; class Magnoliopsida; order Rosales; family Rosaceae; genus Comarum; species Comarum palustre. The sequence continues at coordinate 2,686,309 of OX637592.1, read as the reverse complement.
TAGTCTCGGTAGAACAAGTTATCCTGTTTTGACCGGGATAACTTTCCTAGATGTGGTTTTCGGCTTCTCCTTGGTGATTTCTTCGATTCTTCTTCTTCTTCTTCTTCTAAACAACTTCCCATATCATCATTAAGCTCTTCATCAATCATTTGGCATGCTTGGGAAGGATTTTGGTGAAGAAACACACTCACGAACTCGGTAGACAACTTCAGCAAAATCTATCATGTTTCCAGCAGACTGACCTCCGGCCATTGTTTCCATCATAACTCCTCCCTCAGAACTTGGATTGCTGCGATTCCAAAAGATTTAGAAAATAGACACCCACAGCTTTCCATCCATATATGGCACGTTTCCTGGATCGTCCTAGGGAAATTTTTGAAGTTGAGTTATGGTTTCTGGAAATCCTCTGTTTTTTTTGTTTCGAATTCATGCTCTCGGCCTCTTGTCTTTCCATGCATCTTTTGCTACATTCCATAAGTCCGATCCTCACGATTCTTATTTTGTTATGTCCATATACATGTCATCTAAACATTCAAAAGATATAATCAAGTAGTGACAATGTATTGGTTTACAGAAACTTACGAAAAACATCACGAACACTTTCAATTTCAGCTTTTAACAATATTGCACATAATTTATCTATTTTACACATGTTTTAGCCAATGTTCTACAAATAATCCCTTATGCTAAATAACTACTAAAACTATACTAATAATGGATAAACAAAGCATAAATGAGGGTAAAACCATATTAAGAACATAGCATAAAATGCTTCTATCACTTCCTCCCTGGTTTTCCCGGCAAAATCCCTCCGGCGGAGCTCCGCTGGCCTTCTCCTCCTTCCTCCTTGCTCCTGGGCAGCTCCTAGTGGCGCCTGGGAGCTACCTCGCTCTTCAAACACCCTAGATCACTTCGTCCTCCTCTGCACAGTGTTTCCAAGTTTTCCTTCCTCGGCTGGGCGGCGCTGGCGGCGGCACTGGTGTCGTTGGTGGCCTGGGCAAGGTCGCCGAGGCGAGGCGAATGGAGGCGGCGGTGAGTGTCGACGCGCGCCGGGGCGGTGTGCCTAGGTAGCTCTGTCGAGCTGCTCGAAGAAGAAGGAGAGAGAGTCTCGGTGAGGGAGAGACAGAAGAGGAAAGTGAGGGAGAAAAGAAAGGGGATAGAATATAAGGAGAAAGGAGTGGGTAAGAGAAGAGATAGGAGGATAAGGAGATGAGATAAGGTGGTAGGATTTTTAAAAAGAAACCAACGGCCACGATTCGACGATCGAATCAACGGCCACGATTTAATCCCACTTTCAAAATAATTTACCAAACCAAATTCTTTTTCAAAAACTATTTAAAAACAACCAAACGTCAAATTAAATCGTAAAAGTTGTACGAAAAATACGTGAAGTGCCGGAAAATATTCCGTAAATACTTTCACGCATGTGGCGACGTGTGTCCTAACGTGAAGACGTTAGACAAAAATTTACGACGTACTGAAAAATAATCGGAATTAAACCCTAAATGTGTCAGAAAATTAAATAAAATTATCGGGGTCTCACACTTTGTTTCCCAGTATTCATTCAGGATGTTTCCATGCCATAGTCACCGAAACGATTATGAGCATTTCGTACCTTGGGAATGCACCACCTCCTACACTTGAGGAGCAAGTGATTGTGAGGAGAGTTGGGTGTTTATTGGAGATTCTGAGGTAGTGATCATTTGATTGCTCGGTTACCTCATGACTAGTAATGAGCGACATAACCTTGGAGTGGAAAGAAGACTCTTTCCGTGAGCGTTTCTCTCAGCTATTTCACGGGAAATGAGATGTCTAAGAGTTCTACACTCTTGGGCAAGACGACGTGCTTGTTTATGGATACGTCGTGAAATTCACTGCACCAATCCGGTACAGGCTGAATTGAGACGAGTAACTTAGAGCGTTGGATTGGGGAAAACTACAGAGATTATGAAGATGCCCCGTCATCTTCATGTGAATAGTATCTTGAGACGCATTTATGTGACGACCTTGTGTTGCATTAAGGAGCTTTAGGGAAGTGATGGAACCCACTGCATGGGAAGTTTTGACCTTGTGTTGCTCGAGTCACGTGGTACGTATGTGGTAATGTTCGGAAGCAGTTATCGAGTTTCCTTAGAAACCGAAGTGAGTTACTATCAGGACCCACCCCTGGTTAATCCCTTTAACCCGAAGTAAACCCTGCAGGATCCACCTCAAGGGAAATTTTTACCAGAAACCCCCTTTTGAAATGAACAACCCTACCGGCTAACCAACGAAAACACTTCTACATTCGAATACAACTAAACACTACTGGGGTAATCAGGGTATCCTACGTGGAAGCAAAACCTACACAGACTAAATAACGACAACAAAAGGATTTGACTATGTCTCATCTTCAATACGCATGACCTCCTCTCAACAACCCTGCAACACTGGGTATTTGAAAATGAAGAGCACAGGGGAAAACATTTAAAAACAGGACGTTAGAGTGAGTGGACAAAAATAAAATCCATGTGAGAAAATATCTTAATTTAACGTTCTCCCTTTTTCAGTTTCGAGAAATATTTTATGCACGCCTCCTTGCTAAATAATCCCAAAACATAATTTCAAAAAACAAAACAACACTTGCCAATCTCATTGGCTTAAAACTTAGTATTAAAAAGAGATTTCACCATGACGGAGAGTCTCTCAGACTAGGGTCGAAACCTTTCAGGCTACTAAGTAATATGACGACCCTTCATGGCAGAGAGATTCCACCATGACAATGAGCCTCTCAGGCTAGAGTCGGAACCCTCTAGGGCTACTATTGCCCCTCTCCACTTCCAAAGTGAGGAGGCCGTATGGTTAGCTAGCATCTTTATATATATGACGACCCTTCATGGTGATGAAAACAAGAAAATACTAAAAGTCATTATTATATGACTCTTCCCCCGTATATTAAAACATGCATCTCATGCATAAGGCACGGTTCCCCGACCGTCCTCAAAACTATGGCCATAAAACAATGCATTTCAATTTAATCAATAAACTCTGGTTTCAACCGACATAACATAGGGGTTTACGGAAGGGGAGCAACCCACCTTCCTGGCCCCACCGGCTCATTAAATCAATAAAAATCCAAGTCATAAATATATTTAAAAAAAACGTAAGTGCATGCATGTTATTGAAAACAAAGGTCCACTCACAGTACTTAAACCGACCTCCTCACTGCTCGGAAAACCTCTCGAGCGCAACCTCGAAAACCACAAGGACAAATCCGTCTCAAGTTCAACAAAAAACTGTACAATTAAACCAATGTATCAGTCTTTAATACTATTGACTTTTACTCTTCCTAGTTTGACTAGGAAATCCTAGCTTGATCAAGAGTTGACCAAAATCCTTTCTTTTTAACAACTTTTCAACCATTACGCTTAATTCCGATTATCGACTCGAGGTTTGGTTTCCTACTTCGTAACCCTAACGTAACGACTTTCCTTACTAATTTATTTGACGATAGGTTATCACATAGTAATTTTGTTGAATTACTATGGACACCCAAACTATAGTTCAAATCGAAATTCTAATTATGAGTCGATAAATCATAATGCCCTCTATCCAAATTATCTACAACGATTAACTTGACATTTTTCGTTAATTGTAGATATTATCTTCCTCTCAACCAAGTTGTCACATAAACTTATAATTTTCAAGCCTCACTAAATCACCGATCCCTTTAACTTGAATTTTACCTTTTCACTAGCCTTACTTCTAATTTCCCAATTCCATTGTCAACTTTCTATAAATAGAAACCTTCCAAAAAGGGAAAGTTTCCCAAAATGGAAACTTCCTATTTACGGTAAGTTTTCGGCAATTACTCGATTTACGAATTAACGGAAGTTTTAAGACTTATAGCTTAACGAAGGAATCGATTTCTACCTCTTCAACACTCTGCCGGAATCTCCCTATTTATAGGATATTGGACGCTTGAGATCTGATCTGGAAAAGATGTAACGGTCTAGATTTAAAGGTGAAAAGTAAAAATGTTAAATGGTAAAAACTAATTACCGAAATGATTATTAAGAAATTACCAGAAACTTCGGAAATTCATAGAAAATAGCCGGAAGCTCCGAAAAATAATCCGAAAATACCAGGAGACTCGTGTCAACATGTACTACAACATCGAGTCATTAAATAAGGAGTTTGAAGATTTTAGAAAAACTCGAAAATAAACTCGAGCGATAACTTTATAATTTACGGGTCGCAGTTAAAAGCCCTCAGTAACTCGTAAACCTCTGGGAAAAGGTAACTTTTAGGTACGGGGTGTTACATATCTACTACCAAAAGTCTTGCGCGACTTCCTCTTACGTGGACGACCAGAAGTTCTTACTCGATTGTGTATCTTGAGCGATGAGATGATTTGACGACGCGACATTTTAGCTTTCGAGAAGACAGATGCGACATGTCATGAGCGCGTGGAGGACTTACTTTGTCACACGTTCATCGAGGAGTTGAAGACAATAGAGGCAAACATAACAGAAAAAGCGACACAAGATGTTATCGACTCACAGTTCAACCATGTCACACCCCGATCCTAGAATTATTTTACGGTTGGTTACTTTGGTCTTTTACCATTTAAAGTGACCGTTTAACCGTACAATGATCGTGAAGTTGACTTTTCGTTAAGTCAAGAATTTGGGAAAACTTCCTTCTTGAAAGTTGTAGAGGGCGTCGTTACGAGTTCATGGACACGTAGCACGCTCAAATCGGAGTTCGTATGGGAAAGTTATGAACAAAAGTATAAAGTTACTGTGCGGTAAAAAGGCTATATATAGGAGTTACCGGGGTGAAAAATCAGATTTTTCACCCCAGCCTCTTTTTCTCTCTCCCCGCGTCTCCTTTCCGATCGGGAAACACTGCGCCGAGCTTCCGGCCGCCCTAGCGCCGCCGTCCGGCCACCAACCGCCGGCGCACCGGTCCCAAAAGCTCGGCCTCCGAGTCTACTTCAATCCTAGGTAAGCTTTCCGACCTAACTCGCCGTAAATCGGGAGAAATTCCGATTTGTTCTTGGTGTGTACAGTAGATTTTCGGGATTGAATTTCTCCCTCCCTAGATCACCAATTGTTGAGTTCTTTATATGTTTAGGATGGGTTTTAGGTGTACTACAATCCCCTAGAATTTGGTAGCTTGATTTGAAGTGTGTAGGGAGAATTGAGGATTTGAAGTTTGGTAGTGTAATTTTTCGGGGTCTACTGTTCATCGAGTTTTTGACCTAGTTAGAGGCCGAATTGGCCTTCGAGTTGAACTAGAAAGTTGTCCCAATTGACGAGACGAAGCTACTGGTAAAATTTGGTGGCGATCCGAGGTCGCCTGAATTTTTGCCGGAATTTCTGCCGGCGGCCGCCGGTGGCGGCGGAGCTGGCGGCGGTGCCGCCACTTTTTGGGCAGTTTTTCATGTCCATTAATTAGTACATATTGTGAGGAGTCTATGGTTAAAATTTGGTAATTTTTGGAGGAGTTTTGGTTAGGTTTTGGAATTGTTCTAGTTTAGTATTATTGGCGGATAATTAAATATTATTCCGACCATCGATTATTGCCGGTTAAGGTTTAAGGATTATTTTAAGGACTCCTGAGGTATTGGTGAAGTGGTTGAATGGGTGTCCATATTAATTCAACGAATTAATACGTGACACCCTAACGTCAAGTTAAAGTGATTGAGGAAAGTTCGGAAGCTGAGTCGGACTTCCGGTAAATTGAGTTAAGAGTCGATAACCGGGAAAGGAAGTCAAAAAGGTTAAAGTGTCATGAAAAGGAACTTGGTCAACTTGTGGTCAAATCGGAGTTCCTGGTCAAACTAGGAATAGACCAAGTCCACGATGGTATGACTAATATGTTGGTTTATTTGTACAGTCTCTGGTTGAACGTGAGACGGACTCGACTACGCGGTTAGTCCGAGGGTTTCGCTCGAGGAGCTTTCCGAGCAGGAAGAAGGTCGCGATGAGTACTGTGAGTGGACCTTTGTTTTAAATTAAATTGCATGCCATATACTTTATTTGATTTCTCCTGCATATATGATTTCCTCCATTTATATGTTTTACGGTGATTTGGGAAAATGGGATTTACGGATTTTAAAGGCAAACAAACCGGGAAAGAGGTTCATACCCTTCCCGTGATTTTTAAAGGAGTTTCCCGGGATTTGGTTTTATGGATTATCACCGTTTTGGGAATTATGGAGGGGGTTGAATTTTAAAAGGAGAAATTTGGCTCACGGATTTAAAGGGGTTTTTCGATTTATTATTCCCACGAGGTTTTACAGGTTTTAAAAGGGATTTTAAAAAGGGAAAAGGATATAAGGATTGTATGCTAGCATGGACCCTCTCCGGTTGAGCTGGTCAGTAGACCTTCCCGGATAGAGCAGGTCGGGGACCCTCTTCGGTTGAGCTGGTCATTAGACCTTCCCGAATAGAGCAGGTTGGGGACCCTCTCTGGTGGAGCCGGTCACTAGACCTTCCCAGATAGAGCAGGTCGGGGACCCTCTCCGGTGGAGCCGGTCATTTGACCTTCCCGGATAGAGCAGGTCGGGATTTCTCGTGGATGAGGTTAACACCCCACATTTTAATTATTTATGTGTGAGCCAAGGCATCATTGATGATTTACTTGCATGCGGATTTTCTTAGAGAAACTAGAGGGAGAGCATTAAAGGAAAGTAGAGTTTTTATTTGTTATTTTTCGTCCACTCACTCTAACGTCGTTTTTCAATGTTTCTCCCCTGGGCCCTTCGTTTTCAAATGCCCAGTGGTGCAGGGTTCTTGAGAGGAGGTCGTGCGCGTACAAGAGTCGAGGCATAGTCGATCAATCCGTTGCCGTTGAAATTCTTTAGGGTAATCATCTTAGTAGACTGCTCTGACTAACCCAGTATAGCTAATTAAGTAGGTTAGGGAGCAGGATGCCTTCATGAGTTAAGGTTTGTTGTAGATACTCATGGAAGTGCTGAGTTGGATTGTAGGAAGGGTTGGCCATTTCAAGGGGGTTTCGGTAAGAAGTTCCCTTGGGGTGGTCCCCGCAGGATTTACTTCGAGTTAAAGGGATTTAACTCGGGGTGGGTCCTGACAATTGGTATCAGAGCATTAGGTTATCGTTTCCTGTTACTACCTCATATACTTGGTATCACTTAGTGTCTATAGAGTGATGGTCCGACCGCGGCGGATCCATCGGCATTTTATGCTTTGGACGCTTAGTGTTTATTAAGGATATGAGTAGTACTTCTTGGTTGAGTTATGGACCGAGTGGTCCTATAAACATTGGAATCTTCAAGACTATGCCTCAGTACGCCGACCTCACAAGGAACTCCTGCAAGGAACAGGGTAAGCTCGTTACGCATTTATTTTATGAGTTCCCCAAGGATTTTGTTTTAAAAGGAATTATTGAGAATTGAGTTGGGGATCGAGCTGGGAAACTCACGTTGTTTAACGTTTGAGCATTATGTATGAGTACTCGGTGGTGAAACAGTTAATTCACACCTGGAAGGCTATCATGGTTGTTGACAGGGATGCTGTAGAAGCCTAAGACAAGGCCTTGGTGTTTGTGTTATGAGACTCTGAGAAGTGAAGAGTCGTACGAGTTAATGAAAGAGGTTGCATCCTGCCATGGAAAAAGGAGCTGAAGTCGCCTAGCGCGATTATTCAGACAGGATGAATATTGAGATTTGACGATTGCCACGAGTTTGTTGAGGATCGTCATTAGCGTGGTTCCAGAGAAACTGGCGAATGTGTCGAAGTAGAATGACTCAGGGATCTAAGTGTAGTCATTTTAGGATCAACGGACTTGTTTTTGGTGACGAATCCATGATGTGACACTACTGGAGAATGTTAAGGAAGTGAAGGATGGTTCAGTCACTTGATGTTGTTGGGACAACCACGAAGACTAATAGTTGGGACTACCCTAGATGCTTGCAGTGCTGCTATTAGCTACGAGTGGTTTCTTAACGCTTCAGCCACCCATGATTGGAGTACTAGAAAGATTTGGATTGTTAGTGAGTCCAAGCATGATTTGACTTGTTGGTGACGATGGTCATTGGGCCATATATCGTGAAGGTTGAAATTAAATCGTGTCACCAGATCTTGGGGCTCATGTCAACCATAAGGTGAGTTATACACCTATGGTCAAGGTATCCTAATTAGTACACATGTGAAGGAGTCTCCAGGCTGGCTGTGTTGGAGTTCGGTTACAGATTAAGTGAGCATTTTGATTTGTAGCTAAAGATTTATGGTTTCGAAATTTAAGGAGATGATAGGAGTGGCAACAAGCTACCGGGTCATGGACTAAGAATGCTTGGGGAACCGGAGATAGTGATACGAGTCTTGATTGACTTTGTATTATTGTGGTGTAGGAACCGGTCGTTGTGCAAACGGTATTGTTTCGACGGCCGAAGTTGTACATGGGAATACCCCACAGGAGCACGCGTATCCTCCTGTGTAGGGAAGTGGTAAAGCTGAAATATGGGTAGCACATACATGTAAGGCATAATTTGTTTTTGTGCAGCTGTGTGTGGTCGAAATGATACATTCATATATTTCAAGAATGTATTGTGAGAGTCCCATACTGTGAAGACAGAGGTGAAGGACGTTTGCCAATAGTTTTGTGCAAAACGTCAATTAAATGGTCTGACCGTTTAAGAACGGGTCGGAAGTGGGTTATTGGTAGACGCTTCGACTTTCAAGATGGTTAGTTAAATTGTTAAAAGTTGTTAGTAGGTAGTTGTTTGCGTGCTGAGTTAATTGCACGGAAATGGTGAAGTGACAGCAGTGGGGCAAGGGTTACTGGAGCAGTGAATTTGAGTGAGAATGTTTGTCGATGGTCAAGCTTCAACCTGGAACCAAAGTTGTCTGTTATGACACTTGGTTTCCTCGAGGGGGATTAACTGAGCTTGATGGCATGGGAATCAGTGCACTCATTGGCTGTGGTTTAAACAATTGTGTAACCGAAGGTGTACTTAGTCGTGTTTGGGGTCATAAGTTACATCCACTGCAGTGCCAGGCAATATTCTCAATTGTGATCTATGGAGTGAGGATTAAGATCTGGGGATCAATTATTGATGTTAATTTAAGGGAATCCTGAGAGGATTAAAGAATTGTTGGCATTGCCATTGTCATGGGTCATTTGAGTAGTGACTCTTCTTGTTAGGAATTATTGACATAGCGGCCACAAGTGTAGAGTAGTAGCAAGAAAGGTCATTGGAGGTGACCCTCAAAATTGTCAACATTTTCGGTGAGTGTAAAAGCGGTGGAACTAGGAAAGGTTTTCCTTGATGACTCGAAGGTTTTACGAGTCTAAGTGTGGTAATATTTGTTACTGAGATTGGTAAGGTATGTTGCTAAGTTGAACAACACTTCATTGGAAATCGTGGAGTGATTAAGCCACGTTCAGATTAAGTTATGATCTGAGGGGATGTTAACGTGTGGCGGTGGATCTTGTAATATAGGATCTGGAGTGGTAATGTGATTTCCTGTGTACGCAGTTATATTCCTCTTCAATTAGAATGGTAAGTGATTGGGAATCGTGAATTCTACCAAATAGAGGATGCGGTGGTTGGTGTACTTGCAGAACATGGGGGACAGATTTTGTTAGAAACTGTCTAGTTATGCGAGTTGACTCTGTGAAGTTGACACGCCCAGTGCGAGAATGGTGTTTGATAAGTTGTGCCTTGATAACTGGATGCTCGATGATCGTTGTGGTTAAGTTCGGAGTGGAATTAATTCCCGATGCTTTAATCAGGGGTTGCTTTGGGTGTGCACCAGTGGCACTAAATTTTATGTAGATGTCTGATCTGGTTAAATGTCCGAAGTTGTCGGTTATTACCAGACGAGTTGGTAATGGAGGCATCTATGAAGGAAATATCCTGGTTGAGCGGGTAAGGCTCTGGAATTCTTTTAATGGTAAGTCTATCCCAGATTGTGAGGCGGATATTGTTTAATAGACGCACAGTTATGGTTGAAGTGCAAGTTCTGCACTATGCGTCATTCCAAGTTAAGGTAAAAGATAGGGAGGTTAGTGGCACCTTACCTATGAATAGTACGGAGATGTATTACCCGTGGTAAAGTGCGTTGTAGTTCCACGAGGTGATAATTGAGTTGGCGATTCTAATGATCAGGGTGTTGGTAAAATCAAGATTTATCCGGTCAGAATAGCTTTGTAGGCAGTGTGAAGCCTGACAATTTGTCTTCATGCTAGGAGTAAGTATTGTTGGATCTCGATGTCAGGAGCGTTTGGATCTCCCTGATTTAAAGGCTATTGTTTTGGATTTACGCTAAAGATCATGGCAACTCGTGTCCTGGGTGTACAAGTGGTTTGAGTAGGGATAGATCAAGGGAAGACAATTACTTTACAACAGGACAACTTGACAAGATAATTTATAGAAAGCGTAAACCAGATCAGGGAGCCTGGTTCAAATGAGGTGATGGTTCGTGTAACACAAATCGTCATGGTTTTCTGGTGGACTTGTTGTCATTAGTGTTGACTCCACGTTGTATTGTGTTATCAGAGGATTTAAAACCCATTAGTGACATCGAACCCTACTCCTCAGGTGTGGTAATCATTACCTGCATAGGGAATGTGGGAGCTGATATCTAAAGTTCAACAAAAGAATACGAGTATTTTTGAAGAAATTATACTCACGACAAGCGAGTGGTTATTGGAATTAGAATGATTATTAGCGGCATTGTGACAACGTCACGTGCGGTTGGTAAGGACAGTTGTTGGTGTTTGTTTGGCTAAACGAGTAGCGATAGGAGGTTGGTTACTGGTCGAAGTTGTTGTGTTGTGCAGTTGGATTTTCAAGGATTTGGTTATAATCCGGTATAGGCAACAAGGAATTGTTGCCAAAGGATGTTTTCAGCGCAAGAACAATAGTGATTTTCACGAGGATTACAGATGGTGGATCAGTGATAGGCGGTGTCGTATTCCACCTCATAAATGAGATGAAGTACAGTAAGAATTCGGTGATTCAGTTAATCAATGATTCAAGAGAAAATCATTGTGATCCACGGTAAGACCTTATGCTTTAGTTTTGACCTAAGAAAAGTGGTCGGGTGTCAGAAAATGGGGAAGTAGCGGAGGTTATCATCCACGTAGGAAGGAGTGCTACGTTGGCTAGATCTGACACGTGACAAGGTTACATGAGTTTGAGGAATATGTTGGGTATCCTTAGAGTAATGGATACCTAGTGTCACGTATGTCCATGTTACGTAAATAAGTTTACTACCTTACATCCTATGTCAATAGACTTCTGGTTGGTACTGGAAATTGGCTTTCAAGGAGGAACAGTAAGGATGTTGATCGTAAAGAGCAGGTGTTTAGGTTTTGACAATGCTTTTCGTGAGGCGTCTCAGAAGAGTTCGCTGAAAGAAGTTGATATTGGATAACAATATTATTATTTTAAGTGGTACTATCACCCACTGTGTTGGATTTGAGTATAGAAATTTCGAGGACGAAATTTTTATAAGGTGGGGAGAATTGTCACACCCCGATCCTAGAATTATTTTACGGTTGGTTACTTTGGTCTTTTACCATTTAAAGTGACCGTTTAACCGTACAATGATCGTGAAGTTGACTTTTCGTTAAGTCAAGAATTTGGGAAAACTTCCTTCTTGAAAGTTGTAGAGGGCGTCGTTACGAGTTCATGGACACGTAGCACGCTCAAATCGGAGTTCGTATGGGAAAGTTATGAACAAAAGTATAAAGTTACTGTGCGGTAAAAAGGCTATATATAGGAGTTACCGGGGTGAAAAATCAGATTTTTCACCCCAGCCTCTTTTTCTCTCTCCCCGCGTCTCCTTTCCGATCGGGAAACACTGCGCCGAGCTTCCGGCCGCCCTAGCGCCGCCGTCCGGCCACCAACCGCCGGCGCACCGGTCCCAAAAGCTCGGCCTCCGAGTCTACTTCAATCCTAGGTAAGCTTTCCGACCTAACTCGCCGTAAATCGGGAGAAATTCCGATTTGTTCTTGGTGTGTACAGTAGATTTTCGGGATTGAATTTCTCCCTCCCTAGATCACCAATTGTTGAGTTCTTTATATGTTTAGGATGGGTTTTAGGTGTACTACAATCCCCTAGAATTTGGTAGCTTGATTTGAAGTGTGTAGGGAGAATTGAGGATTTGAAGTTTGGTAGTGTAATTTTTCGGGGTCTACTGTTCATCGAGTTTTTGACCTAGTTAGAGGCCGAATTGGCCTTCGAGTTGAACTAGAAAGTTGTCCCAATTGACGAGACGAAGCTACTGGTAAAATTTGGTGGCGATCCGAGGTCGCCTGAATTTTTGCCGGAATTTCTGCCGGCGGCCGCCGGTGGCGGCGGAGCTGGCGGCGGTGCCGCCACTTTTTGGGCAGTTTTTCATGTCCATTAATTAGTACATATTGTGAGGAGTCTATGGTTAAAATTTGGTAATTTTTGGAGGAGTTTTGGTTAGGTTTTGGAATTGTTCTAGTTTAGTATTATTGGCGGATAATTAAATATTATTCCGACCATCGATTATTGCCGGTTAAGGTTTAAGGATTATTTTAAGGACTCCTGAGGTATTGGTGAAGTGGTTGAATGGGTGTCCATATTAATTCAACGAATTAATACGTGACACCCTAACGTCAAGTTAAAGTGATTGAGGAAAGTTCGGAAGCTGAGTCGGACTTCCGGTAAATTGAGTTAAGAGTCGATAACCGGGAAAGGAAGTCAAAAAGGTTAAAGTGTCATGAAAAGGAACTTGGTCAACTTGTGGTCAAATCGGAGTTCCTGGTCAAACTAGGAATAGACCAAGTCCACGATGGTATGACTAATATGTTGGTTTATTTGTACAGTCTCTGGTTGAACGTGAGACGGACTCGACTACGCGGTTAGTCCGAGGGTTTCGCTCGAGGAGCTTTCCGAGCAGGAAGAAGGTCGCGATGAGTACTGTGAGTGGACCTTTGTTTTAAATTAAATTGCATGCCATATACTTTATTTGATTTCTCCTGCATATATGATTTCCTCCATTTATATGTTTTACGGTGATTTGGGAAAATGGGATTTACGGATTTTAAAGGCAAACAAACCGGGAAAGAGGTTCATACCCTTCCCGTGATTTTTAAAGGAGTTTCCCGGGATTTGGTTTTATGGATTATCACCGTTTTGGGAATTATGGAGGGGGTTGAATTTTAAAAGGAGAAATTTGGCTCACGGATTTAAAGGGGTTTTTCGATTTATTATTCCCACGAGGTTTTACAGGTTTTAAAAGGGATTTTAAAAAGGGAAAAGGATATAAGGATTGTATGCTAGCATGGACCCTCTCCGGTTGAGCTGGTCAGTAGACCTTCCCGGATAGAGCAGGTCGGGGACCCTCTTCGGTTGAGCTGGTCATTAGACCTTCCCGAATAGAGCAGGTCGGGGACCCTCTCTGGTGGAGCCGGTCACTAGACCTTCCCAGATAGAGCAGGTCGGGGACCCTCTCCGGTGGAGCCGGTCATTTGACCTTCCCGGATAGAGCAGGTCGGGATTTCTCGTGGATGAGGTTAACACCCCACATTTTAATTATTTATGTGTGAGCCAAGGCATCATTGATGATTTACTTGCATGCGGATTTTCTTAGAGAAACTAGAGGGAGAGCATTAAAGGAAAGTAGAGTTTTTATTTGTTATTTTTCGTCCACTCACTCTAACGTCGTTTTTCAATGTTTCTCCCCTGGGCCCTTCGTTTTCAAATGCCCAGTGGTGCAGGGTTCTTGAGAGGAGGTCGTGCGCGTACAAGAGTCGAGGCATAGTCGATCAATCCGTTGCCGTTGAAATTCTTTAGGGTAATCATCTTAGTAGACTGCTCTGACTAACCCAGTATAGCTAATTAAGTAGGTTAGGGAGCAGGATGCCTTCATGAGTTAAGGTTTGTTGTAGATACTCATGGAAGTGCTGAGTTGGATTGTAGGAAGGGTTGGCCATTTCAAGGGGGTTTCGGTAAGAAGTTCCCTTGGGGTGGTCCCCGCAGGATTTACTTCGAGTTAAAGGGATTTAACTCGGGGTGGGTCCTGACAAACCAAGTTCGAGACGAGTAAGCAATAGTTTACTTACAAATGTAGTCGCGAGTTCGAGATTAGACGGGGTAGACGACAACAGCTTTTCGGCCAAAGACTTCTAGATATGATTAAGTACCAGTATGGAAGACCTACGTCTTTACGACTCAACGTTGTGAGTACGTGTAGCTTTTCCATCGGAACTGTGGAGCAGGTGATGCTGTGTTGTGAAAGTTGACGTGGTGGATTAGGTAACGTGTCTTCTTTTTAAGCACCTTGAGGCTACCTTGCCATCGATGTTCTAGCTGTTTCGGCACGAGTGTGAGCGTCTTCTTCACGAACCATGCATCCACCTTGAGGAGCGTTGATCCTTAAGTGTCCCGCCGATGTGGACCCTACTTGCAGGAGCATGAAGCTTTTCTTGACTCCAGTTTCATTGACGACGTTTGATCTCATCCTTACGATTCCATATCGTTTGGATTGAATCTTATGATCATACGAGATTTTGCCGTTTCGGCTTGGCGACGAGTTAGACTTGTGGATCTCTTTGCGAATGTGATTCTTCTTGAAGATTGACTCGTATCCTTGTTATCTTTAGCTACAAGTACCTGCGGAGTATACTGTGACGATAAACCTCGATTGTTGTTTTGACACTTGGAGTTCGTCATGCTACTATCCAGATTTTCGATCACGCCATTGACATGTTTGATTTGGTGGGCCATGAGTTCAGACTGTAAGTGGACCAGTCAATGATTGTTTCTTGCGATGACCTACTTGCTCGAAGATTTGAGAGGATGTAGATCGGATGTGTTTCCTCGACTGTATGAGGATGTGATAGTCCCAACACGTGGACTACTGGAGATTTTAGTGTCTAGCTTTGACACTTGTTTCAGATTCGTTTGTGGAGGAAAAGTCCAAGCAGAGTTTGGTTTGTCAGTGTGTTGCGATGTTTGAGCAACTGTGTTTGATCCTTACGTGGATCATTTGTCCTGATGTATACATGAAGCTTTGAAAGAAATTCTGGTGATTTAAGAGAGGCTGAGTATAGCCTGTAAATGCCATAATCCATGTGCATAGTTATTTTGGTAACCCCTTGAGTTTGTTGTGGTCGACCTTGATTATTTGAGAGTTGGTCTCTGTTTAGAGATTACGTGTTATGGGGTTACATTTCTTGCTAGCTAACACCACTGAGCTGTTTATCTTATTGACTTTATAAGTCAGAGTTGAGGCGTGTAGATTTTTCTACCGCTATAGTTAAAGAATTACACAATAAATGTCATGGTTAGCCACAAAAGGTATCTTGTTGAGCATCTCCGCTGGAGACGTCATGTGGATGCACCAGTTTATTGACTGAATCTGTTCATTTTCTTCCCGTCAAGATGAACTGACTCAGTACCTTGCTGATTTGTGCATTAGTGAAGTGATCAGTCTGCATGTGATACTAGAGAGTATTGATCATCTCGGATCGTGACCCACGAGTCACATCCAAGCTTTGGCAATCATTGTAGGAAGAGTTGCGCCTTCTAGATAGCCTAGAGAGCTAGATATGTTGTTTACCAGATTCACTTGCCGCCACAGTTGCAGCATATATGACGTGTCACACGTCACGATTACGGAAAGCCCACCGGGAGCCCCACAAAATTATTGTTTGGACAGATGTGCAGCTGCGCAGTGATGTTTCTTATGAGGAGAGTTCATACCACATCTTAGATCATGATGTGAGGAAGCTCGAGAACCGTGAGGTTCCAATTGTGAAAGTGCAATGAGACAGTTATGTGGAAGACTTACCCGCACCTCGATTGACGTCTTGTCTTATTTCGAGGACGAAATTTCTTTAAGTGGGGTAGAGTGTGAGACCCCGACTTATTTTATTAATTTTTTGACACATCTAGGGTTTATTTACGACTTCTTTTCGGTACGTTGAGAATGCACTCTAATATTTTAATATTAGAGCAAACGTCGCTACTTGCGTATGAGTATTTATGGAATGTTTTTCCGACACTACGTATTTGTCCTGTTTTACGGACGTGATTTGACTATTTATTTGCAAGTGTGTGTTTTACAGAAAACGTTTTTGAGTTTTTCGTTATTTTAAAAGTCGGAAGAGATCGTGGCCATTGGATTCGTTCGACGAATCGTGGCCGTTAAAAGGTTTTATAAAAACCTTTTTATCTCTCTCTCCCTTATCTCCTTTCCTTTTTCTTCCCCTTTCCTTTTCTTTCTTCTTTCCTATTTCTCTTTCTTTTCTTTCTGGTCAATTTTCTCTCTCTCCTCTCTCTTTCCTCGACCGATCGAGACCACCCTCAAGCGAGTCTCGCCGGTGCGCGTGCTGCTACACCGCCACCTCCAGCAGTTTAGCCTCGCCGTTGCGACCGCGCCTCGACCCATCGCTGTCGTCACGAACGCCCAGCAGTGGAGGAGAAAGCTTCGACAGAACTGCCCAGCAGTGGAGGAGAAAGCTTCGACAGAACTGCCCAGTCGAGTGGGTGCTCGAGATGGACTGGAGGAGCTTCAGGGAAGCTTGGAGGATGTTGTCTAGAGCTCAGAGGAGGAGGAAAACGCCCTTGAACGCCTCGCCGAAGGAGGTGGTCGGAGCACTGTGTTTTTCGACATTGAGGTATAAAAACCTTCTCTTTTCTCTCGATTTTTGGCTGGTTAGAAGCTTGGATGTTGTAGAAGAGTGTTTTGCAGGTGTTGGGGACTGGTTTGGCCTGAAAAGCTTCGTTTTCCAGCGAACCAGTCGATCGGTAAACAGGGGGTAAAAACCTTGGTTTTTACCTTGGTAGATTTACATTTTTACCTGTTTACCGTGAGATGAATTGACCAAAATGTCCCTGACAGTTTTTAAAATTACAACCTACCACTTTTACAGTTTAACCTTGGTTACTATTTACTGATTGACTTTTACTAGTTACCGGTTGACTTTTACTATTCATAGTTTGACCGGTTGACTTTTACTATTTATTTTTGACCGGTTGACTTTTACTATTCATATATGATTTTGACTTTTACTATTCATGGTTGACTTTTGACTTTTTCCGTAGAATACCAATTTTTACGTTTTACCGTTACGGTTAAATGGTTTAAAAGTTTTAAAAATTAAATAGGTGAGGAAAAGACGTAAGTACCAGATGAGTAATGATCCCGATTCTCGCCCGGTTTGAGAATCAAGGCATCAAATAATTAGACTCTAGTGTTGGGGAAAATAAATGGAAAATTGGTCGAGTTTACCGAGTTTTGGTCAACTTTGACCAACTCAGTAGACTTTGTCAAATTCTTGGTCAACCCAGGAATGTCTTGGTTAACCTTAAAGTCAACCTTTGACCTTTCCTGGTCAAACTTGGAAAGTGGGTAGTTGACCATAGAATGGCCGTTACGTTTCTACTTTCGACTTGTTTAGTCGTTGACTTGTATTTTGATGGATTCAGGATTTCGCCTACACTCAGAGCTTGAGGACTGAGGCTTGGAGCACGAGGATTTCGGCTTCGTCATAACAGGTAGGGTGAGCCGTAACTTCCGGGTTAGTGACATTTTATTTTGTGTAGTGCTCTACTATATGAAAGTGATGTGATGTTTGTGCATAGTCGATGCCTCGCAATATATGTTTTCTTACTTTATCGCTTCATAAAATGTTTAGAAAACCAAGGCTAGACACACATGTGATGATTCGGATCGAAAAGTAGTACCGTTGTCCTGATTTCAGGTGTTTGGCCTGAGAGTGACGGGACCTAGTGTTTAGACTATGTTTTCCCACGGTGTCGATGACCGTGAACCTCTGGAGGGGCAATGCCCTATTTATTTTATTTTCCCGCTTACGCTCGTCTCGCACAGAGTTAAGCGAGTCGTAAGTGTGGTGTTGTTATGAGTGGCATTAGCTGTAAATGGACACTCTCGCTACTATGCGCTTTCAAGCGCATAGGTAGTTGGCCCCGGTTTGCTGTGAAGACAAACCCGGGATTCGGCCACCTAGATCCGTGAAGCCCTGCAGGCTGTTTGTTATTTTGAGCGCTCAGTCATATTGATGTTAGCATTGGCTCATGGAAAAAAGAATTTATTTAAATATGCCTATTAAAACCAAATACAGTTTTTGGTTGTTGTATGTTTTACGAACTGTTTAATCACCGGTGAAAGCTATATGTAGTATCTATTTATGAGGACTACACCTTTGTTTCAAACCCTATCTTGGTTGGGTTCGGCCCCTTTTAGGTTAGCGAGGACGAGTGCTCACCCCTACTTTGCAGGTACCCGGTAGACTTGCTTTAGAAGGGATGAATCGGTGACTAGGGGCTTGGCAGTGCGTGCTGTTCAGCATCTGTATTTCGGGATCACCCTGGAGGAGCTTTTCATCCTTCGTGGTACTTCAGCTTTTCGATCTCCATGACTGTTGATGTAGACGCTTTTGACACACTCTGACCTATCGAGCTTTTATCCACTTGTACTTCGCTCGTTGGCCCATGTTGTATATTTACTGACTTGGACTTTTCATGTATCTTGTAGTCTAAGTCTTGTACGCTACCTTCCGCACTTGTATATATCTATATTTATTTATTTATTTATCTGCTCCTCCCATTTATGTCTTTTTATTTAAATTAGCCTTGTGGTTTCAGCCTAATGGGTAGTTAGTACGTCAGATGACGTATTGGTTATCCATTAGTCCGGGATCACAACGGTTACCGTTGTGTCTCGGGGCCGGTAATAGTCCCGGGATGCGACATTCTAGTCCTTTGCCGTCGAACAGCCGCCTCATTCCCTCACGACCCAGACCAACGACTCAATTACAGTCCCCAAACCCTCGCCGTCTACGAGATTTGTAACCCAGCCCTCCAGAGCACCAAACCACCTTTACCTCCATCCTTCCGCCACCATCGACTACTGCCAAAACCTGTCCGACGACAGTGTCCATAGACACTCCGTCAGACGGTGGAAAAGGATTTTCAAGGAAACCTTAGAGCGAGACTTTGGGTGTAATTTTTCTTTTCTTTTTGGTAACGAGAAAACATGAATTTGGAATCTTGCATATAATGATGAAAGAATTTAATTTCGGTGGGAATTGGTCGTGAATAATTTAATTTGGAAGGGGAACAGTGGATTCGGAAACAAAAGGATTCAGTGATACGTACAATTGCTGGTTACATTCGAAGAGAATACACAACAGTGGCAAAGCTGCATGTAATCAAAGGCCTGCCACCTCTGTGACTTTGACCTGAATATGCAAATGCATCCGATGCCAGCTGCTTTTTTTAATCAACTATTTACACGCATAAGAACAACATATTTCCACTCCACTCACGTGTGAACCACGCCCGCTCTTTGCGTAGCTCGACATTACACGACAGGAACGCAACTCCAGCTTTTTCCAGTCCTTCCTTGACTATTAGAGAAGTGGTTTCACTTGCGATGCCTCGTTTATCCTTGGCTGTTATATATGAATACCGAAGCTACGAATAGTGATAATGCCCATTGAACACAAGGTAGAAGAGCTGCAGAAGCTGCTGTAATAACTGTGTCAGTAACCAGTATTAGTTCAACAGTATTAACTGATCCCAGGTTGAAACTGAGAAATCTAGTAAGAAAGAAATATGGATATGAACAAGATATAATATCAATTTTAAAATAAGAAATACAGAAAAACAGTTTCCGTACATGTTGATGTCGAGGGTCCAGGTAATTGCCCTGCGTAAGAATGGCTACTATCTGATTGACTCTTTGATGGTGGAAGAGCATGAGCAAAAACCACATGAGGCAAAGGACTAGAAGCAGGTACTGAATGAGAAATGGGTGCTGAAGGGTGCATATGCTTTTGGGGTGATGGACCAAAGACGGGAGGAGAAACACCGGGTGCACCAGCAGGGGATAAATGTGACTGCTTTCCAGCCTTCCCTCTACGACCATACCAAAAGCTGGGAGGCTTAGCTTCACAACTTCTGTCAGGTGCAGGCACAGTTTTCTGTGGTTCAGGTGAAGGATCAGCTGGTCCAGGTGCACCTTGAAGATCTGCGGGTGGACCACTGCCAGATGCAGGTGCAGGTGAAATTGCAGGAGCTAGATGGGAATTGTGGTGGTGGTGGTGATGGTGGTGGTGGTGGTGGTGGTGGTGATGATAGTGATGGTTGGGGTGAGGCTGAGGCAATGGCGCAGGAGAGGGTGACCACGCAGTGCCATCTCCACCATTGAGCGAATGTTGCAAAATAGATGAAAGACGTACCTGCTTGACTCTACCAAACACCGTGTTATTCAGGCCCAGGTTTCTTGAATGAGAATGTGTGATGGTTTGAGCCAATTGTTTTAATCTTTGCATTGAAGGAGTATTGCCAATGGTCAGTAGAACAGATGACTGAACAGTAGTAGGGGCAGCTACTGTTGATCCTTTAGAGTTTGACAAGATAACATAAAGGTTCTGCATAAAAAAAAACATTGAGAATCTGCAAAATGCCATCCACTGCTATCATCAAATTATCAACTCTTATCAATGAGAAAAAACAAATTGTGAAATATATGAGCATACATTTGCATTGCAGTAGCGCTGCCTTACAAAAGTACATAGAGATAAGGTGGGTCATGAGGAAACATAAAGGATCGGTTTATACTTTATACTAATATACTAACCTCATAGGGTGCTAGATGTAAACCGGACTTCAGTTGGCTTTTCAGGTCATTGAAATTTAGTTGTATTTGATAGATGGAGAAGTTTAAGGTGAAATTGAAAAGGATTTGCACTTTCTGCAGAAGAAACGCATTCTGTGGTGGAATTATGGTAATTCCACCTGGGAATTTTAGCACCTGAAAAAAGGATGTGAACCCAAACAAGGATGCATTTAGGCTCAGTGATTGGTGAGTGACCAGATATTCAAAAGATGCTCTGATCAAACTTTGAGAAGTTGGCAGTAACTCTGATGATTTTTGGTCTGGATCAACGCCAAATATGACTCTTGTTACGTTTGAATCAACTAAGGATTCGAGAGAAAGGATAACCACCTGGTTCAAAAAGAACATTAGATCCAAATACAGAAACGATAGACTAAAAGAAAACAAGAGTGAGTACTTTAGTTGACGGAGCGACTATCTCATCAAAAATGTTATCCTCAAGCTGCAAGACATTATCCTCCAGCATAGAAACTGGCTTCAAAAGATTGAAACTTGCTACTATATAATGATCTGGATAAAGAAATGTGTTGGTCAAAATGCATCACTTAATTCAAAAGAGAAAATGCATTACTCGAAAATGTGATCACAAAGCACCATAATAAAAAATAAAAATAATAGAATTAATTTAAAAAATGAAACAAAGCAAAAACAAATACAACATGAATATCGGTAAAAGTTAGAGCATTGGTTCAATCATACTGGCTCATATTAACATACTAAACAGCCTATCTCAATTCCCCCAAAAGAAAAGTCAAGTTAAAAGTTACTCAGCCATCACGTAATCAACTATTCCCAAGAAAAAAAGGATAAAATGGCATGCACATGAAGAAATAAGATTATACAGCTACCTGACTCAACTACACATCATGACCCATATCCGAGGACAATAAAATTTGTAAAATGCATGGTACTTAGAAATAATTACATAGATACCAACTTATCCAATTGCAATCAGATAGCTGCCATAACCATACAACCAGTGGCAGAACATAGTTGCGGCTAGAAAGGGTTGTGGCCCGCGCGGCAGCTATAAATCTCCCTTTAATGTATGGTTTAATTGCATATAATTAGGGTATGATTACATGTAATTATTATATATAGTTGTGTAATATGGTATAAATGTATTTTAATTATGATATAAATTATACAATTATATTACAATTTCGTTCTAATTATGCTATAATTGTGTATTTATTAGTATTTAGTACAAAAATTTGGTATATATAGCCCCTCCAGAATTATGTTTGAAGTTTCCCCACTGCATACAATTTATGTATGCATTAAAGATATTAGAAAAGAATCCACACCCTAATCGTAGACGGGGCTGATCATCTGATTCTACATCTTGAAACCTAATCTTGGTTAACCTAGAACAACCATGCAGTAAGAGCACTTGAAAATGAAAAATTGTATTATTTTATATCCCCTCAAACTTCAGTATTCTGGATTTTAAGTGGTTACTTATTCCGGGTTTGACTTATGCAATATAAACCACCTAGCACCATACAGGGCAACAAACAAACACAAAACAAAGTGAAAATCAATTACTTAGCAACAACAGCTGTTAACAGTACGATATTGATCATGATGTCACCCTTGATCATGAATATTGACAATTCATATCAAAATCTAATGGATTATTTCTCAAATAAAAAGTCATAGTTTTTACGACACCAAGACAAAAAACAAGAAACCAAAATTCATCCATTGAAATTACTACAAGATATTTGATCTTGATTTTGGAATCTTAGACAAGTACTTGATGACCGCTGATTTGAAATCACAACATATACCTTGTAATGACCATAATTTACTAGAACATTCTGTAGCCTTAGTAAGAGGGGAGAGATGAGCCCAAGATTAATTGCATGTATTATTCTTTTTCTGTGAGAGAAGATGGTCCAATTGATAATGAATGTTGAACTGAGACAAAGGGTAATAATGAAGCTGATAATTCATAGTAACGTGCATAGAATGACATTAAATTGCTCCTTATGATAATCAAATCAAACAAGTGTGGAGTCAATTAATACCATAAATCCAAAGTTTAACAGATCAAATAGAGTGATCAGAAAGGTTGTATACCCTAAACTACCAGGCTAGTTAATGGGAGGAGGATAATGAATTTATCTAATGCATATACAAGGAAATTTTTGTTTCTATAACGAATGCAGTGCCAGCAATTATTATTTTAATATTGTTAATTTGCAGGTATAAAATTACAAATCAAAAGCATATATGCTGAATTAAAAGTCTTCAAAAAAGAAAAAGGAATTAGTACCATTCATATTGTTAGAATTGGATGGTAATGATTCTATTAGATCGAAATGGAGGAAAAATACGACAATTATGAAGCACAGAAGAGTAATATGAAACAATGGCAAACGAGCCCATAATTCCAGATCCAGGGATGGCCAAGGTACCTCTAAACATGGGATCGAGATCCAGATCGCTCTGATCCGCAAACTGAAGAAACGGAGGCAACCAGAAGATTGCAGAGAGGAAGAGAGCAAGAGACAGAAAGAGAACCAAAAGGCATCTGAGGCCGATTAGTGTGCGAATCCTGCTGACTGACAAACAAGGACAGTGAAGAGCCGCATTTGGCGATGAGGGCTCAGTAGAAGCCCGACCCTGCTCTCCTTCAGTCTTTCCCATAGAGAAGACTGCTCAGCCTCCATGCCCACTTTGCTCAAATCCTCGCCCCATTCTCCTCCACTCTGTCTCTATCAAATTTAGGGTTCCAACACAAGTAGCCTGCCTCTGCAAATCACAACTGCGACTGTTTTTCTCGGAAGGCTGTTGGTTTAGCTACCTTTTTTCTCTTTCTATGTTCTTTTCTTGTTAATTTTGTAGCATTTTTTATAGGAAAAATGCAAGTAGAGGTGTAGAACAGTACGGCGGCGTTGGGATGACAACAATGGGTAGGATACCCACGGGTACAAGGTTGGAATTATATCCGTCCTCACAAATGTGTATAATTGAGTAACGGGTATGAAGATCTTCAGTATTTAAATTTTTAAATCGGGTATGAGGTTGGTATGCTATTTTGATATTCATCTTCATCTCCAGTCATTTAAAATAGATAAATTATTATATATATATATGTTATAAGATATTTGATATATATGTATGTCTTAGTCCATGCCTTACATACGGGTTTTATGTAGTAATTCATGTTGTAATAGAGTTTTACACATATTCATGTAATAGGCCCATTGACTCATGTAATAGCCTAAAAGACCCATGTATTTCCCTTTATAAAAGACTTCATTCTATCAATAATATAAAAAGAGAATTCATTCCCTCAATATTATTCTACAACACGTTATCAGACACTTAGCTCTAACCTTAAAAAAGCAAGTATGCCACCACCCAAAAGAAGGAAAAAAATTTTGTCGCGCACACCCCCTGTGCACCACCCACATATGAGTAAGCTCCAAGTGCGCTACCGAATGTTGCTAAGTGCTCAGTGCACTGGCATACAAGTAGCTGCATTGCGCTGCCGAATGTTGTCGAGTGCTTAGTACATTGGCATATGTGCAAGCTGCAAATGCGGGCAACCAAAAACAAAAACTGTGAATCTGTCACTTTCTTTATAGTAACTTCCGACGAGCTTTGTGATTAGCTTCGGATGAACTAGAACGTAAGCCTTATATCACTGGATAGCTACGTCTGTCTAGTTTTCAACGGTTTTCGCGGTTCGTTCATATCCGTTATAACGAAGGAGTTATGACTGTTTTAGTGAACGAAGGTCATGCTACCAGGAATTCTGCAATGCACACGGTTGCCTTCGAGTGTTGTCTTTGGTTTTTATTTTTTTTTTCTCGTATCTAACTTGTTCGATAGGTATGTTACGTGGAGAAATTGAGTGCCTTGCAGATAGTGAGACTACTCACACAATCCTGAGCAAAGGCCATGCTGCTAGGAAATTTGTTGCACACGGGTTTGCATTTGTGCACTATGTCATGTGCCTATTTCCTCACGATAGCTCTAGACATGCCGGTTGTAGATCCTTAGATCACCGGTTCAAGATTATCGAGCTCACTTGTGTGAGACCCCGCACATTCTTACCGTGGTTAATGACGAGTTACAGAGGTTTAAGTCGTGCTTGGTTACATGAGTTTGTGGAATATGTTGGGTATCCTTGGGGTTATAATGGATGCCTAGTGTCACGTATGTCCTTGTTACGTGAATAAGTTTATTTCCTTACATCCTATGTCAATAGCATTCCGGCTAGTACTGGAAATTGGCTTATAAGGAGGATCGGTAAGGATGTTGATCGTAAAGGGCAGGTGTTTAGGGTTTTGACAATGCTATTCGTGAGGCGATTCAGAAGAGTTCTCAGAAAGGAGTTGATATTTGAGAACAATATTATTATTTTAAGTGGTACTATCCCTGATAGGAGCATTTATGTGACGTTTTATAGCGTTTAATATTATAGTATTTTGGCCATATTTCTTATTTATCTTAGTTATTTATTTGATTTCTCGTATTTCATAGGTTTCGGGAGCAAATATGGAGAAGTTGGCTTAATTCGTGATAAAGGAAGGGGTTCCAATCACTTGAGGAAACCTTGATGGACGAGGAAGACCGAAGCGTTCACATTTTAATCCATTGGGCTTTTTCTTGGAAGTTAAGAAGTCCACGACCATTAAGGAAGAGTCTAGGGTTGAGGAATCATATATAAAGAACCCTAAAAGCAGCCAAAGAGGATGAATTGGCGGAAGAGACTTGTGACAGCCGAGAGAAGGAAAGGAAAAGGGCAGCAGAGCACCAGCGCCCAGTCGCTGTGCACCCAGACGTGCACCTCGCGCGCACCAGCAGAGCACCAGCGCCCAGTCGCTGTGCACCCAGACGTGCACCAGCAGCAGCAGGGCTGTGCACCGGTTCTTCTTTCATCTTCATGAATTCTTTTGGGTTTTCGTTTACAGTCATGAGTAGCTAAACTTCTTGTGGTTAGGGCTAGATTGAAGCCCTAGACATGATTACCTTGATGTTTTGATATTCGGATTTATATAAGTGTTGTTTCCCGGATGATAACAATTTCATTGTTCGTAAACTGTTATTCTCTTATGTGTTTCTTTGATTCGCGACCTTAGGAGCATGTTTTAGGATCGACCAGCCATAAACACATGCGTGACGACCAGTATCATTGTGTGTTTTACTTGTGGCGCGACAAGAGCTGCAGTGCTTGTATGAAATTGTTTCAAGGATACTTAGGATACATACCATGTTCTAGGATTCTTGCTATGTTCTTATTCTCTTAGAACTTAATGATCTCTGATGTGTTAAATCTGAGCATATACCAAGCAGGACTGCATGTTAGAGAATAGGTTATGACATTCATACCAAATGCTTAACATACTAAGTAAGAGAGAATGGATACGAGAGTGCATCCATATACCAAGGACCTTTCGTGAGCATAGTCATCCATGGGAATTCAATACTTGTTAATCTGAGTTCATGATGTTGATATATGATTGTTTGGTGGTGGATTTCGAAACCCTAGCTTCTCCATCTCATTGATTTATAAAACTGTGCCAATTCTAGTTTTATCATTTTCGTCAGTTTTCATTGTCTGTTTTCTATTTAGTGTTAAAAATATCAAATCAAATCAGAAAAATCTAAAACTTTGTCAGTAGTTAGTTTTACGTGTCTAGTTAGTTGTCTCCAAATTTCAGGTCATTTGGAGTAGTCTAGAGTCGTCAACTAGTCAGGTTTTCCTGACTGGTCAGTTCTGTCGTTTTTATTTGTTTTGAGTCATTGTAGTTGCAGCTTTATCCCAATCCCTTGCGGGTTCGATCCCTACTTTCATATACTATCTTCGACCATATATACCTTGTAGGGTAATTCATAAGTTATTTTTATGCACCTTAATTGGTGTGTGAAAATTCCCTTATCAATCCCCCACTGTGTTGGACTTAGAGTATAGAAATTTCGAGGACGAAATTTTTATAAGGTGGGAAGAATTGTCACATCCCGATCCTAGAATTATTTTACGGTTGGTTACTTGGTCTTTTACCATTTAAAGTGACCATTTAACCGTACAATGATCGTAAAGTTGATTTTTTGTTAAGTCAAGAATTTGGGAAAACTTCCTTCATGAAAGTTGTAGAGGGCGTCGTTACGAGTTCGTGGACACGTAGCACGCTCAAATCGGAGCTCGTATGGGGAAGTTATAAACAAAAATGTAAAGTTATTGTGTGGTAAAATGGCTATATATAGGAGTTACCGGGGTCAAAAATCAGATTTTTCACCCTGCCTCTCTCTCCTCTTTCCCGGCAGAAAGACTGCCTGATCTTTTGGCCGCCAAAGCACCGCCGTCCGGCCTCCTCTCGCCGCCACACCGGTCCCAAAAGCTCGGCCTCCGAGTCTACTTCATTCCTAGGTAAGTTTTCCGATCTAACTTGCCATAAATCGGGAGAAATTCTGTCACATCCCATTCCTAGAATTATTTTACGGTTGGTTACTTTGGTCTTTTACCATTTAAAGTGACCGTTTAACCGTACAATGATCGTAAAGTTGACTTTTTGTTAAGTCAAGAATTTGGGAAAACTTCCTTCTTGAAAGTTGTAGAGGGTGTCGTTACGAGTTCGTGGACACATAGCACGCTCAAATCGGAGTTCGTATGGAAAAGTTATAAACAAAATGTAAAGTTACTGTGCGGTAAAATGGCTATATATAGGAGTTACAGGGGTGAAAAATCAGATTTTTCACCCGGCCTCTCTCCCCTCTTTCCCGGCGGAAAGACTGCCGGATCTTTTGGCTGCCACAGCGCCGCCGTCCGGCCACCTCTCGCCGCCGCACCGGTCCCAAAAGCTCGGCCTCCGAGTCTACTTCATTCTTAGGTAAGTTTTCCGACCTAACTTGCCGTAAATCGGGAGAAATTCCGATTTGTTCATCATGTGTACAGTGAATTGTTCTTGATTGGATTTCTCCCTCCCTAGATCACCATTTATTGAGTTCTTTATATGTTTAGGATGGGTTTTAGGAGTACTATAATCCCCTAGAATTTGGTAGCTTGATTCGAAGTGTGAAGGGAGAATTGAAGGATTGAAGTTTCGAATTGAAATTATTTCGTGTTTACTGTTCATCACGTTTTAGACCTAGTTAGAGGCCGAATTGGCCTTCGAGTTGAACTAGAAAGTTGTTCCAAATGACGGGACGAAGCTACTGGTAAAATTTGGTGGCGATCGGAGGTCGCCGGAATTTTGGCAGGAATTTATGCCGGCACTTTTTGGGTAGTTTTTCATGTCCATTAAATAGTATATATTGTCAGGAGTCTATGGTTTAAATTTGGTAATTTTTGGAGGAGTTTTGGTTAGGTTTTGGAATTTTCTAGTTTAGTATTATTGGCGGATAATTAATTATTATTCCGACCATCGATTATTGCCGGATAAGGTTTAAGAATTATTTTAAGGACTCCTAAGTTATTGGTGAAGGTCAGGGATTTTTAGTTGACAATTTGAGAAATGTGGAGCCGATGAGCGCGCTGTACGCTTTTAAATGTGTACGTGTCACACCCCGAATCTTTTGACGTTAATAAAAGTTACCTTTCACAGAGATTCACGAGTTACCGAGGACTTTTAATTTCGATCGGTAATTCGATAAGTTATTGCTCGAGTTAATTTTCGAGTTTTTCTAAGTTCTCCAAATATCTGAATTGATGACTCGTTGTTGTAGTACGTGTCGACACGAGTCTCCCGGTATTTTCGGAATATTTTTCGGAGCTTCCGGCTATTTTCTGTGAATTTTGGAAGTTTATGGTAATTTCAATTACCATTCTGGTAACATTTAACTACCATTTTAGTAATTAATTCTTACCCTTTAGTTCTCGGCCGTCAGATCTCTTTGTCATTCAATCATGTTCGTCCGTCCACCCTATTTAAAGGGGAAACCGGTCAGACTTGGTCAAAGAAACCAAGTCGAGCTCCGATCGAACTCTTCTCTCCTTCGACCTCACTCTGCGGTCCTCGACGACGTCCAGCCAGTTCAGGCCACCATCCTCACCATCAACCACTACCAAAGTACTCGCCTCCCTTTCCTCTTTAAAACCCCTCAACTGTTTTCCACTGGCAGCCAGCGACGGAGCAGATCGGAGGCGAGGCGAGGTGTGGAGTTTGCCGGATTTTGACCAATCCAGCCGAGAACGGCGTTAATGAGGGGTAATTTCTTGATCTTCTCTCCCTCCCTATCTTATCTATGCTTTTGTTTTTCTCCAAATCATCCCCTAATCGGAAACTCATGTTTTCCTCTTTTCTGGGTTGAAGCCCTAACTCCGGTGACCCTGGTGTTTTTACGTTTCTAGCGTGTTTGGCAAGCTCCGACGAGGCCTGATCGATTGGGGAAAGTTTGAGCGTGTCTGAAGTGAGGTTGGAGGCACTGTGGCGCCCCTCCCTGCTGCAGGGTGGTGCTAGCCGTGCAGGCGCTGAGTGGGGAACCTGGAGAAGCTGTTGGAGCTCAAGTTAGAGCTGGTGGAGTGGGCCTAGGAGTGGTAGGCAGCAGGAAAGCTGCTGAATTGTTGTTTGGTTCGAGTTGGAAGCTTAAGCAGAAGGTAACCTCGCTCTTAATTGTTGTTGGTGTAGTTGCTGCATTTTATGGTTTGGTGTTATTTGAATCGTTGTTGGGTTGCTGATTTAGTGTTGGTTACGTGGTTCCATGTCGAGAACTTGGTGATTGAGAAATGGGGAGGTTATGGCGAAATTCCGGCAAGATACCGAAATCCGACGAAGGTTCTGGTGATGCAGTTGAACCGGCAGAATGCCGAAGAGGTAGAAACCGAATCCCCATTAAGCTTTGAATCGAAAAGTGTCAGTTGAATAGTAATCGGGATATTTACGGAAAATTGGACGTAAGTGGAAAGTTTCCATTTTGGGAAACTTCCCATTTTAAGGAAGACTTACCAATTTAGGAAACTTTCCATTTTGGGAAACTTTCCCTTTTTGGAAGGTTTCCATTTATGAGAAGGTGTTAAATCGGGTTGAAAAGGTTAAAGAAAAGATAGAATTCAAGTTAAAGGTTTTGAAGTTAATTAGTGAAGTATGAGAATTATAATATGTTGACCACTCTAGTGGTTGAGGGAGATGTTGACTCCTATTAACAGAATTGTCAAGTTAATCGTGGAAAAACAATCGGATAATTTCATTATCGACGTATCGACTCACAATAAGTAAAGAGAAAAATACTTATGCTAAAGTGGCGTAAACGGAAACCAAACTTCGAGTCGATAATCGGAAATAAGTGTGATGTTGAAAAGCTGTTAAAAAGAAAGGAATTTGGTCAACACGTGGTCAAATAGGATTTCCTGGTCAAACTAGGAAAAGACCAAGTCAACGATGTAATGACTAATGTATTGGGTTGTTTGTACAGTCTCTGGTTGAACGCGAGACGGGCTCGACTACGCGGTTAGTTCGAGGGTTTCGCTCGAGGAGCTTTCCGAGCGGGAAGGTCGCAATAGTACTGTGAGTGGACATATCATTTTTAAATGAATGCATGCCTTAATTATTGATTTTATTGCAGGGTTTTTATGATTGTTTCGAGAATTAATTTTTCTCGGGTTCTTGAATGTTTTATTTGGATTTATGCATATATGTCGAGGAATGGTTTTACTTATTTGTTTTGGGAAGAGTATTTGAGTAAAGTATTGTTATGAATTTTTATTAAGGGTTGTCCAATGAATATGCTAGCTAGTGTAGCGTGAGGGCGCTACTAGAGCTCTTAGCCTGAGAGGTCAGGCAAACTACGTAGTGCACTATGAGGGTTGTCCATTATCATTTTACCTAGAGCTCTTAGCTCCGACCCTGGTCTGAGAGGACAGACAAGCCTGAGAGGTCAGGTTAATATTATAAGGGTTGTCCATTATCATTTTACCTAGAGCTCTTAGCTCCGACCCTGGTCTGAGAGGACAGACAAGCCTGAGAGGTCAGGTTAATACTATGAGGGTTGTCCATTATCATTTTACCTAGAGCTCTTAGCTCCGACCCTGGTCTGAGAGGACAGACAAGCCTGAGAGGTCAGGTTACATATTAAGGGTTGTCCGTTATTATTTTATATAGCTAGCATAGCGTGAGGGCGCAACTAGAGCTCTTAGCTCCGACCCTAGTCTGAGAGGTCAGACTTATTATTTTTGTGAACATTTCTCTTCCCATATTCTTTATTGTTTACCTTATCATGCATTTGTGGGAGATTTAGTATTTTGTGGGCATGCATAAATGTTATTTAAATCTATCAATTTTTGGGAGAGCATTACAGGAAATAAAGTTTTTATATTTGATTTTCGTCCACTCACTCTAACAGTTTTTCAATGTTTCTCCCCTGGGCCCTTCGTTTTTAAATGCCCAGTGATGCAGGGTTCTTGAGAGGAGGTCAAGCGCGTACGAGAGTCGAGGCATAGTCGATCAATCTGTTGCTGCCGCAATTTCTTAGGGTAATCTTCTTTGTAGACTGCTCTGACTAATCCAGTTTAGCTAGTTACGTAGGTTAGGGAGCAGGATGCCTTCATGAGTTAGGGTTTGTTGTTAGATACTCATGGAAGTGCTGAGTTGGTATGTAGGAAGGGTTGGCCATTTCAAGGGGGTTTCGGTAAGAAATTCCCTTGAGGTGGTCCCCGCAGGATTTACTTTGGGTTAAAGGGGTTTAACCCGGGGTGGGTCCTGACAGTACGTTTATGCTAGTTTATTATTATTCTTGCGTCCAGAAAATTAATTTTCATTATGGAACAGGACGCGAAGAGGCTCGTGTTGTGGAGACTTGGTTTGAGCGGAATTCGGGTTTTCGTCAGGCTAACGCCTCAATCTGTGAGTGGACTTTATTTTTAAATATAATGCATGTAGTAGACTTTAATTAGTTTCTCCTTTATATGTGATTTCCTCCATTTTAAGTTTTACGTTGATTTTGGGAAAATGAGAATTTTATACTTTTTAAAGATAAGTGAGCCGAGAAAGAGGTTCTCACCTTTCCCGTGATTTTAAATGATTTTCCCGGGATTTGATTTTATTGTTATCACCGTTTTGAGTTATGGAGGGGGATGAAATTTAAAAAGGGGAAACTTGGCTCTTGAATTTAAGGATTTTAAGGTAAAGTCAGAGAACCGGTTTTGGGGTTCCTATAAATGTTTTAAATCCAATGTATTTGGGGTAAAGCCACGGAGTTTTGACTTGGTTTTCGGTTTATTTTCCCACGAGGTTTTTAAAAGGATTTTAAAGGATATGGATATATATATATATATATATATATATATATATATATATATATATATATGGCATGCTAGCATGGACCCTCTCCAGATGGAGTTGGTACCCTCTCTGGATAGTAGCTGGTCTGACCCTCTTCGGTGGTAGCTGGTCAGTAAGACCCTCCCGGATAGAGCAGGTCAGGACCCTCTTCGGTGGTAGTTGGTCGGTTGGACCCTCCCGAATAGAGCGGGTCATGGGACCATCTCCGATGAGCTGGTCAATAGACCCTCTCGTGGTAGAGCGGGTCGGTTTTCTCATGGATGAGGTTAATACCCCGCACATTTAATTGTGGATTTGAGCCAAGGGATTCTCTTAATGATTTGTCTATTCATTTCTTATTGGTTGCGTGCATGTGAAGTTTGGAAAATCAAAGGGAAAGCATGAAAAGATTTTTACCTTTTCATATTTGATTTTCGTCCACTCAAGCTAATATTGTTTTTAAATGTTTTCCCCTGGGCCCTTCATTTTCAAATGCCCAGTGGTGCAGGGTTTCTGAGAGGAGGTCACGCGTACCGAAGTCGAGGCATAGCTAGTTAATCCATTGTTGCTCACTTAGTGTTTTAGGTATAACTTCCATGTAGACTGCTCTGATTACGCCAACTTAGATAGTTGAATAGGATAGTAAAGCGTAGTTGTGACTTGGGGAGCAAGATGACTCCAGGAGTTGGGGTGTGTCAAATTATTCTTGGAAGTGCTGAATTGGTTGGTAAGGGTTGTCCATTTCAAGGGGGTTTCGGTAAGAAGTTCCCTTGAGGGGGTTTCGGTAAGAAGTTCCCTTGAGGGGGTTTCGGTAAGAAGTTCCCTTGAGGTGGTCCCCGCAGGATTTACTTCGGGTTAAAGGGGTTTTAACCCGGGGTGGGTCCTGACAAAATCTGATTTGTTCATCACGTGTACAATGATTGTTCTTGATCGAATTTCTCCCTCCCTAGATCACCATTCGTTGAGTTCTTTATATGGATAGGATGGGTTTTCGGAGTACTATAATCCCCTATAATTTGGTAGCTTGATTCGAAGTGTGTAGGGAGAATTGAAGGATTGAAGTTTTTAATTGAATTTTTTTAGGTTTACTATTCATCACGTTTTTTAGTTAGATGCCGAATTGGCCTTCGAGTTGAACTAGAAAGTTGTTCCAAATGACGAGACGAAGCTACTGGTAAAATTTGGTGGCAATTGGAGGTCGTCGAAATTTTGGACGGAATTTCTGCCGGCGGCGACGGTGCCGGCACTTTTTGGGCAGTTTTTCATACCCATTAAATAGTATATATTGTGAGGAGTCTATGGTTTAAATTTGGTAATTTTTGGAGGAGTTTTGGTTAGGTTTTGGAATTTTCTAGTTTAGTATTATTGGCGGATAATTAAATATTATTCTAACCATCAATTATTGCCGGATAAGGTTTAAGATTTATTTTAAGAACTCCTAAGTTATTGGTGAAGGTCGGAGATTTTTAGTTGACAATTTGAGAAATGTGGAGCCGATGAGCGAGCTGTACGCTTTTAAATGTGTACACTTATGCTAGCTAATTATTATTCTTGCGTCTAGAAAATTAATATTAATTATGGAACAGGACGCGAAGAGGCTCGTGTTGTGGAATTCGGGTTTTCGTCAGGCTAAGCCTCAGTCTGTGAGTGGACTTTTATTTTAAATTTAATGCATGCAATAGATTTTATTGAGTTTCTCATTTATTTATGAATTTCCTCCATTTTAAGTTTTATGGTGATTTTGGGAAAATGAGAATTTAATACTTTTTAAAGATAAGTGAGCCGGGGATGAGGTTCCTACCTTTCCCATGATTTTAAATGATTTTCCCGGAATATGGTTTTTAATTGTTATCACCATTTTGGGTTATGGAGAGAGATTATTTTTAAAAGGGAAAACTTGGCTCTTAGATTTAACGATTTTAAAGTAAAGTCAGAGAACCGGTTTTGGGTTCCTGGAAATGTTAAATCCAATGTATTTGGGGTAAAGTCATGGGAGTTTTGACTTGGTTTTCGATTTATTTTACCACGAGGTTTTAAAGGATTTTCAAGGATATGGTTATATGTATTGCATGCTAGCATGGACCCTCTCTAGGTGGAGATGGTACCCTCTCTAGATAGTAGCCGGTCTGACCCTCTTCGGTGGTAGCTGGTCCGTAGGACCCTCCCGGATAGAGCAGGTCAGGACCCTCTTCGGTGGTAGCTGGTCGGTTGGACCCTCCCGAATAGAGCGGGTCATGGGACCCTCTCCGATTGAGCTTGTCGCATCCCGGGGACTATTCCCGGCCCCGGAACACGACAGTAACCGCCGTAATCCCGATCTAGCGAGTAATCAATACATCATTTGACGTACTAATAACCCTCCGGACTGAAACTACAAGACTATGAATAAAATAATCAACACACAAATGATATGAATGTCAAATACGAAATGACAAATGTGCAGAGTAGCATACAAATGTTTTACAAGCGGAAGATAACAATGGAAAATACCCGAGACGAATATAATACAAGGAAAAGTCTCGGGACAATGAGCCTGAATAATGTCTCAAAGTATTCAACAGATTATCAAAACATCAAATACGGAAATCACATGATATGGAGTCCACACCAGAATGGGTGCCCTCGAAAGCGGAAGTGCACGATGACCGACGACGCTCCACGAGCTCCTAGTCCAGCTCCTCTAGAGATGGGTGCTGAAGACCTGAAAAGATGTAGAGGTGAGCAACTCGTCCTCGCTAACCCAAATAGGGCCAAAGCCAACCAAGTCAGGGTTTAAAACCCATGAGAAAACATATAGCTTATATATATAGGTATTCGTAAGTATACGAAAAGAGCATGTGAAAAAGTAAATGCAAAGCCACGCACACAAAGCTCGGTAAAACATGTTAACCACACATGAAAGAACTTTCTGGATCCACGCGGCCGAAATCTCGGGTTTGTCTTCACTGCAAACCGGGGCCAACTAACAATGCGCCCGAGTGCGCGTAGTAGCGAGAGCGTCCATTTACAGCTAACGCCCAACTGACAGCACACCGCATTTACGTCACGCTTAACTCTGTACGAGGCGAGCGTAAGCGGGATAATTAAAATAAACAGGGCATTGCTCCTCCGGAGGTTCACGGTCATCGACACCGCGGGAGTTCTAGATACTAGGTCCCGTCCCTCTCAGGCCAAGCACCGGAAATCAGAACGACGGTACTACTTTTTGATCCAAACTCACACACGCACACCAAATGCTATAAGAAGCGTGTGGTCAAACTCAAAATAATGCAACTGTACTTTTATATATATATATATATATATATAAGTAAAGAGAAAGAGCCACCGACCCAAGAGGGTTTCGGCTCACCCATTGGGCGTGCCCCCTACTACCTGGTATGATAATACAGGTGGTTGCGCTCCAACTCCTGGTCCTCCTGAAGCCAACGTCGATGTGCTCTTGAGTCTGTGGGTGAGATAACAATGACAGTCAGGTATATGTAATTCGAGGATCTACTATCTACGATTAAGACTTGATAAACATTCTTTGTTTATCTTTCTGACATTAGGGTCTAACTTATTTAACACTCCGATTCTCGAACCAGCGAGAATTCATGATTATTTCTTATTCAGTATTTACGTCGTTTTGCCACGTTTGTAAAACAAAAGTCTTTAAAACGTTTAACCGTAGTGATCGAAAACGTAAAGTAGGTGTTCTACGGTACAAGTCAAAAGTCAACTTTGAAATAGTAAAAGTCAACGGTCAACAGTAAAGTCAACGATCAACGGCAAAGTCAACGGTCAAAGTCAACCGGTGAAGTGTAAAAGTCAACGGTCAAAGTCAACCAGTGAATGGTAAAAGTCAACAGTAAAAAGTAAACAGTAAATAGTTAAAGGTAAAACAGTAAAAGTAAAAAGGGTAAAACAGTAAAACTGTAACTGTAATTATTTAAACTGTCACGGGTAATTTGGTAACTCTACCCTTGGGTAAAACTGTAAAAGTGAAACTGACACGGTAAAAACTCTGGTTTTTACCGTGCCGGTTTCCGATAGACTGTGTCGCCGGATTGGGTCAGTTTTCCGACCAAATCAAGCCTTTTGGTTCCTCACTTCTCCTTCTACACAACCTAGGCTAACCAACAACACCTCAAACAGAAGAAAAGGTCGAGATTTCGTACCTCACACTCCCTCCCTGGTTTTTCCGGCAAAACCCCTTCGGCGCAGCTCCGCTTGCCTTCTTCTCCTTCCTCCTTGCTTCTGGGCAGCACCTGGTGGCGCCTGGGAGCTTCCTTGCTCTTCAAACACTCTGGATCGCTTCGTCCTCCTCTGCACAGTGTTTCTGAACTTTTGCCCTCTGCTGGGCGGCGCTGGCGTCGCTGGTGGTCTGGGCAAGGTCGCCGAGGCAAGGCGAAGTCGATGGCGGTGGCGGTGAGACTCGACGTGCGCTGGTGAGGGAGCGGCTGAGCTGCTGTCGAAGAGCAGGAGGGAGAGAGAGTCTCGGTGAGGGAGAGACAGAAAAGGAAAGTGAGGGAGAAAAGAAAGGGGAAAGAAGAAAAGGAGAAAAGGAGTGGTGAGGGAGTGGGTAAGAAGAGATAAAGAAAACAACGGCCACGATTCGACGATCGAATCAACGGCCACGATCTAATCCCACTTTCAAAATAATTTACCAAACCAAATCCATTTTCGAAAATTCATTTAAAACAACCGAACGTCAAATTAAATCGTAAAAGTTGTACGAAAAATACGTGATGTGCCGGAAAATATTCCGTAAATACTTTCACGCATGTGGCGACGTGTGTCCTAACGTGAAGACGTTAGACAAAATTTTACGACGTACTGAAAAGTAATCGGAATTAAACCCTAAATGTGTCAGAAAATTAAATAAAATTATCGGGGTCTCACACTCTACCCCCCTTAAATTGAAATTCATCCTCGAAATTTACCTGACATCAGAAGAGGTGTGGATGAGCCTGCCGCATGACTGACTCAAGCTCCCAAGTAGCCTCTTCCTCACTATGGTGATCCCACTGCACTTTCACAACTGGAACCTCACGGTTCCTGAGCTTCCTCACATCACGATCCAAGATGCGGTACGGTTTCTCCTCGTAAGAAGCGTCGCTGCGCAGCTGTACATCAGTTCAAACAATATTTTGTGGGGCTCCCGGTGGGATTTTCTGTAACTGTGAGACGTGAAACACGTCATGTATATGCTGCAATCGTGGTGGCAGGTGAATCCGGTATGCAACGGATCCAACTCTCTGAGCTATCTGGAAGGGCCCTACAAACCTTGGGGCCAACTTCCCTTTAACCCCAAATCGTCTAACTCCCTTGCGGGGACTGACTTTCAAGTACACAAAGTCTCCCACTGCAAACTCAAGAGGTGTTCGACGCGTATCTGCATATGACTTGCTCCTACTCTGGGCTGCCTTAAGCCTCTCCTGGACAATCAGAAGTTTCTCTGAAGTCTCCTGTATCACATCAGGACCAAGTAAAACCTTGTCCTCTCTGTCCAACCAACACGTAGGGGACCTACATGGTCGACCATAAAGTGCCTCGAATGGAGCCATACCAATGCTACGATGGTAGCTGTTATTATAGGCAAACTCTGCAAGTGACAGGCACTCATGCCACTTTTCACCAAAATCTACTATGCACACTCGAACCATGTCCTCCAAGGTACGAATCGTACACTCGGACTGTCCATCTGTCTGAGGATGATATGCTGAACTCAAATGTAACTCGGTACCCAACTCTTTCTGCAATGACTTCCAGAGCTTGGAGGTGAAACACGGGTCACGGTCTGAGATGATGCTCTTCGGTATCCCATGAAGTCTGATCACCTCACTAATATACAAATCTGCAAAGTACTGTGTACGTGAGCTCATCTTGACAGGTAGAAAGTGTGCAGACTTCGTCAATCTATGATCACTGACGCTCCACTTGCCATCGGCTTCACCTGAGTAAACCTGGGCTCGAAGCAAGTGACTCTCTGGATCATTCCACTGGTACTCTCCCACCTGCTGTAAGATGTGGGGCCTAAATGACACACTAGCCAAGAATCCATGAGAATCCCCGAACCGCACATCCAAATCATAATCCTCCAGCGTCTCCAAAGCCTCCATGCGAGAGAGAGAAAAATACTCGCAAGCTCATACCTCGGCTTCCTGCTCAAGGCATCGGTAACAACATTTCCTTTGCCTGGATGGTATCGTAGAGTGAAGTCATAATCTGTAAGATACTCCATGCATCTCCGCTGCCGTAGATTAAAATCACGTTGAGTGAAGATGTACTATATACTCTTGTGATCCGTATAGATCTCGAAGGTGGCACCGTAGAGATAACACCTCCAGATCTTCAAAGCATGTACAACAGCTGCCAACTCCAAATCATGAGTCGGATAATTCTTCTCATGTGGCTTCAACTGTTTGGAGCCATAACAAACAACTCCGCCATTCTGCATGAGCACACAACCCAAACCAGTCCCTGAAGCGTCCGTATACACTTGGTACAGATCTACACCGTTGGGGAGAACGAGGACTGGGGCGGTAGTCAAACGGTTCTTCAACTCTGCATAGGCCTCTTCACACGCGTCACTCCATTCAAACTTGACTCCTTTCTTTGTCTAGTTGGTTAGTGGCGTGGCAATCTTTGAGAAGTCATGTACAAAACAGCGGTAGTATCCAGCTAGGCCAAGAAAACTCCTCACTTCTATAACATTACGAGGACGTTCCCAATCTAGGACTGCCTTGATCTTCGCGGGATTCACTGACAAGCTTGAAGCTGAGACTACATGTCCAAGAAACTGCACCTCTGAAAGCCAAAACTTGCACTTTGACTTTTTAGCAAAAAGCTGATGACTCTATAGAGTCTGTTGAATGGTGCGAAGATGATACTCATGCTATGCTTGTGTCTTAGAGTAGACTAAGATGTCGTCGATGAACACGATCACAAACTGATCCAGATAAGCTCGGAAGACTCTGTTCATGAGATCCATGAAAGCTGCTGGGGCATTCGTCAATCCGAATGACATCACAAGAAACTCGAAGTGCCCGTACCGTGTACGGAAAGGTGTCTTCTCTATGTCACCATCTCGTACTCAAAGCTGATGATAACCAGACCTCAAATCGATCTTAGAAAAGAACTGAGCTCCTGCAAGCTGATCGAACAAATCATCAATTCTCGGAAGTGGATACTTATTCTTCACAGTGACACTGTTTAACTTCCGATAATCTATACAGAGTCGAAGGGTCCCATCATGTTTTCTGGCAAACAACACCGGTGCTCCCCACGGTGATGAACTATGCCTGATAAAACCCTTGCTCATAAGATCTTCCAACTGTAGCTTCAACTCTTGCAATTCTGCTGGTGCCATACGGTAAGGTGGAATCGAAATCGGTGTGGCTTCTGGGACCAAGTCGATCCGAAACTATACCTCACGGTGTGGCGGCAAACCAGGTAAATCTTCAGGAAACACTCCGGGGTACTCATCAACTACCGGAATATATCTGTCACCACTGGATCCACCTGTCTCCTTTGTCGATCTCACAATACTGTAGCAAGTCAAAGTCCTTCTCCCATGAAAACATGGTCGCAGGAGTGGACTCGGCTGTGTGAGTCGTTCGTCCATCCTGATCACCATAACTTTATCCTTGCCTAGAGTCCTCACTGTGACTGTCCTCTTTTCACAGTCAATGAGAGCTCGATACTTCTCCAACCAATCCATTCCAAGTATCAAATCATACCCATCAATGTCTAACGGGTAAACATTTGCTAGTAACTTTCCTTCTTTAACCAGCAGCTGGCACTTACGAAAGATCCTATCTGTAGCTGCCCCCTTTCTAAGGGCAGAGCTGAAATAGTATGTACTACCCGTGGACTCAGACTCTAGTCCCAATGCATCAGCAAACCAAGTGGCAATAAAAGAATGTGAAGCTCCTGTATCAAACAAAACCCTAGCCTCTGAGTTAGAAACAATAATCGTACCATCCAAAGCTGTCGATGTGTCCAGGGCTAGCTGCCCTCCTGCAAATGCATAAACCAAATCTCGGCATCTACAACCTCCGTAATGCCGGTAAAGTTAGGTGGCCTAACTTTCAGAAAACTCGACAAACAGCTAGACCTCCTCTCTAGCTCTAACTCCTGCGGAGTAGGAGGTAGAACATTTCCCAAGGCACAGAACGCTCGTGTAACCTCATCCATCTCGCGGCGAGGTGGCATCGTGACTGACTCTAAAAACAAACAAGGATTGGTCACCGAATCACTGTCCA
The DNA here is from genome assembly GCA_951800085.1 of Comarum palustre. Taxonomy (NCBI): domain Eukaryota; kingdom Viridiplantae; phylum Streptophyta; class Magnoliopsida; order Rosales; family Rosaceae; genus Comarum; species Comarum palustre. The sequence goes on along the minus strand of OX637592.1, from coordinate 2,646,208 downwards.
GTAAATAAAGATAATGAGGATGTCAACTACTGGAACATGAATGAACTTTTGATTTCCGTATGAAGGAATACATCATGAGATCATGCAATGACGTCTGCATTGCACACTAATAACTCGAAGTATACGACTCGAAGAAACAAATTGGTCGTACATCAATGACATGGAAGGTACCAAAACGATGCTCTGATACCAAGTAATTACTGTCGCATCCCGGGGACTATTGCCGGCCTCGAAACACGACAGTAACCACCGTAATCCCGATCAAACGAGTAATCGATACATCATTTGACGTATTAATAACCCTCCGGACCGAAACTACAAGGCTATGAATAAAATAATCAACACACTAATGATATGAATGTCAAATACGAAATGACAAATGTGCAGAGTAGCATACAAATGTTTTACAAGCGGAAGATAACAATGGAAAATACCCGAGACGAATATAATACAAGGAAAAGTCTCGGGACAATGAGCCTGAATAATGTCTCAGAGTATTCAACAGATTATCAAAACATCAAATACGGAAAACACATGATATGGAGTCCACACCAGAATGGGTGCCCTCGAAAGCGGAAGTGCACGATGACCGACGACGCTCCACGAGCTCCTAGTCCAGCTCCTCTAGAGATGGGTGCTGAAGACCTGAAAAGATGTAGAGGTGATCAACTCGTCCTCGCTAACCCAAATGGGGCCAAAGCCAACCAAGTCAGGGTTTAAAACCCATGAGAAAACATATAGCTTATATATGTAGGTATTCATAAGTATACGAAAAGACCATGTGAAAATGTAAATGCAAAGCCACGCACGCAAAGCTCGGTAAACATGTTAACCACACATGAAAGAACTTTCTGGATCCACGCGGCCGAAATCCCGGGTTTGTCTTCACTGCAAACCGGGGCCAACTACCTATGCGCCTGAGTGCGCGTAGTAGTGAGAGCGTCCATTTACACCTAACGCCCAACTGACGGCACACCGCACTTACGTCACGCTTAACTCTGTACGAGGCGAGAGTAAGCGGGATAATTAAAATAAACAGGCATTGCTCCTCCGGAGGTTCACAGTCATCGACACCGCGGGAGTTCTAGATACTAGGTCCTGTCCCTCTCAGGCCAAGCACCGGAAATCAGAACGACGGTACTACTTTTTGATCCAAACTCACACACGCACACCAAGTGCTATAAGAAGCGTGTGGTCAAACTCAAAATAATGCAACTGTACTTTTATATATATATATATATAAGTAAAGAGAAAGAGCCACCGACCCAAGAGGGTTTCGGCTCACCCATTGGGCGTGCCCCCTACTACCTGGTATGATAATACAGGTGGTTGCGCTCCAACTCCTGGTCCTCCTGAAGCCAACGTTGATGTGCTCCTGAGTCTGTGGGTGAGATAACAATGACAGTCAGGTATATGTAATTCGAGGATCTACTATCTACGATTAAGACTTGATAAACATTCTTTGTTTATCTTTCTGACATTAGGGTCTAACTTATTTAACACTCCGATTCTCGAACCGGCGAGAATTCAGGATTATTTCTTATTCAGTACTTACGTCGTTTTGCCACGTTTGTAAAACAAAAGTCTTTAAAATGTTTAACCGTAGTGATCGAAAACGTAAAGTAGGTGTTCTACGGTACAAGTCAAAAGTCAACTTTGAAATAGTAAAAGTCAACGGTCAACAGTAAAGTCAAGGGTCAACGGTCAAAGTCAACCGGTGAATAGTAAAAGTCAACGGTCAAGTCAACAGTAAACAGTAACAGTAAATATTTAAAGGTAAATCAGTAAAAGTAAACAGGGTAAAACTGTAAAGGTAAACAGTAAAACAGTAACTGTAATTATTTAAACTGTCAGGGGTAATTTGGTAACTCTACCACTGGGTAAAACTGTAAAAGTGATACTGACACGGTTAAAACTCTGGTTTTTACCGTGCCGGTTTCCGATCGACTATGTCGCCGGATTGGGTCGGTTTTCTGGCCAAATCGAGCCTTTTGGTTCCTCTCTTCTCCTTCTACACAACCTAGGCTAACCAATGATAAGTGCGTTTTACGCCATGTTTTTAATGTGTTTTTACCCTCATTTATACTTGGTTTATTCCTTAGTAATGTCGTTTTTACTTATTTTGAGTCAAAAGGGTTTTTCTGTAGAGCAATGACTAAAACGTGCATTTATACAGAAAATTGTGCTTAAGTGTTGAAAATTCGATTTGGAACAAAGACTTGGTTATTTTCTTATGATTCACCGTACTTTTACATTGTCAATTTTGATGAATCTTGTGCAATGTGTAGATGACATGTATATGGACATATTATATCAAGAATCATGAAGATTGGACTCATAGAGGACAACAAAAGAAGCCACGGAAAAGAAGAAACTCTGAAACATTGCATTTTGATCTGAGCAGAAAGTTCCAGAAACCCTACATCAACTTTGGAAGCTTATATCTGGAGATCCAGAAGGAATCGGAGGACGAGCCATACACCGTTGGAAAGCTGTGCGTGTCTAGTTTTCAGGTCAAGCTGCAAAACTGGGCAGTTTTTGCCTAAGTTGCCACACGAGTTTGGGAGGATGTTTCTTCACCAAAATTCTTCCCAAGCATGTCAAAGGACTTAAGAGAAGCTTAATGAAGTCATGGGAAGCTGCATTGAAGAAGAAGATTCGAAGAATGCATCATGGCAGCCGAAACAACCAAGTATGGAGCTTTTCCGGTCAAACCGGGAAAGTCTGTCCTTGCCGAGTTTGTCCATGATTTCGGCTGCCTATAAGCCTAAGAACTTGTGTATAAGGCCTACATGGATCCAATAACATGTAGAGGAGTCCAAGAAATCAGAAATCCAAGGTCCAAGTCGAAATCCTTGTCCAAAGATGAAAGGAGGAAACCAAGTCCAAGAAGGATTTCAAGTCCAACAAAGATTGTGTCTCCTTGAAGCTGCCGAGTTTCTCTAGGGTTTTCCCTTAAATTTTCTGTATAAATAGGACCTATGTACATCAATTTTAGTGTCTCTCAATTGCTCTAAGCCTTAGAATAGCCTAGCTCTACTTAAAAACCCTCCCTACACAGAAATTCCATAGCCTTGCCGCCGCCGCACCCTTGCTGCCGACTGCATCCCTTTGCTGCCGACTGCTCCCTTTGCCGCCACCAATCCCTTCTTCAATCCTTGCCGACTCTTAGGGTAGGTTTAGGTATGAATACATTCAAGGTTTATGTATGTATCTACTGTATGGATGATGGTTATTTATATATATGTTTGTGTTGGTTTTCGGTTTTACGTTATAAACATGTTTACTTGTTCTTCTTTGTGATTTTCATGTGATTGTGTTTATAATTGTAACGTGTAGAACTGCATGTTAGGATGACGATTTAGATTAAGTTGTTCGTGTTCACGTAATTAATAACTTGAATTGATTAATCCTCACCTGTACACGTAATCGAACTCTAGGTTAGCTTGAATCTAGACAAGTTAGCTATTAGGGGGGAGTTTCATATGCCGTAGTGTTCTAAGGGTTAAGATCAGGCGATTGTAGGTCTTGATTCTTAGTCACTACCAAGGGTTGCTAGGGTGAGAGATTTGCATGATGAATAGGATGAGTGACGCCATACCTAGGACCATGTTTCCAATGACTCTCGTTCGATCAGTGTATTTTGTCTTAATGTCAGGCGATTGTAGGCATTGAACAGGATGACACATATACAAACCTAGTGTCAGGCGATTGTAGGCACTAAGTTTACATGAGAAGTCTAAATAGTTGGAATTAGTTACAAGTTATGAAAACGCAAATATGACCTCTTAAACTTGCGAAATCTGTGACATGTCTTTCTTCACGGTGCTATGTTGTTTTATGTTTGAGTATTGATTGACCAATGTATGTAAATATTTTGCTTCTTTTCTTTTTATGTTTCGAACCACCATATAAATTCCCCATAATATTTTGTATATATGTTTATACTTGTATTCTTTTGAAAGTACTAACGATTTGTTTTGCAGAATATAAATCCTTCCCTAGTGTCCCCGGTTAGAACGATCCTTACTTACTAAAGCTACAATGATAGGGTTTTTAATTGCACAGGTCAACTTTTGACAGGTCAACCAACAACACCTCAAACAGAAGAAAAGGTCGAGATTTCGTACCTCACACTCCCTGTCGCATCCCGGGGACTATTCTCGGTCCTGGAACACGACGGTAACCGCCGTAATCCCGATCTAGCAAGTAATCAATACGTCTTTCGACGTATTGATGACTCACCGGACCGAAACCACAAGGCTATGAATGAAACATACAACAAATGAATAATAATATGAATGTCAAATACTGAATTACAAATGATCAGAGTAGCACACAAATGTTTTACAAGCGGAAGATAATAGAAAATACCCGAGACAGAAATAGTACATGAAAAAGTCTCGGTACACTGGGCCCGAATAAATGTCTCAGAGTACCCAACAGACAACAATAATAAAGATACAGAAATCAAGATACATGAAAACCACACCAGAATGGGAGTCCTCGAAAGGTGAAGTGCACGATAACCGACGCTCCGCGATCTAGTCCAGCTCCTCTAGTGTCGGGTGCTGTAGACCTGAAAAGATGTAGAGGTTAGCAACTCGTCCTCGCTAACCCAAATGGGGCCAAAGCCATCCAAGTCGGGGTTTAAAACCCATGAGAAAACATTTCTTATTTATGTATATGTACTCGTAAGTACGAAAGAGCATGTGGAAATGTAAATGCACGGCACGCACACAAAGCTCGGTAAATCATGTGACCACATATGAAAGAACTCTCTGGATCTGAGCGGCCGAATCCCGGGTTTGTCTTTACTGCAAACCGGGGCCAACTATCTAAGCGCCCGAGTGCGCAGAATAGCGAGAGCGTCCATTTCCAGCTAACGCCCAACAAATAGCAGGCCACACTTACGTCACGTTTTACTCTGTTCGAGACGAGCGTAAGCGGGATATATGAATGAAAATAAACAGGGCATAGCCCCTCCGGAGGTTAACGGTCATCGACACCGTAGGAGTGCTAGAATACTAGGTCCCGTCGCTCTCAGGCCAAGCACCGGAAATCAGGACGACGGTACTACTTTTCGATCCAAAACTCACACACACACACACCAAGTGCTATAAGAAGCATGTGGTCAAGCTTTAAAACAATGCATCTTTATTTAGTACGTAAAAGTAAAAGAGCCGCCGACCCAAGAGGGTTTCGGCTCACCCAATGGGCGTGCTCCCCCTACCTGGTATGATGGTACAGCTGGCTGCGCTCCAATCCCTGGTCCTCCTGAAGTCTGCGTAGACGAGCTCCTGAGTCTGTGGGTGAGACAACAGTGATAGTCAGGTATAAGTAACTCGAGGATCTACTAACTACGACTAAGACTCGATAAACACTCTTTGTTTATCTTTCTGACATTAGGGTTTGACTTGTTTGACACTCCGATTCTCGAACCGGTGAGAAGTCGGAATTGTTTCTTATTCAGTACTTACGTCGTTTTTGCCACGTTTACAAGCTAAAAGTCTTTAAAACGTTTAACCGTAGTGTTCGAAAACGTAAAATAGGTGTTCTACGGTATAAAAGAAAAGTCAACTTTGGAATAGTAAAAGTCAACGGTCAACAGTAAAGTCAACGGTCAACGGTCAAAAAAGTCAACGGTCAAAAAGTCAACGGTCAAAGTCAAATAGTCAACCGGTCAAAGTCAACAGTAAAAAGTAAACAGTAAAAGTAAAACTGTAACAGTAAAACAGTAAACAGTAAAAGTGAATAGTAAAAACAGTAACCGTAAATAACTTAAACAGTTAGGGGCAAAATGGTAACTCTGCCCCTGGGTTAAAGTAAAAGTAAAACTGACACGGTAAAAACCAGGGTTTTTACCGTGCCGGTTCTAACCACTGTTTTGGCCGGATTTCGAAGCTTTTCCGGCCAAATCGAGCCTCCTGAGTACTCCTAACATCTTCTACAGATCCTAGGCTATCCAACAACACCACAATCGAAGGAAAAGATCAAGTTTTCATACCCTTGAAGCTTCCACTGTGTTTTCCGGCGAAACACCTCCGGCGGAGCTCCACTGGGCTCCTCCTCCCTCCTCCTTGCTCCTGGGCGGCTCCTGGTGGCGCCTGGGAGGTCCCTTGCTCCTCAGAAAGCTTGAAATGCTTCGATCTGTGCTACACAGGGATTTCTGGGTTTCTCCTCTCGGCTGGGCGGTGCTGGCTTCACCGGTGGTCTAGCTGGAGTCGCCGGAGCTGTGCAAAGTTACTGGTGGCGGCTGTGAGGACTGACGCGCTGCCGGTCTTGGTGCAGCTGAGCTGCTGTCGAGAGGAAGGAGGGAGAAAGCGAGCCTTTCTGTTTCGGGCGAAGACCGAAATGGAAAGGAGAGAAAGAAGAAAGAGAAAGTGAAAAAGGAAAGGTGTGGAGAGAAAGAGGGAAGGGATAGGGTATAAAAAGAAAAACGAATGGCCACGATTCGTCGATCGAATCAATGGCCATGATTCGATCCCAATTCCCAAAATAATTTCAAAACCAAAACCATTTTCGAAAATTCATTTCAAATAACCAAACATCAAATTTAAACGTAAAAGTCGTACGAAAAATACGTGAAGTGCCGGAAAATATTCCGTAAATACTTTCACGCATGTGGCGACGCGTGTCTTAACGTAAAAACGTTAGACGAAATGACGACGTACTGAAAAGTAATCGGAATTAAACCCTAAATGTGTCGGAAAATTAAATTAAAATTTCGGGGTCTCACACTCTACCCCCCTTAAATTGAATTTCGTCCTCGAAATTTACCTGACATCAGAAGAGGTGTGGGTGAGCCTGCTGCATGACCGACTCAAGCTCCCAAGTGGCCTCTTCCTCACTATGGTGATCCCATTGAACTTTCATCACTGGAACCTCTCGGTTCCTGAGCTTCCTTACGTCACGATCCAAGATGCGGTACGGTCTCTCCTCGTACGAAGCATCGCTGCGCAGCTGTACATCAGTCCAAATAACATTCTGTGGGGCACCCGGTGGGCTCTTCCGTAACTGTGAGACGTGGAACACGTCATGTATATGCTGCAGTCGTGGTGGCAGGTGAATCCGGTATGCAACTGATCCAACTCTCTGGAAGGGCCCTACAAACCTTGGGGCCAACTTCCCCTTAACCCCAAATCGTCTAACTCCCTTGCGGGGACTGACTTTCAAGTACACAAAGTCTCCCACTGCAAACTCAAGGGGTGTCCGACGTGTATCTGCATACGACTTGCTCCTGCTCTGGGCTGCTCTAAGCCTCTCCTGGACAATCTGAAGTTTCTCTGAAGTCTCCTGTATCACATCTGGACCAAGTAGAACTCTGTCCTCTCTGTCCAACCAACATGTAGGTGATCTACATGGTCGTCCATACAGTGCCTCGAATGGAGCCATACCAATGCTGCGGTGGTAGCTATTGTTGTAGGCAAACTCTGCAAGAGATAGGCACTCATGCCACTTTTCACCAAAATCAACTATGCAGGATCGAAGCATGTCCTCCAAGGTACGGATCGTACGCTCGGACTGTCCGTCTGTCTGAGGATGATACGCTGAACTCAAGTGCAACTCGGTACCCAACTCTTTCTGCAATGACCTCCAGAGCTTGGAAGTAAAACGTGGGTCACGGTCTGAGATGATGCTCTTGGGTATCCCATGAAGTCTGATCACCTCACTAATGTACAGATCTGCAAAGTACTGTGTACGTGAGCTCATCTTGACAGGTAGAAAGTGTGCAGATTTCATCAACCTGTCAACTATCACCCAAATCCCATCATGACCCTCCCGTGAACGGGGTAGGCCGGTGACAAAATCCATGGTGATGTGGTCCCACTTCCACTGTGGAACTGCCAAAGGCTCAAGAAGTCCTGCTGGATGTCTGTTCTCTGCCTTTACCTGCCTGCACACGTCACATCTGGATACATACTCCCCAATACTCTGCTTCATGCCCTTCCACCAAAACTGGCGCTTCATATCCTGATACATCTTGGTGGCTCCTGGATGCATGGTGAAACTAGTCCGGTGTGACTCCTCCAACACTAGTTTCCGGATGTAATCATCACTAGGGACAAAGGCACGTCCCTTGTACCTGATAAGTCCATCATCACTGACACTGCACTTGTTGTCGGCTTCACCTGAGTAGACCTGAGCTCGAACCAAGTGGCTCTCTGGATCATTCCACTGATACTTCCCCACCTGCTGCAGGATGTGGGGCCTGAGTGACACACTGGCCAAGAATCCGTGAGAATCCCCAAACCGTACGTCCAAATCATAATCCTCCAGTGTCTCCAAAGCCTCCATGCGAGAGAGGAAAATACTCGCAAGCTCATACCTCGGCTTCCTGCTCAAGGCATCGGCAACAACATTGGCTTTCCCTGGATGGTATCGTAGGGTGAACTCATAATCCGTAAGATACTCCATCCATCTCCGTTGCCGTAGATTAAGATCACGCTGGGTGAAGATGTACTGTAGGCTCTTGTGATCCATGTAGATCTCAAAGGTGGCTCCGTAGAGATAACACCTCCAGATCTTCAGAGCATGTACAACAGCTGCCAACTCCAAATCATGTGTAGGATAGTTCTTCTCATGTGGCTTCAACTGTCTAGAGCCATAACACACTACCCCACCATTTTGCATCAGTACACAACCTAAACCAGTCCCTGAAGCGTCCGTATACACTTGGTACGGATCTACACCATTGGGGAGAACGAGGACTGGGGCTGTGGTCAACCGGTTCTTCAACTCTGCAAAAGCCTCTTCACATGCGTCACTCCACTCAAACTTGACTCCTTTCTTTGTCAAGTTGGTCAGTGGTGTGGCAATCTTTGAGAAGTCCTGCACAAACCGACGGTAGTATCCAGCTAAACCAAGGAAACTCCTCACTTCTGTGACATTTCGAGGATGTTTCCAATCTAAAACTGCCTCGATCTTTGAAGGATCCACTGACAAGCCTGCACCTGAGACTACATGCCCAAGAAACTGCACCTCTGAAAGCCAAAACTCGCACTTTGACTTCTTGGCGAAAAGCTGATGATTCCACAAAGTCTGTAGAATGGTGCGAAGATGATACTCATGCTCTGCTTGGGTCTTGGAGTAGACCAAGATGTCGTCGATGAACACGATCACAAACTGATCCAGGTATGGTCGGAAGACTCTGTTCATGAGATCCATGAAAGCTGCGGGAGCATTCGTCAACCCGAATGACATGACGAGGAACTCGAAATGCCCGTAACGTGTACGGAAAGCTGTCTTCTCTATGTCACTATCCCGTACCCGAAGCTGATGATAACCGGACCTCAGATCAATCTTGGAAAAGAACTGAGCTCCTGTAAGCTGATCAAACAAATCATCAATCCTCGGAAGTGGGTACTTGTTCTTCACAGTGACACTGTTCAACTTCCGATAATCTATACAGAGTCGAAGGGTCCCATCATGTTTTCTGGCAAACAACACCGGTGCTCCCCACGATGATGAGCTATACCTGATAAAACCCTTGCTCATAAGATCTTCCAACTGAAGCTTCAACTCTTGCAACTCAGCTGGTGCCATACGGTAAGGTGGAATCGAAATCGGTGTGGCTCCTGGAACCAACTCAATCTGAAACTCTACCTCCCGATGTGGCGGTAATCCTGGTAAATCTTCAGGAAATACTCCGGGATACTCATCAACAACCGGAATATATCTGTCCCCACTAGATCCATCTTTCTCCTTTGACGATCTCACAATACTGTAGCAAGTCAAAGTCCTCCTCCCACGAAAACATGGTCGCAAGAGTGGACTCGGCTGTATGAGTCGCTCATCCATTCTGATCACCATCACTTTGTCCTTGCCTGGAGTCCTCACTGTGACTGTCCTCTTCTCACAGTCTATGAGAGCTCGGTACTTCTCCAACCAATCCATCCCAAGTATCAAATCATACCCATCAATGTCTAACGGGTAAAGATCTGCTAGTAACCTCCCCTCGTTGACCAGCAGCTGACACTTGCGAAAGATCCTGTCTGTAGCTGCCCCCATTCCAAGGGCAGAACTGAAACAATAAGTGCTACCCGTGGACTCGGACTCTAATCCCAAAGAATCCGCAAACCACGTGGCAATAAAAGAATGAGAAGCTCCTGTGTCAAACAATACTCTAGCCTCTGAATTAGAAACAATGATCGTACCATCTAGAGCTGTCGAGGCATCGAGAGCTAGCTGACCTCCTGCAAAAGCATAGACCTGTCCACGTCCCCTAGCACTGCGTCCACTCCGGCCTCTAGTGCGTGAACTCTGACTAGCCTGACTGCCCTGACTCGGGGCAGGCTGCTGCTGAGGTGCCTGAGGGTAAGACGGCTGTGCATAGCCCTGCTGATACTGCTGCTGCTGTGGGACCTGGGAGTAAGACTGCTGCTGCGATCCCTGCTGATACTGCTGCTGACCCTGAGGCTGGATACGGCTGGAAGAACCTGAAGCTGAAGCCGTACCCAAGTCTCTGTTGGGACAACGCCAACGGGTGTGTCCCACCTGACCGCACTCATAGCAAGTATATGGCCCTGACTGGCCTCCTGAGGACCCACTGCCACTACTGCCAGCACTGACGTTTCCGCCGAAAGGTCTCCTGTTGTTTCTCTTGGTCATCTTCCTGTCTCTGCTCCGAGAGTGGGACCTACTGCCACTACTGCCATAGTCATCTCTGCCCTGAGGAAAGGTCGCCTGATCAGCCTCAATCTTGTAAGCTGCGCTCACAATCTCCCTGTAGGTGCGAGTGGTATTAGAGAGCAACTCGCGGCGAACTGAGTCCCGTAGACCAAACTCAAACCTCTGCGACTTCACCTTCTCGGTGAGGCCTGGCACATACTTTTGCAGAGAAGTAAACCGCACCACATACTCGTGGACTGTCATGCTCCCCTGTGTAAGGCCGAAGAACTCGCCAATCTTCTGGTCTCTCAAGACCAGGGGAAAGTACTGCTCGTAGAACAAATCCTCAAACTGATCCCAAGTCATCTGATCGGGATCATGGCGGTCTGCAACGGTGTCCCACCAACTATCAGCCTCTCCTGTGAGGCAGTGAACTGCAAAAGCTACTCGGTACTCAATAGGGGTGTTGACCGTCCCCTGCAGCTTCTTGATATGCTTGAGCCAGATCTCAGCATCTACGGCCTCTGTAAGACCGGTGAAGTTAGGTGGCCTAACTTTCAGGAAGGTCGCCAAGCAGTTGGACCTCCTCTCCAACTCCAAGTCCTGCGGAGTAGGAGGTGGAACGTTCCCCATAGCTCGGAACGCACGAGTGACCTCATCCACCTCACGGCGCGGCGGCATAGTGACTGACTGAAAAGAAACAAGGATTAGTCATCGAAACAATGTCCAGTGAATAAAGATAATGAGAATGGCAACTACTGGAACATGAATGAACTTTTGACTTCCGTATGAATGAATACATCATGAGATCATGCAATGACGTCAGCATCGCACACAAATAACTCGAAGCATACGACTCGAAGAAAACAAACTGGTCGTACACTAATGACATGGAAGGTACCAAAACGATGCTCTGATACCAAGTAATCACTGTCGCATCCCGGGGACTATTCTCGGTCCCGGAACACGACGGTAACCGCCGTAATCCCGATCTAGCAAGTAATCAATACGTCTTTCGACGTATTGATGACTCACCGGACCGAAACCACAAGGCTATGAATGAAACATACAACAAATGAATAATAATATGAATGTCAAATACTGAATTACAAATGATCAGAGTAGCACACAAATGTTTTACAAGCGGAAGATAATAGAAAATACCCGAGACAGAAATAGTACATGAAAAAGTCTCGGTACACTGGGCCCGAATAAATGTCTCAGAGTACCCAACAGACAACAATAATAAAGATACGGAAATCAAGATACATGAAAACCACACCAGAATGGGAGTCCTCGAAAGGTGAAGTGCACGATAACCGACGCTCCGCGATCTAGTCCAGCTCCTCTAGTGTCGGGTGCTGTAGACCTGAAAAGATGTAGAGGTTAGCAACTCGTCCTCGCTAACCCAAATGGGGCCAAAGCCATCCAAGTCGGGGTTTAAAACCCATGAGAAAACATTTCTTATTTATGTATATGTACTCGTAAGTACGAAAGAGCATGTGGAAATGTAAATGCACGGCACGCACACAAAGCTCGGTAAATCATGTGACCACATATGAAAGAACTCTCTGGATCTGAGCGGCCGAATCCCGGGTTTGTCTTTACTGCAAACCGGGGCCAACTATCTAAGCGCCTGAGTGCGCAGAATAGCGAGAGCGTCCATTTCCAGCTAACGCCCAACAAATAGCAGGCCACACTTACGTCACGTTTTACTCTGTTCGAGACGAGCGTAAGCGGGATATATGAATGAAAATAAACAGGGCATAGCCCCTCCGGAGGTTAACGGTCATCGACACCGTAGGAGTGCTAGAATACTAGGTCCCGTCGCTCTCAGGCCAAGCACCGGAAATCAGGACGACGGTACTACTTTTCGATCCAAAACTCACACACACACACCAAGTGCTATAAGAAGCATGTGGTCAAGCTTTAAAACAATGCATCTTTATTTAGTACGTAAAAGTAAAAGAGCCGCCGACCCAAGAGGGTTTCGGCTCACCCAATGGGCGTGCTCCCCCTACCTGGTATGATGGTACAGCTGGCTGCGCTCCAATCCCTGGTCCTCCTGAAGTCTGCGTAGACGAGCTCCTGAGTCTGTGGGTGAGACAACAGTGATAGTCAGGTATAAGTAACTCGAGGATCTACTAACTACGACTAAGACTCGATAAACACTCTTTGTTTATCTTTCTGACATTAGGGTTTGACTTGTTTGACACTCCGATTCTCGAACCGGTGAGAAGTCGGAATTGTTTCTTATTCAGTACTTACGTCGTTTTTGCCACGTTTACAAGCTAAAAGTCTTTAAAACGTTTAACCGTAGTGTTCGAAAACGTAAAATAGGTGTTCTACGGCATAAAAGAAAAGTCAACTTTGGAATAGTAAAAGTCAACGGTCAACAGTAAAGTCAACGGTCAACGGTCAAAAAAGTCAACGGTCAAAAAGTCAACGGTCAAAGTCAAATAGTCAACCGGTCAAAGTCAACAGTAAAAAGTAAACAGTAAAAGTAAAACTGTAACAGTAAAACAGTAAACAGTAAAAGTGAATAGTAAAAACAGTAACCGTAAATAACTTAAACAGTTAGGGGCAAAATGGTAACTCTGCCCCTGGGTTAAAGTAAAAGTAAAACTGACACGGTAAAAACCAGGGTTTTTACCGTGCCGGTTCTAACCACTGTTTTGGCCGGATTTCGAAGCTTTTCCGGCCAAATCGAGCCTCCTGAGTACTCCTAACATCTTCTACACATCCTAGGCTATCCAACAACACCACAATCGAAGGAAAAGATCAAATTTTCATACCCTTGAAGCTTCCACTGTGTTTTCCGGCGAAACACCTCCGGCGGAGCTCCACTGGGCTCCTCCTCCCTCCTCCTTGCTCCTGGGCGGCTCCTGGTGGCGCCTGGGAGGTCCCTTGCTCCTCAGAAAGCTTGAAATGCTTCGATCTGTGCTACACAGGGATTTCTGGGTTTCTCCTCTCGGCTGGGCGGCGCTGGCTTCACCGGTGGTCTGGCTGGAGTCGCCGGAGCTGTGCGAAGCTACTGGTGGCGGCTGTGAGGACTGACGCGCTGCCGGTCTTGGTGCAGCTGAGCTGCTGTCGAGAGGAAGGAGGGAGAAAGCGAGCCTTTCTGTTTCGGGCGAAGACCGAAATGGAAAGGAGAGAAAGAAGAAAGAGAAAGTGAAAAAGGAAAGGTGTGGAGAGAAAGAGGGAAGGGATAGGGTATAAAAAGAAAAACGAATGGCCACGATTCGTCGATCGAATCAACGGCCACGATTCGATCCCAATTCCCAAAATAATTTCAAAACCAAAACCATTTTCGAAAATTCATTTCAAATAACCAAACGTCAAATTTAAACGTAAAAGTCGTACGAAAAATACGTGAAGTGCCGGAAAATATTCCGTAAATACTTTCACGCATGTGGCGACGTGTGTCTTAACGTAAAAACGTTAGACGAAATGACGACGTACTGAAAAGTAATCGGAATTAAACCCTAAATGTGTCGGAAAATTAAATTAAAATTTCGGGGTCTCACACTCCCTCCCTGGTTTTTCCGGTAAAACCCCTTCGGCGGAGCTCCGCTGTCCTTCTTCTCCTTCCTCCTTGCTTCTGGGCAGCACCTGGTGGCGCCTGGGAGCTTCCTTGCTCTTCAAACACTCTGGATCGCTTCGTCCTCCTCTGCACAGTGTTTCCGAACTTTTGTCCTCTGCTGGGCGGCGCTAGCGTCGCTGGTGGTCTGGGCAAGGTCGCCGGGGCAAGGCGAAGTCGATGGTGGTGGCGGTGAGGCTCGACGCGCGCTGGTGAGGGAGCGGTTGAGCTGCTGTCGAAGAGCAGGAGGGAGAGAGAGTCTCGGTGAGGGAGAGACAGAAAAGGAAAGTGAGGGAGAAAAGAAAGGGGAAAGAAGAAAAGGAGAAAAGGAGTGGTGAGGGAGTGGGTAAGAAGAGATAAGGAGATAGGGTTTTTTTTAAAAAGAAAACAACGGCCATGATTCGACGATCGAATCAACGGCCACGATCTAATCTCACTTTCAAAATAATTTACCAAACCAAATCCATTTTCAAAAATTCATTTAAAACAACCGAACGTCAAATTAAATCGTAAAAGTTGTACGAAAAATTCGTGAAGTGCCCGAAAATATTCCGTAAATACTTTCATGCATGTGGCGACGTGTGTCCTAACGTGAAGACATTAGACAAAAGTTTACGACGTACTGAAAAGTAATCGGAATTAAACCCTAAATGTGTCAGAAAATTAAATTAAATTATCGGGGTCTCACAGAGCTGGTCAATAGACCCTCTCGTGGTAGAGCGGGTCGGTTGTTTTCTCGTTGTTGAGGTAATACCCCACATTTAAATTATGGATTTGAGCCAAGGGATTTATTTTATGATTTATTTGTTCACTTCTTATTGGTTGCGTGCATGTGAAGTTTGGAAAATCAAAGGGAAAGCATGAAAAGATTTTTACCTTTTCATATTTAATTTTCGTCCACTCATGCTAATATTGTTTTTAAATATTTTCCCCTGGGCCCTTCGTTTTCAAATGCCCAATGTTGCAGGGTTCCTGAGAGGAGGTCGAGCGTACCGAAGTCGAGGTATAGCTAGTTAATCCGATGTTGCTCACTTAGTGTTCTAGGTATAACTTTCTTGTAGACTGCTCTGATTACCCCAACCATGTTAGTGGAATAGGATATTAAAACGTAGTGCTGACTTGGGGAGCAGGATGTCTCCAGGAGTTGGGGTTTTTTAATTTATTCATGGAAGTGCTGAGTTGGTTTGTAGGAAGAGTTGTCCATTTCAAGGGGGTTTCGGTAAGAAGTTCAGGATCTACCACTACGGGATCCTCAATCTGAATCTCAAACTCAAGGACCTCATCTTCATCTCACTATCTCAGCAAGGAGGGTCCATAAACACAATCCAGATATCATGCTCATGTACAACAAATCTCATACCCTGTGGCTAAAATAACATGCTCTAGCCCTACATGCAATCTCATAGCATAAACAATATCCATCATCCATAGCACATGCACAAGCTTTCCTCCATATCATCAACAATCCAAAACAGGACGTTTTCACATCCATAATCCTCAAGTATGCCAAGTTTTCAGAGCTCAAAATCTATAGTCTCAATTTACTGCCACTCTTATCATATGTCGCGGCCCGTGTACTGTGAGAGAGCTAATTGGGAAAATATTCGATGAAACAATGACCTCATTATCAAATAGGTTTGGATATAACAGAAGCATAAGAAATTCTTCTGTAGTCATTTGGGTACTCAAGACAAAACAATGGTCAAGATACTCAGGCATGAAATAACATAAGAATAGAATCAAGGGGACAACATGGCTTTTTAGCTCAAAGTGTAACAGTCACTGTCATAACACAAACCAGAGTCACAAAGGGGTTTCATATACTACAAGAAGGTAACGAGTCGGATTTAAGGAATGACACCAAGGATAGGAACACGACTCGTGAATGAATTTAAAGTTGTCGCTAAAATTCAAAATCGTAAATGAAAATTCCCAAGTGAGAATTTTCAAAACCCTTTTTATGCCAACTCACGAAACTCTACTAGCTCCGAAATTTCTTAAAGATCAATTCAAGAAAAAATTTTGACGCGCTAGCACAGACTTCAAGGCATCAGAGGTTTTAAAACATTTTAAAAACAAAAGTCCGAGGAACGATTGCTCTGATACCACTGCTATAGCACCCTGGGAGGGGAAACTACAGTGGCCACGATTTTAAGCCAATAAGAAGCCAACACGTCCGAAGGACGTGCCAACAATTTATTAACCTAAAGTCGTAGGCTTTTTAGTAAGTAAAATAAAATTTAAACTTTATTACTTTGAGTGGCACCACAAGAAATTCTTAAAACATTCATCAGAGTTTTTTCTAATTTCACGGAAAGTGGTCAAAATAAAGGGGTCAATAAAAAACTTTAGCGACAACAGTGAAAATATACAACAAGGTTTATGAATCAGGGTGACACCTTTACTGTTTATGTAAAATGCTCTGGTACATGACTCGAAGTAGGGCTGGCTCCGGTCCACTTCGGTTCGGTTTATACCCCAAACCGTGAACCAAACCAATGTTATATTTCGGTCCGGTTCGGTTCGGTTTTTAACTATTCAAGAGGCCAAACCGCAAACCAAACCACACCTACAGTTCGGTGCGGTTCGGTTTTTTTTCGGTTTTTTTTTCAAATTGATAATTTTTTTTTCTAATTATGATTATAGTGAAAAATGATTATGGTTCATAAAGTTGCACATTTATTTACAAACTAATAAACAAATTATACAACATTAGTATGCATATTGTGATTCCGATGACTAAAAGTCAAAAATTAAAATTCGACCGTCAGATATGATCATTATGATAAAAGATGTCCGTGGAAAAAAATTCAACTGGATCCGACAAAGTTAAGGGCTCGATCGAAAAGGTCAACCCTGATCCATCGTCACTTATCACACGGAAACACGCATATCTACCTCTATATTACGTATTTTTGTCAAACCTTCTACATAAAAAAAACTCACGTAGATGAGACGCAACCGCCCATATAAAAATTTTGGGACATTTACCTTCCGACGATAGGGCTCCCCATAGGGAATAATAAAGGTAAATAGGGTTGACCGCTATAATCGGCACCAAGACGTTACCCGAATTACGTGATTTTTTAACCAGAGCTCTATTTCATCATTCTGAACACATCTTATTTCACGAGTTTTTTGATAATTTTGCTTCTATGTAGAGTTGGTTCATAAAGTTGTGCATTTACTTAAAACCTAATAAACAAGTTATACAACATTAGTATGCATATTGTGATTCCGATGACTAAAAGTCAAAAATTAAAATTTGACCGTCAGATATGATCATTATGACGAAAGACGTCTATGAAAAAAAATTCAACTGGATCCGACAAAAGGGCTCGATCGGAACGGTCAACCCTGATCCATCGTCACTTATCACACGGAAACACTCATATCTACCTTTATATTATGTATTTTTGTCAAACCTTCTACACGAAAAACACTCACGTAGATGAGACGCAACCGGCCATATAAAATTTTGGGACATTTACCTTCCAACGATAGGGCTCCCCCTAGGGAATAATAAAGGTAAATAGGGTTGACCGCTACAATTGGCACCGAGACGTTACCCGAATTACGTGATTTTTTAACCAGAGTTGTATTTCATCATTCCGAACACATCTTATTTCACGAGTTTTTTGATAATTTTGCTTCTATGTAGAGTTGGTTCATAAAGTTGTGCATTTGCTTAAAACCTAACAAACAAGTTATACAACATTAGTATGCATATTGTGATTCCGATGACTAAAAGTCAAAAATTAAAATTTGACCGTCAGATATGATCATTATGACGAAAGATGTCTGTGAAAAAAAATTCAACTGGATCCGACAAACAAAAGGGCTCGATCGAAACGGTCAACCCTGATCCATCGTCAGTTATCACACGGAAACACTCATATCTACCTCTATATTACGTATTTTTGTCAAACCTTCTACATGAAAAACACTCACGTAGATGAGACGCAACCGGCCATATAATTTGGGACATTTACCTTCCAACGATAGGGCTCCCCCTAGGGAATAATAAAGGTAAATAGGGTTGACCGCTACAATCGGCACCGAGACGTTACCCGAATTAAGTGATTTTTTAACCAGAGTTGTATTTCATCATTCCGAACACATCTTATTTCACGAGTTTTTTGATAATTTTGCTTCTATATAGAGTTGGTTCATAAAGTTGTGTATTTGCTTAAAACCTAACAAACAAGTTAAACAACATTAGTATGCATATTGTGATTCCGATGACTAAAAGTCAAAAATTAAAATTCGACCTTCAGATATGATCATTATGACGAAAGATGTATGTGGAAAAAAAATCAACTGGATCCGACAAAGTTAAGGGCTCGATCGAAACGGTCAACCCTGATCCATCGTCACTTATCACACGGAAACACTCATATCTACCTCTATATTACGTATTTTTGTCAAACCTTCTACACGAAAAACACTCACGTAGATGAGACGCAACCGGCCATATAATTTGGGACATTTACCTTCCAACGATAGGGCTCCCCCTAGGGAATAATAAAGGTAAATAGGGTTGACCGCTACAATCGGCACCGAGACGTTACCCGAATTACGTGATTTTTTAACCAGAGTTGTATTTCATCATTCCGAACACATCTTATTTCACGAGTTTTTTGATAATTTTGCTTCTATATAGAGTTGGTTCATAAAGTGTGTATTTGCTTAAAACCTAACAAACAAGTTATACAACATTAGTATGCATATTGTGATTCCGATGACTAAAATCAAAAATTAAAATTCGACCGTCAGATATGATCATTATGTCGAAAGATGCATGTGGAAAAAAATTCAACTGGATCCGACAAACTTAAGGGCTCGATCGAAACGGTCAACCCTGATCCATCGTCACTTATCACACGGAAACACTCATATCTACCTCTATATTACGTATTTTTGGCAAACCTTCTACATGAAAAACACTCATGTAGATGAGACGCAACCGCCCATATAAAAATTTTGGGACATTTACCTTCCAACGATAGGGCTTCCCCTAGGGAATAATAAAGGTAAATAGGGTTGATCGCTACAATCGGCACCGAGACGTTACCCGAATTACGTGATTTTTTAACCAGAGCTGTATTTCATCATTCCGAACACATCTTATTTCACGAGTTTTTTGATAATTTTGCTTCTATGTAGAGTTGGTTCATAAAGTTATGCATTTGCTTAAAACCTAATAAACAAGTTATACAACATTAGTATGCATATTGTGATTCCGATGACTAAAAGTCAAAAATTAAAATTTGACCGTCAGATATGATCATTAAGACGAAAGATGTATGTAGAAAAAAATTCAACTGGATCCGACAAAGTTAAGGGCTCGATCGAAACAGTCAACCCTGATCCATCGTCAGTTATCACACGAAAACACTCATATCTACCTCTATATTACGTATTTTTGTCAAACCTTCTACATGAAAAACACTCACGTAGATGAGACGCAACCGCCTATATAAAATTTTTGGGACATTTACTTTCCGACGATAGGGCTCCTCAAATGGAATAATAATTGTAAATAGGGTTGACCGCTACTATCGGCACCGAGACATTGCCCGAATTACATGATTTTTAAACCACAGCCGTATTTCACCATTCCTAACACACCTTATTTTACAAGATTTTTGATAATTTTTCTTCCATAATTAAAGTATTTTTCCTTCCTACTACATAATTAAAGTCATTTTAATTCATGAGTTTATTTATTTATTTATTTTTTTTTCGGTTTTTCGGTCCGGTCCGGTTTCTACGGACCCCAAACCACAAACCGGACCATACATACCCGGTTCGGTCCGGTTTTTGTTTTTCGGTTCGGTTTGTCTTCCGGTTCGGTTTTTTTCGGTTTCGGTTCGGTTTCGGTTCGGTTTTTTTCGGTTTTCGGTTTCGTATGGCCACCCCTAACTCGAAGGGTAAAACCAGAAAAGTGAGTACAACTAGGACCAAACATTGAGTAAGGAATGAGGCTCCACACACAGCTCTCTCTATCTATCTCGTCACAGTACCTGCAAACAATCTGTTGTAGGGGTGAGCGTCGTTCTCGCGTGCTCACATATAGGCCCACCAATGATAGGTTTGAAAACCATAAAATCATATATATACATATATATTTAAGCTCTTGATAAAATCATTTATAAAATCCTTGGCACACAAAAACATCATTTCATATCTTTCGAGAAAACAGTGCAGTATGCTAAAACAGGGGCCCAGAGCGCTTGATGAACAATACAGCCTGCAGGGCTTCACGAAGCTTTGTGACCGAATCCCGGGTTTTTCTATACAGCAAACCGGGGCCAACTACCTATGCGTCTAAAGACGAATAGTAGCGAGAGTGTCCATTTACTGCTAATGCCCAACAAATCTGTGCACACCGCACTTACGTCTAGCTTAACTCTGTGCGAGACGAGCGTAAGTGGGATAATTAAAATAAATAGGGCATTGCTCCTCCAGAGGTTCACGGTCATCGACACCGTGGGAAGCGTAGTCTAAATACTAGATCCCGCCACTCTCAGGTCACGCACCGGAAATCAGGACAACGGTGCTCAACATATCACATCATCGCATAAAAATCTTTTACGTCTAGCCTCGGGTTTTCATGGCCCAATCATAAATCATTTATCATATATATAAAGAAAACTTTCCCGAGGCATCGACCATGAGCATACACAAAATCATACACTTTCTCATATATATACAAAACCACTACCAAGGGGGTTCAGATTCCCTACCTGGAATTGATGTTTCATACGTAAGCTCCAAGCTTCCAGGAACTGCCTCGGTGAACTGAGGTCACCGCGTAAGCTACCTCGTCCAAAGATTCACTGCAGAATTAAAGTAGCTTAGCAACCAAGAAACAATAACAGTCAACAGACCTCAGCATTCCTAGTTTGACCAGGAATGACCACATTGACTAAGTTGACCAACCAATTCCCTTTCATGGCACTTTAACCTTTTTAACTTGCTTTTCCAGTTATCGACTCTTTACTCAATTTACCGGAAGTCCGACTTAGCTTCCAAACTTTACCATTTTAATGACGTTAGGGTGTCACATGGTAAATTGTTGAATTACTATGGACACCCAACGTGTCACATTAACCAATTTATTTACCAAGAGTTGATTTACTGATTAAGGTGAAACACTAACTTTACTTACAACGGTCAACTTGACATTTTCCAGAATTTCAGTTATCATTTTCCGATAACAATTTAACACTTTATCAATTTAACCAAATTGTGTCAAACTTCGTTGAACTTCAATTCTTTACTAAATCGTTTTTTTGAAAATAGAACTTTCCCAAAATGAAAACTTTCCCTTAATGGAAACTTTCCCAAAATGAAAAGTTTCCCAAATTAGCAGGTTTCCAAACATAGAAGGTTTCCCAAAATAGAAGGTTTCCAATTACGGTTAGTTTCCGTTTTAGCACGTTTCCTTATACGTAAATTCCGATTACGACTCTTAACCCGACTAAACGGAAACAATGCACTTTAAACAGGAGTCGAAGACTACCTCCTCGGCATTCTGACGGTTTCACTGCATCAACGGATTCCGGCAACTTTCTAGAATCTCTTGTCGGAGTTTCCCCGTAAATTCGAATCTCCAAGTTCTCAACACATGTAAGGAAAACAACAACCAAATCAACACCAGATCAATAATTCAACAACACTGTAATTACACAGTTGATCAAGAACAAACACAGGAGCTCTAGGTAATAGTAATTACCTTCACAGACCTCTGCCTCTGCTCCCTAAACTCTCAAACTTCACAGCCCAAAACGCCTGGCTGCCACCACCTCCACTGCTCGCTGCCGAGATGGCCTCTCTGCTGCCTTCTTCCTCCACAAGCAGAGCCTCCACCTCTGCCTCTGTCCAACCACCAGCAGCTACCCTGCAGCTTCGCCTGAGCTTGAGAAGCTCACCAGAAAAGGTCGCCGGAGGAGGGAGAAGAGAAACCCGAAAACAGTGGAAAAATAGTGAAATGAGGATTTCTCGATTAGGCCTCGATTTAAGGGTTTAAAGGCATAGAAATGAAGAGGAAGAGAAGAGGAGAAGAACCATACCGGTTGGAGGTCGAGTCGCCGCCTGGTTCGCCAGAATTTGGTCGTTGACCGCCAAGCCTTTTTCTCAGTCGTTCTCCCTCCACAATGGACGATACGGTGATCCAGGGACTGGGCTGGGTAGAGGAGGAAGAGAGGAAGAGAAAGAAGGTAGTCTGCCGCCCTGTGGTGGTCGGAGTCGCCGGCGCGGAGCGGAGGACAGCGGAGAAGGCGAGAGCTCGAATCGGAGCTCTGTTGACCGAGTTGGTGAGTTTTGAACGAGTCAAGTCAAAACTCACCCTCTATTTATAGAGGATTGGATGGTCCAGATTCAATCTGGAATAGATCCAGGGTCTAGATTTAAAGAAGGTAAAAAGTAAAAGTTAAATGGTAAAAACTCTTTTGGTCTGGCTGGGGTCGCCGGGGCTGTGCGAAGCGGTTGGAGGCGGCGGTGAGGCACGACGCGCGCTGGTGGAGGTGCAGCTGAGCTGCTGTCGAAGAGAGAGGGAGGAGAGAGCAGACTTTCTCTTTCGGGCGAGACGAAAGAAGAAAGAGAAGAAAAGGAAAGTGAGGGGGAAAGGGAAGTGGAAGAAGATAAGGAAAAAGGGAAAGGTGGAAAGTGATGGGTGAAGAGATAGGGTTTTAAAGAAAAATGAGTGGCCACGATTCATCGATCGAATCAACGGCCACGATTTAATCCCAATTCCCAAAAATAATTTCAAAACCAAAACCATTTTCAAAAATTC
This sequence comes from Comarum palustre, assembly GCA_951800085.1. Taxonomy (NCBI): domain Eukaryota; kingdom Viridiplantae; phylum Streptophyta; class Magnoliopsida; order Rosales; family Rosaceae; genus Comarum; species Comarum palustre. The sequence continues at coordinate 2,623,217 of OX637592.1, read as the reverse complement.
ATTTCAAATAACCAAACATCGAATTTAAACGTAAAAGTCGTACGAAAAATTACGTGAAGTGCCGGAAAATATTCCGTAAATACTTTCACGCATGTGGCGACGTGTGTCTTAACGTAAAAACGTTAGACGAAATGACGACTTACTGAAAAGTAATCGGAATTAAACCCTAAATGTGTCGTAAAATTAAATTAAAATTTCGGGGTCTCACACTCTACCCCCCTTAAATTGAATTTCGTCCTCGAAATTTACCTGACATCAGAAGAGGTGTGGGTGAGCCTGCCGCATGACTGACTCAAGCTCCCAAGTAGCCTCTTCCTCACTATGGTGATCCCACTGAACTTTCACCACTGGAACCTCACGGTTCCTGAGCTTCCTCACATCACGATCCAAGATGCGGTACGGTCTCTCCTCGTAAGAAGCATCGCTGCGCAGCTGTACATCTGTCCAAATAACATTCTGTGGGGCACCCGGTGGGCTCTTCCGTAACTGTGAGACGTGGAACACGTCATGTATATGCTGCAGTCGTGGTGGCAGGTGAATCCGGTATGCAACGGATCCAACTCTATGGGCTATTTGGAAGGGCCCTACAAACCTTGGGGCCAACTTCCCCTTAACCCCAAATCGTCTAACTCCCTTGCGGGGACTGACTTTCAAGTACACAAAGTCTCCCACTGCAAACTCAAGGGGTGTCCGACGTGTAACTGCATACGACTTGCTCCTACTCTGGGCTGCTCTAAGCCTCTCCTGGACAATCTGAAGCTTCTTTGAAGTCTCCTGTATCACATCTGGACCAAGTAGAACCCGGTCCTCTCTGTCCAACCAACACGTAGGGGATCTACATGGTCGACCATACAGTGCCTCGAATGGAGCCATACCAATGCTGCGGTGGTAGCTATTGTTGTAGGCAAACTCTGCAAGTGACAGGCACTCATGCCATTTTTCACCAAAATCAACTATGCAGGATCGAAGCATGTCCTCCAAGGTACGGATCGTACGCTCGGACTGTCCATCTGTCTGAGGATGATATGCTGAACTCAAGTGCAACTCGGTACCCAACTCTTTCTGCAATGACTTCCAGAGCTTGGAAGTAAAACGTGGGTCACGGTCTGAGATGATGCTCTTCGGTATCCCATGAAGTCTGATCACCTCACTAATGTACAGATCTGCAAAGTACTGTGTACGTGAGCTCATCTTAACAGGTAGAAAGTGTGCAGATTTCGTCAACCTGTCAACTATCACTCAAATCCCATCATGACCTTCCCGTGAACGGGGTAGGCCGGTGACGAAATCCATGGTGATGTGGTCCCACTTCCACTGTGGAACTGCCAAAGGCTCAAGAAGTCCTGCTGGATGTCTGTTCTCTGCCTTTACTTGCCTGCACACGTCACATCTAGCTACATACTCCCCAATACTCTGTTTCATGCCCTTCCACCAAAACTGGCGCTTCATATCTTGATACATCTTTGTGGCTCCTGGATGCATGGTGAAACTAGTCCGGTGCGACTCCTCCAACACTAGTTTCCGGATGTAATCATCACTCGGGACAAAGGCACGTCCCTTGTACCTGATAAGTCCATCATCACTGACACTCCACTTGTTGTCGGCTTCACCTGAGTAGACCTGAGCTCGAACCAAGTGGCTCTCTGGATCATTCCACTGATACTCCCCCACCTGCTGTAGGATGTGGGGCCTGAGTGACACACTAGCCAAGAATCCGTGAGAATCCTCAAACCGTACGTCCAAGTCATAATCCTCCAGCGTCTCCAAAGCTTCCATGCGAGAGAGGAAAATACTCGCAAGCTCATACCTCGGCTTCCTGCTCAAGGCATCGGCAACAACATTTGCTTTGCCTGGATGGTATCGTAAGGTGAACTCATAATCCGTAAGATACTCCATCCATCTCCGTTGCCGTAGATTAAGATCATGCTGGGTGAAGATGTACTGTAGGCTCTTGTGATCCGTGTAGATCTCAAAGGTGGCTCCGTAGAGATAACACCTCCAGATCTTCAGAGCATGTACAACAGCTGCCAACTCCAAATCATGTGTAGGATAGTTCTTCTCATGTGGCTTCAACTGTCTAGAGCCATAACAAACTACCCCACCATTTTGCATGAGCACACAACCCAATCCAGTCCCTGAACCGTCCGTATACACTTGGTACGGATCTACACCATTGGGGAGAACGAGGACTGGGGCTGTGGTCAACCGGTTCTTCAACTCTGCAAAAGCCTCTTCACATGCGTCACTCCACTCAAACTTGACTCCTTTCTTTGTCAAGTTGGTTAGTGGCGTGGCAATCTTTGAGAAGTCCTGCACAAACCGACGGTAGTATCCAGCTAAACCAAGGAAACTCCTCAAATCTGTAACATTCCGAGGATGTTCCCAATCCAAAACTGCCTCGATCTTTGAAGGATCCACTGACAAACCTAAAGCTGAGACTACATGCCCAAGAAACTGTACCTCTGAAAGCCAAAACTCGCACTTTGACTTCTTGGCGAAAAGCTGATGATTCCACAAAGTCTGTAGAATGGTGCGAAGATGATACTCATGCTCTGCTTGGGTCTTGGAGTAGACTAAGATGTCGTCGATGAACACGATCACAAACTGATCCAGGTAAGGTTGGAAGACTCTGTTCATGAGATCCATGAAAGCTGCGGGAGCATTCGTCAACCCGAACGACATGACGAGGAACTCGAAGTGCCCGTAGCGAGTACGGAAAGCTGTCTTCTCTATGTCACTATCCCGTACCCGAAGCTGATGATAACCGGACCTCAGATCAATCTTTGAAAAGAACTGAGCTCCTGCAAGCTGATCAAACAAATCATCAATCCTCGGAAGTGGGTACTTATTCTTCACAATGACACTGTTCAACTTTCGATAATCTATACAGAGTCGAAGGGTCCCATCATGTTTTCTGGCAAACAACACCGGTGCTCCCCACGGTGATGAGCTATACCTGATAAAACCCTTGCTCATAAGATCCTCTAACTGAAGCTTCAACTCTTGCAACTCAGCTGGTGCCATACGATAAGGTGGAATCGAAATCGGCGTGGCTCCTGGAACCAACTCGATCTGAAACTCTACCTCCCGATGTGGCGGTAATCCTGGTAAATCTTCAGGAAATACTCCGGGATACTCATCAACTACCGGAATGTACCTGTCCCCACTAGATCCATCTGTCTCCTTTGACGATCTCACAATACTGTAGCAATTCAAAGTCCTCCTCCCACGAAAACATGGTCGCAAGAGTGGACTCGGCTGTGTGAGTCGCTCATCCATTCTGATTACCATAACCTTGTCCTTGCCTGGAGTCCTCACTGTGACTGTCCTCTTCTCACAGTCTATGAGAGCTCGATACTTCTCCAACCAATCCATCCCAAGTATCAAATCATACCCATCAATGTCTAATGGGTAAAGATCTGCTAGTAACTTTCCTTCGTTAACCAGCAGCTGACACTTGCGAAAGATCCTGTCTGTAGCTGCCCCCATTCCAAGGGCAGAACTGAAACAATATGTGCTACCCGTGGACTCAGACTCTAGTCCCAAAGCATCCGCAAACCACGTGGCAATAAAAGAATGAGATGCTCCTGTGTCAAACAAAACTCTAGCCTCTGAATTAGAAACAATGATCGTACCATCTAAAGCTGTCGAGGCATCGAGAGCTAGCTGATGATTCACATCTTTTCAAGTACTTAATTTAAACACTCAATCAAACATGAAGACAATTAAAACCCTTCTTTGTAGATGCAGCATTGATAAGTAGGGATCGTTCTTAACCGGGGATTGAGGGTGCATGCATAACTATGCTAGGTTTAAATGGGGGTGCAAAGTTGGTTTGTTTAACTAATTTCCTACGAAATATAAGAACAAAATGTGGCAACCATACACAAATAGGAACCTTAGAATTCTAACATGCTTCACTCATAGACAAGCAACAATCAAGAACCCTAAAAACCCTAAGCATGCATAGTTGTCGAAAATCAATCTATATCTAATATTTACAAGATCAACTGATCAAGTTACCTATCCTTTAATAACCTAACCAATTTCATGCAACCTATTTGGTCTCTAAGTCATTAGCTATGCTTTACATGCATATCTCAAAATTAAGTGCCGAACTCGGGAATTGCCCGATATTCAACACATCATAATCTAAACCGGGAATTGCCCTGCATTCAAATTAAGCGTTAGGAACAAATAAGCATGAGTAACCAATTTCGAAGAACACCAAACAAGTCATACAAAACTAATTAAAATTATTTAACCAAAAAAAAAAAGACTTCAAGAAACCAATCCATAGTAATCGTAAATTTACACAAGGAAGAAGAATAAAGAGAAGAAGACATGGTTACACTTTTAGAGTAAGGGAATTGCCCTATACTAATCCGTGCTTGATGCTCCTTCAATGGATGGAGGATGAAGACACCTTGGGATTGCCAAGCTATGTATTCGGTCCTTGAAGGATGGTGGAGGCGGTTTGTGAAGATGTGCGGCTTCCTTGGAGACTATGACGTTTTGGAGAGGCTTGAGAGGACTCTAGGGCAGGGGTTCGGCTCTTTGATTTGTGATCATCTCTTCTTCCTCCAAAGCTCTCTTTATATAGGAGATGATTGGCATGAATGCAATTAATTTCAGCCATAAGTATGTAATTGAAGGTCCATGTGTAACCATCCATCCATTCACTCCATCCATTCATGCTATGCAATTATACAAAAACCGTTTCAGCCATAAGTATGTAATTGAAGGTCCATGTTTGTCAGCCATTACATCACGATCCGTTCTTCTTCGGAATTAGGAACGTCTCCCTTAGCACGCACTTTGCTCCAAATCGCCTCCTTTATTGTTTCCTCCTTTATTTCTACCTAAAAACATAAAATAAGTTAAAACATATTTACTAAGCATAAAACAAAGCTAAATGTAGAGAGAAAGACATTAATAATCAAGCGTAAAATGCGTAGATCAAATTCCCCCACACTGGACTTTGCTAGTCCCTAGCAAATACAAAACAAGGACTCAAAAACAAAGAAAAACAAATAATGGAAAAATAACAATGGGAAAAACGTCACACTTTATATGTACAAAACACTTAGAGGTCTCAACGTTTCAAAGCCGCAAATTTTCATGTTATCATGTTTGAAAACGTAAGAGATACTAAGTAAAACAACACTAACCCCTTAGTCAAAATTTGTCTCAGAAATTTCTTTATGTATATGGCGATGGAATCACAATGTGTCTAGTATGAATGATCTTTGAATTCACTAGATAATAGAGACATGATCATGTTATGAACAAGTAAGACATAGAGAAAACAATGGTGAGTTTAAGTCTGTGCATGCTTCGAATGAAGTTCAAATAAACTCACATGGATGCTCTCATCGTATTTCCACTCATGCAAAGGTTTCACTCAAAGTGTTTAAATCAATGAATGGAATGAATTTCTTGCTCAAATGAACCAAAACCATATGCTTACTCATGCAACTTACTCCACAGATTGAAGGCTACTCATCTTAAGGATCAAAAAGGACTTTTAAAGGGTTGTAATAGGGCTCAGGTTAAGGCATTCGAAGTTTAGATATGTGGTGTTTAAGAACATTCTAAAGACTTAGCCAAAGCACCAAAACTTGATCAATTTTAAACTCTCATTCCACCAAAACGTCACCATGTATGTCTTTGAAGTACAAGGGCCGGATTTCATCATGTTGGGCCCTACGTTCATTCTAAACTTTCCCTTGAGCTTTGTGAACATGACAAAGGTTAAATTCCTTGACTTTTGGGCCTTCAATTCAAAACAAACTCCAAATCCACAAGTATGGGGGACATTAATTCAAACAATGTACATTTAAAACCTATTGCCGGAGAGCTTTTGATCTTTCTTTTCTTTTCTTTCTTTATTTTCGGCAATTTCTATTTTAACAAGCTGTTTGAACAAGTCTATCCTCATACATATATTCCCTTACATGATTCTCACGCCATCTTCTTTGTTTTAGCTTCAAAAATCCCACCAAGTCTTTAGAACAAGGGTATGGATAATCTACACTAAGTTTAAGTGTTTAGATTCATATGGCAATGAAAGAAAGGCTAAATGTAGGCTCAAATGGGTTCATCTAGGGATGTCGCAACTCGTGCGCACAAAATGGGATACAAGGTTGTTTGGCAAAGTGGTGGAAAATCCTAAATGCCTTTAATCATATCCAAAATCAGAGTATGTATCAACTATAAGCTTTGCAAATTGACATGAGTAAGTTCTAGTATTCTTTAGTTCATTAAGATCTATGGCAAGTGAGTGTATGAATGATTTTGAGACCTAATATTTATAATGCACAAATTTTTACTCTCAAAGGAAGTGTTTAGGCTCAAAATCTCACTTTAAGGCTCATATGATTCAAAACTTATTCTAACATGCGAATTTCTGTACCAAGTTTTACAAACCATATCTACTACATGTCATAACACTCAAAGATGTCTCAATTAGCAGTTGAATTCCTTCTTAATGATTTCCAACGCCATAGGTATGTTCTTTCGGTCCATTTTCATCATCGACTAACTAAGGGCATCCTAAGACTCTTTAAAAACACTAAGTTACACAAAAAGACTCGAAATTTAGGGCATCATCCGTCGGAAAGTTCCATTGTCTGCCCGATGTTTTTTTTTAATTTTATGACTCAACAAAGTTGTAAACCCCTCCCCCACACGTAAACTCTACATTGTCCTCAATGTGCCAAAGTAAAGTCATAGAATTTAAGCATAGAAGAGAGACTCACGAAAATTTCTAATTAATGAAAGAAAATTTACGAAAATTTAAAAGAGAAAGGGAAGAGAATGCAAATCTGTTGAAGACTCCTCCATTGGGTTGTCTCCCAATAAGCGCTTGTTGTTTAACGTCTTCCAGCCTAGACGTGATGCATCCTTCATGTGGTTGAAGTTGGCGGCTCCTTAAGCTTCACATCTTCAACGAGTTCCTCCTTGAAATTTGCATAATATGGCTTCAAACGATGGCCATTGACTTTGAACTCATTGCCGGTTATTGGACTTTTGATCAAAACAGCTCCATGTGAGAATACTTCAATAACAATGAAAGGTCCGATCCATCTTGAGCGTAGCTTGCCCGGAAAAAACTTGAGTCGAGAGTTGAATAAGAGAACTTGTTGACCAATCTCACTCCTTCCTTCGGATCATCTTGTCATGAAACACCTTTGTCTTCTCCTTGTAGATCCAAGCATTGTCAAACGCATCATTCCGGATTTCTTCTAACTCACATAGCTGCAACTTTCGATGTAATCCAGCTTCATCCTTGTCCATGTTGAACTTCTTCACCGCCCACCAAGCTTTATGTTCTAGCTCCACCGGAAGATGACAAGACTTCCCATAAACAAGTCTATAGGGTGACATGCCTATAGGGGTCTTGTACGCTGTTCTATATGCCCACAAAGCATCATCCAAACGCTGGCTCCAGTCTTTGCGGTTTGGTTTGATAGTTCGCTCCAAGATCTTCTGACCTATCAAAATATGACATGTTAATCAATTTAAACCCTATCATTGTACTTTGGTAAGTAGGGATCGTTCTAGACCGGGGACACTAGGGAAGAACTTATTTCTGCAAAACAGATAGTTAGAAATATTCACACAATATAAACAAATATATACATAAAGAATAATATGGGGGGTTTATATGAGTTTCGGCAATAAACAAAACAGAAAAATAAAACAAGAACAAATATGTACAAGATTGGTCACTTTATCGTTTCAAGAACATAACAAGTTAACTCCGATTAGCATGCAAATAGTTTTATGAAAGGTTAAATTATCTTATTTATGTTTTCACAATTGCAAATTAGTTCCAACCCTTAAGACTTCTCAAGTGTTTAAAGTTGTCTCAGCGCTCAACCCTAAACTATGTGACTACTTGACTAAACTGTCTCAGCGCTCAATCTAATCAAGCAACACTTACCGTCCACGAGTCGTTGGAGACATGTTTCCTAGGTATGGCGTCACTCATCCTATTCCACATGCAAATCTCTCACCCTACCATCCCTTGTAGCACCTAGGACCGAACTGTCTCAGCGCTCAACTCGACCTAGAATACCACGGCACATGAAACACCCCCCTAATAGCTAACCTGTTGCAATCAAGCTAACCTAAAGTTCGATTATCTGCTCGGGAGAGGATTAACTAACTTAACAATTGTTAAACACACAAATACAGATTCTTTAACTTCTTTTACAACCCTAACATGCATACTAAATCGTTATTCAACTCACATGTTATTAAAAAGATCACAAAGAAAAACTTAACAACATCCGAAATTGTATAAAACCAAAAATCCAAAAATAATATTTATGAAGAACAATAAACACAGTAACAATACACAAAGACATGGAGAAATCCATACCAAATCCTACCTAAAAGGTTCGGCTAAGGTAAGGATGGTTGGCGGCAAGGGATGATTGATGCGGCTGCAAGGGGTGGTCGGCGGCAGCTTTGTGTTTTGGCTGTGTGAGGGTTCTTGGGTAGAGTCTAGGCTAGCTATAAGACTTAAAACTGATAAAGGACACCCTAAACACGAGCTATACAGCCCCTATTTATACAGAAATATTGAAGAGAAACCCTAGCTGACTCGGTTAAGGAAAGGCAATCCTATTCCACTCGGTTTCCTTATTGCTCAATGATTCCTCCTTCAATGCAGCTTCTTATCCGAATTTGGACTCCTTCTTCTGATTCCTTGGACCTTCCTACATGTTTATGGATTCATGTAGGCCTCATGTACGAAATCTTGGGCTTTGATGGCAGCCAAAACCAGTGATAGGTCCAGCAAGGTCAGCTTTCCCGGTTTGACCGGGAAACCTTACACTTAACTAAAATATGGCTGTCTTGATGCTTCTTCGTATTTTCTTCTTTTGTCCAGCTTCCTAACACTTCATTAAGGTCTTGATACATCTCTTGACAAATTTGGGAAGCCTTTTGGTGAAGAATCATCTCCCAAAACTCGTTAGACAACTTAGGCAGTTTCTGCCCAGTTTTTCAGCCTGACCTCTGTCCACTGTTTTGCTCATAACTCCTTCGTCTCAACTCCGATTGCTGCAATCCAAATGGGGTTGAAAAGTAGACACACACAGCTTTAATTCCATATGTGGCACGCCTTCTAACTCCTCCTGGATCTTGAGATATGATTTTCCAAAGTTGACGTACATTTTCTGGCAGATTCTGTCCGAGAGCAAAACAATGTCCAAAAGTGTTTCTTCTTTTCCGTGGCCTCACTTGTTGTCATTCATGAGTCCATTCATCATGATTCCTGATACGTTAAGCGTATTTACCTGTCTTCTGCACATTTAAACAAGATACATCAAAACTGACAGGGTAACAAAATAACGAATCATAATAAAACGTCCAAGTGCTAGTCCAAAAACGGTTTTCATCATTTAAGTGCAATTTTCTGTATAAAAACGGCTAGTAGCCACAACTCTACGGAAAAACCCTCTTGACTCTAAAACAAGTAAAAATAAACATACTAAGGCAAAAATAAAGTATAAATGGAGGTGAAAATCTATTAAGAACATGGCGTAAAACACACTTATCATCTTCTTGATTTCTTGATTTGATACCTCCGCCATGCCATTTGTTTGTGGATGATAAGGTGTAGAAACTTTGTGCTTGACCCCATACTTTCTCATCAACGCTTCCACTGTCTTGTTGCAAAAGTGACTTCCTCCATCGCTGATTAGAACGCGTGGCATTCCAAACCTAGAAAATATGTTCGTCTTGAGGAAATCTGCAACAACTCGCGAATCATTAGTACGTGTGGCTTTTGCTTCCACCCATTTCGAAACATAATCAACAGCGAGTAAGATGTAAGTAAAACCGTTAGATGGAGGAAAAGGTCCCATAAAATCAATGCCCCAAACATCAAAAATTTCGACATTTAGTATGAACACTTGTGGCATCTGATCTCGAGATCCAAGATTGCCGGATCGTTGGCACCTATCACACTTAGCACAAAAATCATTAGAATCACGAAATAGGTTAGGCCAAAAGAAACCACAATCTAACACTTTTAGGGCAGTCTTTTTCGAACCAAAATGACCTCCACAGGCACCACTATGACAAAACTCAAGAATAGATGCAAACTCACTATCCGTAACACACCTTCTAATCACTAAATCAGCACATTGTTTCCATAAGTAAGATTCATCCCAAATAAAAGTCCTAGCATTACTCCTAAGCTTGTCACGTTGGGTCTTATGCATTGATGGTGGAAACTCTCCAGTAACTAAGTAGTTAACAATATCTGCGTACCATGGAGTTTCAGAGGCACTTACCTGAAGTCCGAAGAGTTGTTCATCTGGAAAATGCTCCTCAATTGCAACGTTGGATCTCTCTCTCTCAATCCTAGAGAGGTGGTCGGCTACCACATTCTCTACTCCTTTCTTGTCCTTGATTTCCACATCAAACTCTTGTAGAAGTAGTATCCAACGTATGAGCCTTGGCTTTGCATCCTTTTTCTGCATCAAATACTTCAAAGCAGCATGATCAGTGTAAATTATAACCTTACTCTGAAGTAAATAGGACCGGAACTTGTCCAATGCAAACACTACTGCCAACATCTCCTTCTCGGTTGTAGTGTAGTTGGCTTGAGCCTCATCAAGTGTCTTAGAAGCATAGTAGATGGCATAAGGCTTCTTGTCCCTCCTTTGTCCCAAAACAGCTCCAACGGCATAGTCTGAAGCATCACACATGAGCTCAAAAGGTAAGGACCAATCTGGTGCTTGAAGAATAGGAGCACATGTGAGCAACGCCTTGAGCTTCTTGAATGCAACGTCACACTCATCATCAAACACAAAGGGAGTGTCTTTCTGAAGCAACTTGCACAAGGGACGTGAGATGTGGGAAAAGTCCTTGATGAACCTCCTGTAGAATCCTGCATGTCCAAGAAAAGAACGAATCTCTCTAACCGAAGTTGGAGAGGGTAAGTGTTTCACAAGATCTACTTTTGATTTATCAACCTCTAACCCTTTTTTCGACACAATATGTCCAAGAACAATCCCTTGAGTTACCAAGAAATGGCATTTCTCCCAATTGAGTACTAAGTTCGTTTCAACGCATCTCTGCAAGATTAGTTCTAAATTTCCCAAGCATGTATCGAAATCTTTCCCAAAAACACTAAAGTCATCCATGAATACTTCAATTTTTTTCTCAATGTAATCAGAAAAGATAGAAAGCATGCAACGTTGAAACGTACCTGGGGCATTACAAAGTCCAAATGGCATGCGTCGATAAGCAAATGTTCCAAAAGGGCATGTGAACGTTGTTTTCTCTTGATCCTCCTCAGCAATGCTAATTTGGTTGTAACCTGAATATCCATCAAGGAAGCAGTAGTATGAATGACCAGCCAATCTCTCAAGCATCTGATCAATGAATGGCAAAGGAAAGTGATCCTTTCGAGTGCTGGCGTTGAGCTTCCTATAGTCAATGCAAACTTTGTGTCCAGTGATAGTGCGTTGAGGCACTAACTCATTCTCCGCATTCTTCACAACAGTGATTCCAGACTTCTTAGGAACAACTTGCACAGGTGAGACCCATCGGCTGTCTGGAATCGGATAAATGACCCCACAATCCAAGAGTTTGATGACTTCCTTCTTCACAACCTCCATCATTGGTGGATGGAGTCTCCTTTGAGCTTCATGTGTTGGCTTGGCGCCATCTTCAAGCAGAATACGATGAACACAAGTGGCCGGATTGATACCTTTGATATCCGCGAGTGTCCAACCAATGGCGGGCTTGTACTGTTGAAGCATTCGAACTAGCTTGTCCTCTTGTTCTTCCTCCAATGTTGATGAGATGATAACCGGTAATGTCTCATTGTCACCCAAGTAAGCATACTTCAAATGATCCGGTAATACCTTGAGGTCTAATTCTGGTGCTCGAATGATGGAAGGAACAAGCTTGTTTTCGCCATAGACCAAGGGAATTGGTGGAGGTCTAGACGTCACAAAGGCTGCTTCATTAAGTGCCAACGCCATTTCTCTAAGTCTGGGCTCCAAGACGTCAATCAAAACGTCAACTAGGGCATCATCTCTAGTGTAGGTCAGCCCAATTCCATTTTGAAGGACAGTGTCAAGCTCATCCTCTCTAAGTACATCCAAATGCTGCTGTGCCATATCTTCGACTAAATCCAACGAAATGCATGAGTTGACAGTAGCAATGGGAACCTTCATAGCATCAAGGATGTTGAACTCGATCTTCTCCCCATCAATCTCCATGGAAAACTTGCCTTCAAACACATCTATCTTTGTTCTTGCGGTTCTCATGAAGGGACGTCCAAGCAAAAGTGGCGTAGTATTCAACAGACTCTCCTCCATGTCAACAATGTAAAAGTCTGCAGGGAATATCAAATTGTTGACTTGCACAAGAACGTCTTCAACGTACCCTCTTGGATACTTGTGAGAACGATCGGCTAGTTGAATGATGACATTGTCTTGCTTAAGCTCGCCAAGCTCCATGGAGGCATAAAGATTGTAGGGCATCACGTTGATGGATGCACCCAAGTCGAGCATGACATCTTCAAATCTCTTGTCACCAATCACGCAGGGAACAGAAAAACTCCCAGGGTCCTTCAATTTAGGGGGTAGCCGTCGTTGCAACACTGCAGAAACTGTTGCATTCACCTTCACAACCTCCTTCGCTCTCGTTTGCCTCCTTTGGGTGCATAGCTCTTTCAAAAACTTGGCATAGATAGGTACTTGCTTTATGCACTCGATCAAGGGCAGATTCACTTGCACCTTCCGAAAGATGTCCAGAATTTCCTCGTATTGATCATCTTTCTTTGATTTGGATAACCTGTGTGGAAATGGTGCACGAGCAAACGATGCATTAGTATTAACTAAACTTGAAGGGGTAGAGTCAATACCTTTCATTGGGGTAGGGTGCGTCGGTGTTGGTGTTGGTAGTGGCAAAAGTGGCGCCACTTTCTTCTTCCTTTTGAGCTCTTCAGTAGCTGGATCTTCTTCAAAAATTTCTTCCACAACGACTTCATCTGGTGATGACGTTGCCTTCTGCTTTGGCAGCTCCAAAACCTTCCCACTCCTTGTAGTAACCGCACTCACATTCCTAGTAGGTGGCGTTGGTTGAGATGGAAGTTGTCCAGTTGTTCGAATATGTCCCATAAAGTCCACAAGTTGGCCCATTTGCTTCTTGATTTCATTGATGTCTTGACCATGTGCATCCAACGTTGCCTTTGTTTCTTTTTGTCCATCCAAAAGTACTTAAGTTGAGGCAGACAGTTGAGCAATCATCTTATCATAATCCGGATTTGTGAAAGTCTGAACCGGAGGGGGTAAGGGCACTTGTGACGTTGGGGCCATTGGTGGCCTTGCTTGATATTGTTGGGGACGTTGGTATTGCTGCTGATGAGGTGCTGGAGGGTTAAGACATCCCTCATTGCTGCTCCACCTGAAACCAGGATGATCACGGTTTCCAAAGTTGTTGTAATTGTTGTAGCGTTGGCCTCCTTGATATCCTCCTATGGCATTGACTTGTTCTTCATGTGGTTGCTCGGCCAAGGTAGGACATTGATCACCTAAGTGCCCTTGAGAATGGCAGACACCACATAATTGTCCAAGAGAGACTTTCTGACGTTTCACTTCAAGCTTCATCATCTGCTCCATCAAGTCAGAAAGTTTGTCATACTTGTCATCTGCAGCGACTTTTGCTGAGCTCATTTCGGCAACAGTCTTCCTTGGAGCCATCCCATATTGAGCATCATTGTTAGCTCGGTTCTCCAAGAGTGCACGGGCACGTTCTTCATCTAAATCCATGAAGGCTCCATTTGCAGCAGCATCTAGAAGCTCTCGATCAATCGGTTTGAGTCCATCATAGAAGTAGTTCATAAGATTCGTCTCAGAGAAACCATGGGAAGGGCATGTGGCGCAGAGAACTTTGAAGCGATCATAGTACTGCCCAAATGACTCATCTGTTGCTTGTGTGATTCCAGTGATCTTTTTCCTCAAAACAGTGATCTTTGAGGCCGGAAAGTACTTGCTCAAGAAAGCATCTGCAAGTTGCTTCCATGTAGTAATGTGATTCGGTGGGAGCTCCATGAGCCAAGTCTGAGCTCTCTCCTTCAGAGTGAATGGAAACGCTTTCAATTTCAAAAGCTCATCATCCGCATCAGTGGGCTTCATACTCGAGCAAACAAACTGAAACTGCCTCAAATGCATGTTCGGATCTTCATGCGCCATCCCTTGAAAGATTGGAAGGCGATGGAGAAATCCACTCTTGAGCTCAATATCCTGCTTGTCCTCTTGAGGTTCAAGAAATCGAATGCATGAGGGGCCATCACTCCAATCCGTTGAGCAGGTTTGTTGGCGAAGAGTTCTCCTCACAACGTTGTTGCCTCCACCATTGTTAAGAAGCACATTGTTGTTGTTGTTATTCATCCTAGATTCCTCTTCTTGATCTTGCTCGGAATGATGGGATCTTGGTGAGTCAACTTCGTCCTCAACAATAGGTCGGTCCAAGTCTTCCACTGTGCTAGGAGGAATGATCACTGTGCGGTTACGGAGTTGAATTTCACGTGGAGCCGGTTTGGTCATTCACAACCTGAAATTCAACCAAGTTCAAGTGTTAGTATAAAAAGAATACACAAGGAATGCATGATACTTTGATCAAAACGTTGGAAACTTTACAAAAATACTCAAAAACAAGTCACGCAAATTAAAAGTAAGCAAAAACACACCAAAATCATACAAAGACACCAGGCTACGTTTAAGACACATTGTACACACACTAGCTACGGCTAAGACACTAATATGAAATGCAAGAGCTCTAAGTTTATCCTAAAATGAATGCAAGTTACTAAGAACAAGTTATGTACATTTGTACATGTATCCTGCAGGGGTTAGTTAAATATACAATGTTAAAGTTATGTAAAACGTCATATATACAAAATTGTCACTCAAAAGATGCAAGCACTCATAATCCACGAAACTCATGCAAGAATTCATTCAAACTTTCATTCAAAGTGCATCAAGAAAGAACCTAAGTGAAAGATGGAGTGAATGCATAAGAGAAAACGTTAGAAAATCTGCAGAAAACACAAGAGTTATGTGCTAATTACATGATGCAACGTGACCACTCGTTTGGCCTTATGCCCCTAACTTCACTTAGGTTAGGGTGTGTGGTGACGAAATCCACACATCACAAAGCCGCCAGAGGGTTATGCAAGCTACAAATGCAAGTGTTTAAGTCCTTTACACATTTGACACAACAACACAATTCCGTTGGTTGATAGGAGCCTAAAAGGTGACGTTATTATGTGCTAAACACTCTTGTTTATGCTTTGTTGAGTCTATTTAGGTTAAGATTGAGTCATAATATAGTTTAATGTTGTTTTGGAAGAGTTTTTGGTAAAATGTGCTAAAGTGTGAGAAAAATTGGCTAAGTGTTAAAAGTGTGATTTCAAGGATTTTGTAAGAGCATTCGCAGTGACTTAAACATGGTGGAAGTGCATGAAAATTTGGGAATATAATCTTTGGTTGCTGAAATACATTGTGTTAAAATTTCAGGTCAATTGGAGCACGGGAAGACCTTGCGAACGATGCCAGAGTTGGCAGTCCGAGAAGAGAATGTTCCAGGGACTGAAGAAGTTTCGCTGCTACTGTGTCTGATCTTTCGGGGGCTGTATCTGACGCAATACTTGGAACTGGAAAACGTGCCATATACCATTTGAAAGATCTTCGAGTCTAGTTTCTCTGGGACTTGGAATCACGGCAATTGAAGCACTACAGAAGGAGATATGCTGGAATTACTAAGGCAAGGTCGTGCTGTCGAAAACTGCAGTATTTTCCTGGATGCATCAGGAAAGTTTCTTTGGACTTTTTAATTACAATTTCGACAATCATGGACCTTGGGGCTTGATGGACATGTCCATATGTGTTTAATGAAGAACTTCAAGCTGAAGATTCATCAAAGTGGCTGGCGAAGAGAAGGGAGAAAAGAGGAGCACATGACTTGCACATGGGAATAACCAAAACCATCTTGGTTTGGGATTGCTTTAGTGTCGACCAAACCCTAGTATTTTTCCCTATAAAAAGCCTTGTAATCGCATGAGAAAAGGTATCATCAACATTGCAAAACTCAAGCCAAAGCAGCTGCCGAAAATTCCATCACCATTCAAGACCCCAATTCCGATTTCCATACTCCATCCTTTGATCCGAAGCACGTAGCCTAGGATCTCCGTGCACTTGAAGAATAGACCACGTAGGAATATTTTAAGGTGTATTCATCTGCTATTTTCGAATTGGTATGTCTTTGTTATGGTTGATGTTTGTTTTAGGTTTTTGTTTAAGTACGATTTAATTCTTGTCTATGAGATATTAAGTACTTTTGAATGATGTAAGAATTATAGTTTTTTAGTTTTTAATCAATGATTTGAAGTTTATGCCGAGAATATCTAAGTGTTTGGTTTTATTAATTTTCGATTTGCTTCATAATATTAACGTGTGATTAAGACAAGTAGTTGATGTTGCATTAGTTAATCCTTCAAAGAATTACATGACTTTGATACACGTAGTGGATAGGTTGATGTGTTCTTTGTTGTGTTCGAAAATTACATGCTAGAATTGGATTTAGATGGTGCTAATGAACATGTTAGTTTATTTGTGTGATACGTAATTGCATAAGTGAATTAGTATGTTAGATTTCGTGTTTGATACGTTGAGCATGGATGTGTGAAAGGTTTCGAATGAAACAAGTAGTCGATTTCGAATGCATCTAATGGCTTAGGAACCACGTAGGAACCTAATGTGCATGTTTTGATTCTAGCATGATTTAGGTATTTCGGCATAGATTGATATGAGATTAGAAATTGTTTTCCATATTCTTGCATTGTTGTTTGGTGATGGTTTGTGTAATTGTTGATCGATCACATGTATATATGTATAAAAGTAATATCGGACTTTATTTTATTGCATCTTTCCGAAATATAAAATCCAAATCTTTAAAACTCTATGTTTATTTCGACATCTTGGATTAGATTAGATGGATCTACCCTGTGGTTGGATCCCCGGTTTAGAACGATACCCTTACTTGCTTTATACGATGACAATGACTGTGTACAGGGTTAATTGATGCGTGTGCAAACACGATCTATCATTGGTTTAGGTACATGTATGGTTTGTTGAGTTGCGCTTTAGATTTGAAGAGAGTACATTCGCTTGATCTTTAGGTCGTTCAAAGGACGTGCGACCCGCGCGATAAAGTGTACACTTTCAATCGAATGGTCTTGGTTCAATCGATAAACATGGCCAGTTGGGGATAGATGTAATGCGAGAGGCAGGACTAATTTCAATAATGCAACCCGAGGCTAACCGACTATGGAAAGTAGATTTTAGTCCTTATCTTCTTTGGGCAAACTCAACGGAATGGCCAGTTAGCGAGAGACCACGAGAGGTAGGACCGATTTGAGATCTCGGATCCAAAACCTGTCATAGAAACCGTCACCTTCTAGACACCATTGCGTTGAGAATTTCTTACTCAAAGATAAGAATTCATCCACCAACCGAGTCTTTGGTATATACTCCAATGTTGCAAGTCTTTCTTAGATCCAAATCCTGTCACCAGTCATAACCCGTTTCTAGACACCATGTCCGACATTCAACCAATCTTTCGAAAATGTACAACTCCTTCATAGTCCAATGTAGACTCCGCCCTCAACCTCATGTCCATAACTTCACTTAGGTTATGGTGTATGGTGATGAAATCCATACATCACGAGGGGTTAAGGAGATAAACATGGAAAAGAAACGCCATCTATTCAACAATGAGTGCGACTTAATCAACCAAGCTCATGTACTCGATGCAAATCCAAGCTTCCTTTAACGTTACATGGCTGTAAAAACAACAATATGAACAATGTTAGTTATCTCGAAGATTTACAAGTATTTATGCACAAAAATTTCACAACTTTACAAAGAACACATGCAATTCCAGATTCTGCCAAACATGAACACAGCAGCTTGTCGAAATTTTTTTTTTAAGAATTATTGGCTCGGTCGACTGGGCTGAAATTTTTCAGGCACAAACTAGACACATAACCAAACATTCCTGCAAAATTTCAGATTTTTGTGAGTCCTCTAGCTATGTCAAATAATTTGCACAAAACCGGGCAGTGCATAGTTCCGAAAAACAGAAACTATAAACATATTTACGAGCATAATCACACAAAATTTATTCACAATCCCCGGCAACGGCGCCAAAATTGATTCACATCTTTTCAAGTACTTAATTTAAACACTCAATCAAACATGAAGACAATTAAAACCCTTCTTTGTAGATGTAGCATTGATAAGTAGGGATCGTTCTTAACCGGGGATTGAGGGTGCATGCATAACTATGCTAGGTTTAAATGGGGGTGCAAAGTTGGTTTGTTTAACTAATTTCCTACGAAATATAAGAACAAAATGTGGCAACCATACACAAATAGGAACCTTAGAATTCTAACATGCTTCACTCATAGACAAGCAAACAATCAAGAACCCTAAAAACCCTAAGCATGCATAGTTGTCGAAAATCAATCTATATCTAATATTTACAAGATCAACTCATCAAGTTACCTATCCTTTAATAACCTAACCAATTTCATGCAACCTATTTGGTCTCTAAGTCATTAGCTACGCTTTACATGCATATCTCAAAATTAAGTGCCGAACTCGGGAATTGCCCGATATTCAACACATCATAATCTAAACCGGGAATTGCCCTGCATTCAAATTAAGCGTTAGGAACAAATAAGCATGAGTAACCAATTTCGAAGAACACCAAACAAGTCATACAAAACTAATTAAAATTATTTAACCAAAAGACTTCAAGAAATCAATCCATAGTAATCGTAAATTTACACAAGGAAGAAGAATAAAGAGAAGAAGACATGGTTACACTTTTAGAGTAAGGGAATTGCCCTATACTAATCCGTGCTTGATGCTCCTTCAATGGATGGAGAATGAAGACACCTTGGGATTGCCAAGCTATGTATTCGGTCCTTGAAGGATGGTGGAGGCGGTTTGTGAAGATGTGCGGCTTCCTTGGAGACTATGACGTTTTGGAGAGGCTTGAGAGGACTCTAGGGCAGGGGTTCGGCTCTTTGATTTGTGATCATCTCTTCTTCCTCCAAAGCTCTCTTTATATAGGAGATGATTGGCATGAATGCAATTAATTTCAGCCATAAGTATGTAATTGAAGGTCCATGTGTAACCATCCAGCCATTCACTCCATCCATTCATGCTATGCAATTATACAAAAACCGTTTTAGCCATAAGTATGTAATTGAAGGTCCATGTTTGTCAGCCATTACATCACCATCCGTTCTTCTTCGGAATTAGGAACGTCTCCCTTAGCACGCACTTTGCTCCAAATCGCCTCCTTTATTGTTTCCTCCTTTATTTCTACCTAAAAACATAAAATAAGTTAAAACATATTTACTAAGCATAAAACAAAGCTAAATGTAGAGAGAAAGACATTAATAATCAAGCGTAAAATGCGTAGATCAGCTGACCTCTTGCAAAAGCATAGACCTGTCCACGTCCCCTAGCACTGCGTCCACTCCGTCCTCTGGTACGTGAGCTCTGACTAGCCTGACTGCCCTGACTCGGGGCAGGCTGCTGCTGAGGTGCCTGAGGGTACGACGGCTGTGCATAGCCTTGCTGGTACTGCTGCTGCTGAGGAACCTGGGAGTAAGACTGCTGCTGCGATCCCTGCTGATACTGCTGCTGACCCTGAGGCTGGATACGGCTGGAAGAACCTGAAGCTGAAGCCGTACCCAGGTCTCTGTTGGGGCAACGCCAACGGGTGTGTCCCACCTGACCGCACTCATAGCAGGTATATGGCCCTGACCGGCCTCTTGAGGACCCACTGCCACTACTGCCAGCACTGACGTTTCCGCCAAAAGGTCTCCTGTTGTTCCTCTTGGTCATCTTCCTGTCTCTGCTCCGAGAGTGGGATCTACTGCCATACTCATCTCTGCCCTGAGGAAAAGTCGCCTGGTCAGCCTCTATCTTGTAGGCGGCGCTCACAATCTCCCGGTAGGTGCGAGTGGTGTTGGAGAGCAACTCGCGGCGAACAGAATCCTGAAGACCAAACTCAAACCTCTGGGCCTTCACCTTCTCGGTGAGGCCTGGGACATACTTCTGTAGCGAAGTAAACCGCACCACGTACTCGTGGACTGTCATGCTCCCCTGTGTAAGGCCGAAGAACTCGCCTATCTTCTGGTCCCTCAAGACCGGGGGAAAGTACTGCTCGTAGAACAACTCCTCAAACTGATCCCAAGTCATCTGATCGGGATCATGGCGGTCTGCAACGGTGTCCCACCAACTATCAGCCTCTCCTGTGAGGCAGTGAACTGCAAAAGCTACTCGGTACTCAATAGGGTGTTAACTGTCCCCTGCAGCTTCTTGATATGCTTGAGCCAGACCTCAGCATCTACAGCCTCTGTAAGACCGGTGAAGTTAGGTGGCCTAACTTTCAGGAAGGTCGCCAAGCAGTTGGACCTCCTCTCCAACTCCAAGTCCTGCGGAGTAGGAGGTGGAACGTTCCCCATGGCTCGGAACGCTCGCGTGACCTCATCCATCTCGCGGCGAGGCGGCATCGTGACTGACTGAAAAGAAACAAGGATTAGTCATCGAAACAATGTCCAGTGAATAAAGATAATGAGAATGTCAACTACTGGAACATGAATGAACTTTTGACTTCCGTATGAAGGAATACATCATGAGATCATGCAATGACGTCAGCATCGCACACAAATAACTCGAAGCATACGACTCGAAGAAAACGAACTGGTCGTACACCAATGACATGGAAGGTACCAAAACGATGCTCTGATACCAAGTAATTACTGTCGCATCCCGGGGACTATTCTCGGTCCCGGAACACGACGGTAACCTCCGTAATCCCGATCTAGCGAGTAATCAATACGTCTTTCGACGTATTGATGACCCACCGGACCGAAACCACAAGGCTATAAATGAAATAAACAATACATGAATGATAATATGAATGTCAAATACTGAATGACAAATGATCAGAGTAGCATACAAATGTTTTACAAGCGGAAGATAATAGAAAATACCCGAGACAGAAATAGTACATGAAAAAGTCTCGAAACACTGGGCCCGAATAATGTCTCAGAGTATCCAACAGATAACAACAACAAAGATACGGAAATCAAGATACATGGAAACCACACCAGAATGGGAGTCCTCGGAATCGAAAGTGCATGATGACCGTCGACGCTCCGCGATCTAGTCCAGCTCCTCTAGTGACGGGTGCTGTAGACCTGAAAAGATGTAGAGGTGAGCAACTCGTCCTCGCTAACCCAAATGGGGCCAAATCCATCCAAGTCGGGGTTTAAAACCCATGAGAAAACATTTCGTATATATGTATATGTAGGTACTCGTAAGTACGAAAGAGCATGTGGAAATGTAAAAGCACGCCACGCACACAAAGCTCAGTAAAACATGTGACCACATGAAAGAACTCTCTGGATCTGAGCGGCCGAAATCCCGGGTTTGTCTTCACTGCAAACCGGGGCCAACTATCTAAGCGCCCGAGTGCGCAGAATAGCGAGAGCTTCCATTTCCAGCTAACGCCCAACAAATAGCAGGCCACACTTACGTCACGTTTTACTCTGTACGAGACGAGCGTAAGCGGGATAAATGAATGAAATAAACAGGGCATAGCCCCTCCGGAGGTTTACGGTCATCGACACCGCAGGAGTGCTAGAATACTAGGTCCCGTCGCTCTCAGGCCAAGCACCGGAAATCAGGACGACGGTACTACTTTTCGATCCAAAACTCACACACACACACACCAAGTGCTATAAGAAGAATGTGGTCAAGCTTAAAACAATGCATCAGTATTTAATAAATATAAAGTGAAAGAGCCGCCGACCCAAGAGGGTTTCGGCTCACCCATTGGGCGTGCTCCCCCTACTACCTGGTATGACGGTACAGCTGGCTGTGCTCCAACTCCTGGTCCTCCTGAAGTCTGCGTAGACGAGCTCCTGAGTCTGTGGGTGAGACAACAGTGATAGTCAGGTATAAGTAATTCGAGGATCTACTATCTACGACTAAGACTTGATAAACACTCTTTGTTTATCTTTCTGACATTAGGGTTTGACTTGTTTGACACTCCGATTCTCGAACCAGCGAGAAGTCGGGATTATTTCTTATTCAGTACTTACGTCGTTTTTGCCACGTTTACAAGCTAAAAGTCTTTAAAACGTTTAACCGTAGTGTTTGAAAACGTAAAATAGGTGTTCTACGGCATAAGTTAAAAGTCAACTTTGGAATAGTAAAAGTCAACGGTCAACAGTAAAGTCAACGGTCAAAAGTCAATCGGTCAAAGTCAAAAAGTCAAAGTCAAATAGTCAACCGGTCAAAGTCAACCGGTCAAAGTAAACAGTAAAAAGTAAACTGTAAAACTGTAACAGTAAAACAGTAACTGTAATTATTTCAAACAGTCAGGGGCAAATTGGTAACTCTGCCCCTGGGTAAATAGTAAAAGTAAAACTGACACGGTAAAAACCAGGGTTTTTACCGTGCCGGTCTCCGATCGGTTTCTTCGCCGGATTTGACTGGTTTTCCGACCAAATCGAGTCTTCTGACTCCTCCTATCACCTTCTAAACATCCTAGGCTAACCAACAACACCACAATCGGAAGAAATGATCAAGAATCCATACCTAGGGCTTCCTCCACTGTTTTTCCGGCGGTTCTCCTCCGGCGGAGCTCCGCTGGGCTCCTCCTTCCTCCTCCTTGCTCCTGGGCAGCTCCTGGTGGCGCCTGGGAGGTTCCTTGCTCTCCAAAGGACCTGGTTTGCTTCGATCTGTGCTGCACAGTAGATCCAAGCTTCTCCTCGTTGCTGGGCGGCGCTGGCGTCGCTGGTGGTCTGGCTGGGGTCGCCGGGGCTGTGCGAAGCGGTTGGAGGCAGCGGTGAGGCACGACGCGCGCTGGTGGAGGTGCAGCTGAGCTGCTGTCGAAGAGAGAGGGAGGAGAGAGCAGACTTTCTCTTTCGGGCGAGACGAAAGAAGAAAGAGAAGAAAAGGAAAGTGAGGGGGAAAGGGAAAGTGGAAGAAGATAAGGAAAAAGGGAAAGGTGGAAAGTGATGGGTGAAGAGATAGGGTTTTAAAGAAAAATGAGTGGCCACGATTCATCGATCGAATCAACGGCCACGATTTAATCCCAATTCCCAAAAATAATTTCAAAACCAAAACCATTTTCGAAAATTCATTTCAAATAACCAAACATCGAATTTAAACGTAAAAGTCGTACGAAAAATTACGTGAAGTGCCGGAAAATATTCCGTAAATACTTTCACGCATGTGGTGACGTGTGTCTTAACGTAAAAACGTTAGACGAAATGACGACGTACTGAAAAGTAATCGGAATTAAACCCTAAATGTGTCGGAAAATTAAATTAAAATTTCGGGGTCTCACACTTATGGGACCAAGCAAACACATGTATGTTATCCTGTAAACATTGAATTAATTCATCAGCCTAAACAGGATCTAACTTGGCAGCGATAAATACCTGGTGCTTTGGATTGGTAGTGGATATGCTGACTGTTCGTACAACAGTGTCGCTAACTGGCGTCTTAGGGAAATATTTATCACTTTCCTCCCTAGGATCGTCCAGTTTGTCTGTTAATTCCTGCCGGTTATTTACCGATAGGATTTCTCTTCTTGGCCTGCTAGATTGAAGTAATATAGCATTCTCTAGCCACTGTATGGCTGCCTTTGACCATGCAAGTGCCATGAGGCGTCAGAAACTTCATTACGAGCATATAGCCTGCTATAATACACTTCAACCGATTAAGTGCAGGTCTGCTGAGGATGGCGCTATAAGAGCTGACACAGTCTACGATAATAAACTGGGCATCGATCTTAGCGATTCAAGGAGCGGTTTCTATCTTGATTGTCATCATGTCTGACCCTAGTGGCTACACGATGTAGCCTGAGAAGTTGAGCAGCAGTTTATGATCTACTGTAAGCTTGCGGTCTGAGCGCTCTAGCTTTTCGTGACATGAGCGGAAAATTATATTGATGCCTGACCCGCAATCGATTAGTTTTAAACTGAGGCTAAAAGTATCAGCTATGACTATGTCGCAAAGAAACGGATCATCACAAGGCCCGCTTATCCCATGTTCCTCTTCTTCATGGAATGTTATAGGTGCATATCCTTGTTTGGTCATCTTGGATGCTCGATCATAAGTTACTACGTTGACATTTCTAGGGTCGTTAGCCCTTGCATATCGTTTTTTGCTTCTATTTGACATGTTTGTGAGTGGTGCCCTGCCGTCGATCATGTTGATCCGCCTGAGCGCGGTGTTAGCCGTTGTATGCTCTCTGTCGGCCTGTCGATCATGCTCATCCAACTTTCCTTCTTTGTGCAGGCGGTCTAAGGCTCTCTTTAGATGTCTACAGCCATTGGTGTTGTGGCTGGCATCTTCATGGTGCTTACACCATCTATTACCATCTCCTTGGCGCTTAGGAAATTACACAGGTGAGGGAGGTGGAATGCGATCCTTATTGCGCTCAAATAGCTCTTTATACGTTCCCATCAGAACATTGTTTACCTCAGCTATTCTTTGTTGTATTCGGTCCTGCCCCCTTGACCATGCCCTAGTTGGCGGTTCCCCTCCTGCTAGTGGCTTCCTCGTTGGCGTTTGTCTTGTTGATTTCTTGTGGGTTAGTCCCTCTTTCGGTCCTTTGTATCGGTTTCTCTGCAGGGACTACTGGTAGTTGGACTGTTCTCCCTGTCGCTAGCTCGGGCTTCTCGCCATATGTGAGGTATTTGGCCTAGGCTGTACTAATGGCTTCTACCATTATCTCATCATACGTGGCAGATAAAAACTTTTTGTTCAGTCGCACGAGAAACATGCCTTTCAACAAACCTTCCTTGAACGCCGCCAAGGTATTCTTTTGTTGAAATTACGGACCTTAGAGGCAGAGGATTGCTACCTAGTAAGGAATGACCGGAGCGATTCGCCATGCAGCTGCTTCACCCTGAATAGCCCTTCAGTTTCTTGGCCAGCATCCACCTGTAAGATGAAGCGGGTAAGGAACGCAAGGCATAGCTCTAAAAAATTTCCAATGGAATCTAGCGGTTGATCGAAGAACCAGCTCATGGCCTCCCCCTCCAGTGTTTCACTGAATAATTGGCAAAGAATGGCGTCGTTGTATTCCCTTCCGCCGGTAACTTTTGGGAAACTGTCCACATGAGCATAGAGATCCAAGTTTCCAAAGTAGGGGGCAATCTTTAAACTTTTCAGGTTATTAGGGTGTCTTGCTCTTCTGACATAAGCTGTGAACGGGCCTGGCAGCTCATTGTACACTTGTTGGGGTTGCTTATGGGCGGCTTGTTCCGTTATCCGTTGTTCTAGTTCCGCCAATCTTCTAAGGATCGCATCATTCCCAGCGTGTCCCCTATTATTGGGCTGGCCATGACTGGCGGATAGTGAAGGAGAATTTTCCTTGATTCTTCTGGGAGACTGGGCCTGCCGGCCTCCCAATTCTGGTGAGATCAATGGGATATCAATATTCTCGATCCACTTGCCCACTTGGTGGCGAGCTCCTCTTGTCCCGGAGTTGGCGGACTCTGATATGCTAGCATCCTAGGTTTCCCCTTTTCCTAGCTTTGCTTGAGTCAGGAGTAATTCTTTCTCCAGGCTAGCCTGGCGCACTCTGGAGTCCTGTAGTTCCTTGGTGAGGGCGGCTAACACATCGGTGCCATCACTTGCTGGGATTAGGGAAGTAAAGGGTAAGTTAGGCGCTGGCGTTTTGATTACACCCCCAGCTTCTAGGGACGCGCCAAAAAATTCAAATTTCTTGCTATGTCTTCCGCTACCTTCTAGCGGCTAGGCTCGGGGGGTTGATCGCTACCGATAATCATTTCTTTCTGCTTTTGCTATCTAATGTGTGCGGTTTCCCACATACGGCGCCAATGTTTGGACAAGTCCTCTCCTTGGCGGGCAAGAGAGGAGTTGTCCAAAATGTTGTCCTGAAAATAGTAGCAGGCACGTATCCGAAGTAGAGACCGTGGCTGACAGCCTATTACTCTCTGATGCCAAAGTCAGTAAGTCTGGTGGAGTAATAGTAATAAGTTAGTAACCGTACCTTAATCATTTGGGTTGTCGCTATTTATAGGCTTGTCCCGAGGAGTCACTGAGCTCACATTTTGATGTGGGAGTAAATGCTCTCCTCAAGAAAGGCAAGAGGCATTGTCCAGCCAAACCAACATAGTATCATGTAACGGTTTACGCGCTGCGCGTGTGGGCGCATCGCTAGGCTGTTTGGTTGGCGGGTCGCACTGTTACGTGGACCTTGTTGCTGGCTTGCTTCTCATGCCGTTAGCGCAGGCTGGCGAGATGGTTATGATTGATTCGTAGGTTGTCATAGTGCTCTGCTTAGCACGTATGTCAACAATGGTTAATAATTATACATGGACATGACACTTGAGATATGTTGAGCTGATTGGTGCAATATTGGATTTTGATGTTGAAATTGATTATGGAAGCACTATGAGAGCATGCAAGATTTTGAGCCGAACTTTTGTCCTTTAGGCAGGACTTGAGCACACATGAATTAGTGAGCGAGCTTGTTAGCTCTTATTGTTATGAAATGCTCTATTATACTCTCTCCTGAGAGAGTTGAGTAGGATGAGGAAAATCATTTGTGACTGAGTATGTGGAGATGACATTCATATTGGCGCAAAGTCGCTTAGCGGATTCATCAGCCCGAGTGAGCAATTTTGAGATCGTATTGTGGTATGCGAGTTTGTTCGAGCCCCGTGATCGAAAATTAGGGTACACGGAACGAGAAATGAGAATTTTTGATTGAAGGCGCAGGAGATAATACATCCATAGCCTCAAGGCCTAGTGTAGAAAGTGCACGTCTCTTTTGTCTCGAAAGATGCGAGAGACGTATGAGTTTCCCCTCAGTGGTGGATTGTAGCATTTCCATCATTCCACGAGGAGGACATTAGCGTTAAGTGCCAAGTGTGGAAGTTGTAAAAGTGGAGCATATGTATTGACTACGAGTTAGTCTACGTTTATGTCTCAGAATGCTATCAGATTGTCTTAATTACCATTTCAGGAATTAACTCGAGAAGAGCTAAGAGGCAAGCCTCGAGAAGTCGATTTACGATGAAAGTGATGAGATGAGGGTATCGTGCTCGAGAAAGTGTATCAAAGTGGGCGTAGTTGTGTATCTTGTATTGCAACTACGAGAAGACCTCGGTTTCTAAAGAAATTGGTACACAGAGCTTCTGACTCTTGTTTACTTAAAGTTCTGTCCAGTGAAACTTGACAACGTTCCTTAACGGTTGAACAAATAAAGTCTTGAAATATGGATCATCCTTAGATGAATGTAATAAAATGAATGACTTCTACGGAAGTAAATAGTATAATCTTCTTCCCTATAGTTTTACAGCGAATTTATTGGTAAAGTAAAGAATAGTGTTATTTGGAATGGCGGTTAGTTTTACGTCCAGTAGCGAAAATTTCGAGGACGAAATTTTTATAAGGGGGTAGATTGTAACACCCCGCCCCAAAATTTTCCCTTTTATTTGGATTAGGCTGGTTACAGAGAGTTACAACCGCGCTGTTAGTTTTTCTCGAATTAATATTCGAGTTTAATATTGAGATATTCTCGATTTTAGGGGAAAATAGAATCAATGTCACTGGGGTGTAGAATAGATTAATACGAGTCCTCCGGTATGTCCGGAATATTTTTTGGAGCCACGAGTTGTTTATTATAGATTTATTTAGTTTACGGAAGTAATAAATATTATTTACTTTACCGTAAAAAAATGACTTTATGATAAGTCGAGAATTTGGGAAAACTTCTTTCGGGAAAGTTGTAGAGGACGTTAATACGAACTCGTGGGTATGTCCTATGAATTCATCGGAGTTCGTATGCGGAAGTTATTCGAGATAATGTATAGTTACTGTGCGGTAATTAGTAAATAGCAAAATATTTATTTACTGTTCATGATAACTTTTTATTATTTAATCTGAGCCGTCAGATCAATCAAAGATTTGATTTGAGCTGTTGGTTTTGATTATATATGTGTGTGTGTGTGTGTGTGTGTGTGTGATCAGGGAAGGGGGACACTCTTTCTCCTTCTCTCTCTCGTCCCGATCTCTCTTTCCTCTCTCGACACACTCTCCTTCTCGATTCTATCTAGGTTCAGAGCAAGGACTCCACCAGGCCAGCTTTGACGCATGCCTGTGTTTGTCGCGCCTCCCGTCGGCCACTTCAATCGTCGAGTTATGGCGGGCAGAGGGTCCAGACGAGAAAGGAGAGATGACCGAGCTTGGATCAAGGACACCGGAGGCTATGGAGGACGAAGGTGACGTGGGGAGCACCGTTAGGAGTCGCCAGCACGACTGACACGTGTGAGTGTCCAAGTGAAACTGACGATGGGTACGGGGACCCTGACGGGATCTCGAGAGGTAAAAGTTCCTCCCTCCAGATTTTTCTTGTGCCGGTTGTGTTATTTGTATTGTTGCATGATTGTTGTTGTGGACTGGGTAGGTTTTTACCCTAAACCAAGAAATAGAGACTACATCCATGAAAGGAAAATGACTAATTCTTTTACCATCTTTACATTCCAATCAACCAAACAGGACCTAATGGAATAAACTTTCGAATACAACATTTGTTTGCCACACTGATAAGGTCAAAATTTTAGCAACACATGATACTTGTACCTGCCAAGTGCTACAAACAATTTGAACCATTAATTGATTCATTGATTTCATTGTGCTGTTCGCAGAACTATATCATTACGATAAGAAAAAACCAACTAAATGAATACATGATATTCACCCTCATCTTTGATAAGCATAATTGCATAAGTACCAAAACTGATAAAGCATCTTAGTCAGCATCACCAAGTCCATCACTACCATCCCCTCTTTTGGATATAGGTGCTAAATGTGAGCTTGACTTGGTTTGTGAGGCAATTTTGGCATTCTTTCTCAAGACAGCACCTGGTGATGGGTATGGACGCTGTTGGAAGAGAGGACCCTGTAATTTCCAAATCACAAGCATGAATACTAGAAATTTTTCCAAACAAAGTGAATATTAAATAATGACGACAAGATATAACATTTGCATTTATTTCACAATTGATGCAGGACTACAGGAGTCATTATTTATGGGTTGGAAAACTAGAATTATTCTAAGCATGAATGGTGTACTAGTTGTCAAATACCAAAATCAATAGGTATCAATCGGTATTTGTACCAGAGTTTTGGACTGGGTATAAATGATTTTATCATGTGACCACCTGGTATATGAGGCTACTAAACGGCTCCAGTGCATTTAAAATCCCATCACAAACTTACCTAACCACCCAAACATCAAGAACACCGAGCATGAAATTTTCTAGAAATTGTATAGCAATATAGATTAACTTGAAAATTTATATTGCTATACATGTTTTCAAGTTAATCTATATAGATTAACTTGAAAACATGAACCTTGGTCTGAACGGTGGAATATTTTACATGTTTTACTCTGTTTAATCGGACTGATATAGAAAGGATCTTGACAGACCTTTGAAAGGGGTGATAAATTTAATCCTGATTTTGATTTAGGTCCACCCAGATTGTGCATTAAGCCTAGCAGTTTTAACAATGTTTTGCTAAGATGCTTTCCATATGGAAAAGTAAACAAATAAACAATAACAAGTAGGTTGGACTAGACCCACACGTATATAAGAGAAACAAGTTACTCTTTCCAAATTTTCATAAATTTGCCCTTTCTCCCTTAAGGACCATAACACCAAGTCTAATATACTAATGGTATAGCAGAAAGAAAAAATAGACTAGAAAAAATTATCGAAGCAAAAGTAATTTACTGTAGCAGTGGTATCAGCTGCTCGTGGTTGCACTCCTTTGAGGCCTACCACCCTGCAAAACAGCAACAGATGAATTTATAATTGACAAATGAAGAGATAAATCAGTGCTTAATGAAATTGTGGAGCATACCAGCCACCACGGGGAGCATCGGAATAAGAGCTGGGATCCATAGGATCTAATTCATCATCCTCAGAGGCACGTTTTCTACTCTCTCTTTTATTCCCTTTTCCCAGTGGAGGTTTCTGATTGGACCTAAATCAAAATCAGGATTAAATTTATCACCCCTTTCAAAGGTCTGTCAAGATCCTTTCTATATCAGTCCAATTAAACAAAGTAAAACATGTAAAATATTCCACCGTTCAGACCAAGGTTCGTTGTGACCATGAAACATCAAGCATCACAATATAACAAGTCCATCAGAGACTACATCTCAATTGGGCATAAGCTTAGTAGGGGGTCACTCGATTAAAATGAAAGCCACAAAAATCATGACAATTTGAACAAAAGTTGACACAAGAAAAAAAGAAAGAAAAAAATAGAGAATTCTTTCGTTATGGTTTAATTCTGAGAATAAGCCTCTAAAGACAGCTGTAAAGTTCCCCTTCTACATGTTTTGTTTTGGTCAACAACCTTTCAGTGTCTATAAAAAATCATAATTTCAAATATAAAAAAATTAAGGGTAGTAGTGTATGTATGGTCAGAAACATAATGACAGTCCACAAAAGGTTCTCTGCATTTCAGGTTACAACTCATCAGTTGAAGGCAAGGGAATTATTGACGCAAATTCAGCTCAACAGAAGTTACATACCTCTGCATGGTGGCCCTTTTGTCCGAATCACCTTTGGTATCATATTCACTTGTAGTCTGCTGATTAAAATTCAGGCTAGTTGTCAAGTACTGGCATTGTGGAAGATCAAGAATTCTGCGAGTATAAAATATATCAGTATTACCATGATTCAAGGAAGGTGAATCATACATTGCCACAGATGGAATCAAATCACTACTAGAGGGGCATAGCAGGAGAGAACGATGTATCTAGTAATTTCTTACATTTCAAATACTATGAATTCATCAGAAATCACAGCTCCATATTGTAAAAATTGAGACACTTAGCACGAAACATGATATGGTGCCATAGGAAATTGGACCTAAGTTATAAAACTAATCAACCGTGACAAAAGCCCTAATCATAGCAGATTTAATTATCTGTCCGTCAAAGTTTGCATCATAAAAGCCTTCGGTATCTTATCAATATTTTTCCTTCTCCTAAGTTCAGGGGACCAAAGATCCAATAATGTGGATTAATTTTATGATTTGATCATTTAAGGAGAAACTCAGTCTTAACCTTTAGCCCTTTACGTGGGATAACAGTAGTTACAGATGCCAATTGGAACTTTTTCATCCAGTTGGAATAAACTCAGGGGCGTTTACTAAAGGGTAATGGGATTTATGGTGAATGAGAATGAGGGTGAATGAGAATGAGAATGAATGGGAGAGAGACAGATTCATTCACTTTCCCTTGTTTACTTGTTTTCTGGAATGAAATATAAACATAGAATCGATTCCCCTTCATAATATCTAATTACAAAAATACCATCATATAAAAAAACTAGATAAAAGGGTTCTAGATCCCACCAGTCTTTTTGTGCACCTGGTTCTCACAAGTATTTATGAAGTATTCAAAAACTATGAAAAACATACACTAACCAACAGACCGGTCAATAGACAGCTAGTGATCAAGGGTCATCCTACCTCGTGCAATGATTGCAGTAATTCCACACCTTGACAAGGCCTACTCCCCATCCACCACAACCCAAACATCTATGTGGTTTGGATAATTGATCCTTTTCTACTTGTGGCTCTGATAATTGTTCATCCCAATGTTGAGATGCAACTTGCTGTGAAGAGTTGGGATGTTTCCACTGTGATACATATGTCTTCATATTGTAGTAATACTTGTGACCTGTGTACGCAACGGCAGTTATTACTTTAAAAACGTAAAAATACAAAATAAAAAAGAAAAAAGGAAGCCTCCAAACAATATATAATTTTCAAAGCTTATTCTGGTTGTCTTTACAGTTCCACGTGTTCATGAAGAAATCCCACAGTGCCTCACTCTCCCTTGAAATGATACAGACTAACCAAAATAAGGCAAGTACTCTACAAAGAGATATTCCACATTTAATCAGCTTATTGTCATTAGGACATAGGAATAAACTATGCTAGTTTCTCTAGTTTCTCCTTTTCTAAATCTCCCAAGTCTATCTATTATTCGCCCCTATTAGTCTATTCATCCGTCTGTAAAACTTTATTGTCCCCTTCTGTCCTCTATTATCTAAATATCTTATCTATATCAAATTACTCCAACATCATGAGAGTTTTTTGATGAAACATTTCCGGATGACACATCCTCTGACATCAGATTCAATTACCATTTAAACAAAACAAAAATTTTATAATAATAGCATAATACAAGTGAGGTGAATAAGATATCAATGCAAACCATTATGTAATAAACACTATCTTATAAACCAGTTAACACACCCACTCAACATACCCTAACACCAACCGGATTCCCACTACTCTTGCAAGTGGCACTTGCATCATCTAATCTAACTCAACCCTAGATGATCCTTGCACACTCAACTGAAAGTGAGCTACTGCTGGAGTAGACACGGGGTCAGAAAACATCCATAATTTCCCCACTTTGTCCCTCCTATTCTTCACTCCTAGGAACTGTTGTGCAGCCTCCAGACTCTTCATGTCAAATTCCCTTCTTAGTTGTGTCTCCAACTTTGGAATTCTAGACCCATCTTGACTTGTAGTTAATACGTCACCTGATAGTAAAACCATACTATCCTTCAACACATGATGATAAATGCATCTCTCCACTGGTGAGATTTGATCATACTCAACCTTTTCTTTATGCGTTTACTTCTTAGCCAATACCCGAGCCTTGAATCTCATGGCTTCCTTATCATGCATTCCTTTCTTTTTCATATAAACCCATTTACAGCCAACCTAATGTCCATCTTTGGGCTTAGGAACCGACTCTTGAACCAAGTTCTTCTGTATGGACTTCTTCTTATCTTCTAACATAGCTCCCATCCAACTTTCTCGTACATATCTTGTTATAACTTCCTGATACGTGGTTGGATCTCCGGGACTGAAACTTAGAGCATACTTGTCCAATGTTATGCCTCTGACGAACTTAGTAAGTTCACAGTGCTAATTGCTCCACCAGAGCTAGTATTAGTGACTGTTGTTGCCGCTTTAAGACTTTTTCCTCCATAACCCTTTTTCCATGCTCCACCTGCTTAATTTACTCCACCTGAGCTGGAGTCTCTTCCATGATCACTTTGGTTAGAGGAAAATCTGTAGCTTTATCTACAACATCAACATCAATCTTCTTTTTCACCTCACTTGTCTTTACTTCTTTAAACGGTTTGGTCATCTCATCATCAATGACATATCTACTTAGAACCCTTTCCTTGCTGACAATATTCCATAACTTGTAGCCCTTTAACTCCTTTTTCAATAACCGGAAAACTTGGCTTTAGTTTGGATTGCACTTTGCTCAAAATATAAGCATACACACTGCTACCAAACATGCTCAAGTTAAAATAGCCAGCTTGTTCTCTAAACCATACCTCCTCTGCACACTTGACCCGTAAGACCTTTGATGGTGACTGATTAACCAAACGCATATGGTTAGTTGCTTCCCAAAACGCGTCCGGTAATTCTACATGCAGCCGCATGTCTCTTTATCCCTCAAAGAGAGTTTTCTTCATCCTTCTAGCAGCCCTTATTCGTGGAGATTATCCTTCACCATGATGCATCTCGTGATTCCATCCTTGTAAAACTGCAAGAACTTGTTCCTTCTATTCACTACCACTGCTACTTATCAAATAATTGATTTTTCTGCCTCTCAAATTTCCTACTTTTCTTTTCCCTTCCTTGACCATGAAGAGAAGCTCGAATTTCTCCTTCATAAAGCAAGTCCAAATCTTCCTCGAAAAATCACCTAGAAAAGTAAAATACCAGAAGCCTCTCGTACACCTTACTGGTGCTACGCTCCATACTTTTGAGTGAATATAATCCATCAATCTATTGCTATTGTTCTTACAATTTACTGACTTGAATGCCACCTTCTGCTTCCTATGACTACCATCCTTACAGAAAACATTGACACCTTCTGTCTTGCTTTCCCTGTAGAGTTCCGACATCCTTATTTGACTCATGCGCCTTTGGCCTTGCTGCCAGTGCCCAGTCTTGTCATTTACTTCAGCAGATTTTGCAACTCCACATATTATGGTAGCCCTTAAAGCTTGTACACGTTGTTAGGTTAAATGTCACTCTTCATCACAACAAGTGATCCCTTGAGAACCGTGAGTCTTCCTTCTTTAGAGATGTACCTATATCCGGCCTTGACCCAAAGTTATCAAGTTCTTCCTTAACTTAGGAATATACCAGACATTCTCCAGCTTTTTAACAACTTCGTCATGCATTCTGATTTTCACTGATCCGATACCTAGGATCCTACACGGTGAATCATCTCCCCTGACAACTTCTTCGCTGCTACTCTTGTCCAATGTGTCAAACCATTCTCGGATTGCACACATGTGAAATGTACAACTAGTATCCAAAATCCAGTCTCTGGAAGTGTTGGAGTTGGACGTTACCACAAGTTCACAATCATCCTCATCTTTGCAGATGACTATGTTGGTTGTGCTTGAACTCTCTGCCATCACCTTTGCTTCCATCCTCCCTTCTTTGCAGTTTCTTTTCAAGTGGTCTGCAGCACCACATCTGAAGCAAACTTCTTTGTACTTCTTGGATTTTGTTGTACCCTTGATGCCAGAGTTATCCTCCATACTCGTCAACTGACCAGCCTCCTTGCCCTTGTCATGAAGGCCTCCTTGAGTACTCTCGGTCCTGCTACTCGTCTTAATGTAAGATTGAATAGCTTCGCTAATTTCATCATACTTGAGAGAATCTTTACCCGAAACTAGTGTGGTAATGAACTGCTCGTATGAAGCTAGTAAAAGTGTTAGCAACATAACTGCTTTGTCCTCATCATTAACTCACACATCCACCTCTGATAAACTGCAACATAACTCTGAAACTTATTCAGATGTTCATGTAGATCTCCACATTCTTCCATCCGAAGACCAAAGAGTTCCTCCTTTAAGAAGCATTTATCCGCGTCAAGCTCCTTGACATTGTCTGTGTCAGCCTCCTTGACGTTGTCCAATGTCTTGCTGCTGTTCATATTCTCACCAATATGACACCCGCATAAACCTTCTCAATATAATCCCAGGTCTCTTTGTTTCTCATGTTGTCACCTCCATCAGCCACTACACGACCCAGTACATGATCTGCAAGATGCAACTCTATTGTACTTCTTGTCTTCTTGTCCATCTAATGTCAAACCTTATCTGCCATATCAACAACCTTATTCTCTAACCCGAGAACAACCTCATATAGATCTTGTAGAATCAGGACACTCTTCATCCTCCTCCACCAAAGCATGAAGTCTTATTTGCCTCTTAAAGGCTCAATAAATGATCTCACATCTTCTGCTTTGACTATGTCTTTGTTGTCCGCCATCTCAGAAGTACCAGAGCGGGGGGCTCTGATACCACTTATTGTGGTTTAGCGCCCTAAGATCTCTTCTGGTCTTTACTATGGAGAATAATAACTTGATTATAAGTACTTATTGAAATCCCTATACTAATCCCCAACTCCTTGCTAGATTTCTCTATCACCCTCGGCTCCCGGTTTTCTGTGTTATCTATCCTCACCTTAGAAAACCGCATGCAGCTACTATTTATACTGAATAGGAGCTGCTAATACAACATGGTTTAGGATTGCTAAACCTAATAGACATAAATCTATTACAAATCCTAATAGAATCTTGAAAGACCAACTTTTCTAGAACTTATAGAAAGCTACAGTGTTGTCCTCTTTCCATATTGTAGACTTGGATTTGCCTACTGAATCCTAACTTCAAATTGTATCAATGAGCCAAAAACACAACATATATGTCATTGACAAATGACACGGATAATGAAATTAAGTAGGTGATGTTGAGAAAAATGTGTCTAGTACTACCGTTGGATTTTCTTTATTTCTATTCTAGAATGTTACAATCGATGAATGAGTGTTATTGTGTTAATTATTGTGTTATTGTGTTACAATCGATGAATGAGTGAACCGAGATATTTATCTCGTGAGCTATCTAGAGGGCTGGGTTATTTATCTCGTGAGCTATTTAGAGGGTCGGGATATTTGTTTGTGAGCTCTACTTGACTTTAATTATAGATTCAAGTATATTATGACATGTGAGTCACGTCAATGAGTTTATTATTATCCTTTGGTCTAGTGGGCCGGGTTACTTATCTCATGAGCTATCTAGAGGGTCGGGATTTTATCCCCATGAGCTATTTAGACAGCTGGGATATTTACCTCGTGAGCTTTAGTTGAATTCCTTATTTCACCATATAAAGGTTGTTACACATTTACTATTGCTAGCTTGCCTTTATATATGCTCCTCCTGTGGGTGAGTCAAGCACAGCGTGAGACGCTGTTCTTGAGAGGCATTGATCCTAGCCTGGGAGGCTAATCATTATGATGAAAACCCCTTCTATCTTTGATTTATTTGAACCAGTGGGATTGGTTCATCACTTTTATTTCTGAAGTAAAATTATTGGTCATATATGATATTATCATGATATTATATGTATAATTATTGGTGGTCTTTATTTGAGCGAAGGGATGTACTAAAGGTAATGCGGATATTATCATAGAAATGTGTCTGCGATCCTTGGTTGGCCTTTCACCCCTAGCCACAAGCCATTCCAGTATTTTGCCACAATACATGGGTTCGGTGCTCCAAGGCCTGTTAGAGCTCTCTTCAACCTTGTCATGCTACATCGATCGGTTTGTGTTAGTGGGAGGGTGGTTGTATTGTGGTTTAGCGCCCTAGGATCTCTGCTGGTCTTTCCTGGTACTTTATACGATTTAAGCAAAGTTATAGGATAGATGAACTTGAAGAACAGAAACACAGCACACACCAATTTTTATAGTGGTTCAGCCAAAACCTGGCTTACGTCCACTTACGTGATCTCTCTTGAGAGATCACTGGCACTATGGAGAATAACAACTTGATTACAAGTACTTATTGAAATCCCTATGCTAATCCCCAACTCCCTGCTAGATCTCTATCACCCTTGGCTCCCGGTTTTCTGTGTAATCTATCCTCGCCTTAGAAAACTCCTTGCAGCTCCTATTTATACTGAATAG
This sequence comes from Comarum palustre, assembly GCA_951800085.1. Lineage (NCBI taxonomy): Eukaryota > Viridiplantae > Streptophyta > Magnoliopsida > Rosales > Rosaceae > Comarum > Comarum palustre. The sequence continues at coordinate 2,586,000 of OX637592.1, read as the reverse complement.
GAGTTGTTGATACAACATGGTTTAGGATTCCTAAACCTAATAGACATAAATCTATTACAAATCCTAATAGAATCTTGAAAGACTAACTTTCCTAGAACTTATAGAAAAGCTACACTGTTGTCCCCTTTCCATTCTATACTTGGATTTACCTGCTGAATCTGAACTCTCTAAATTGTAATGAACCAAAAACACAACAATCTTCACCTTGGTGAGTTAATACCAAATGAATCTTCTTGAAGTAACCCTGAACAAAACCTCCAAGAACCTTCACCTTGGCAACTCTTCTTGCCTCAACGCACCTCAAGTGAGGTGCTACACCACAACTCAGCAAGCTGTGGCCATGGTCCTGGTCAAACAATCTGAAACATTCTCCTTCAAATGTGTTTCTTTCTCAGTTGTTATCTTCCCTGAGCTGATCCAATCTTTAGTGCGATGATTACAAACATCAACATGCTTCATTCCTTGAAACACTATACCTTGTCAAAATAATGACACCATTCTTTACCACAGCTTCTTGTTGAATCCCAAACTCAGTCATTAACCCATTATGCCATAACGCCTCTACAGAAGCTTCTGTTAGTGTCATGCAATCTTCTTTAGTGGTAGACAATATCTCAGCTGATTCCATAGTTGCTCTACGTCCTAAATCTTTAGCACAAGTAAATCCATTACTTGTTACAGATCTTCCCTTGTCTAAGTCCCCTGCAAAATTTGAACTCTCATGACCAACAATGCATGCTTGTTCTTGTTGTCTTTCAAACAGAAATTCATGCTCCTTGGTGTCTCAAGTAATACAGAATCCACACCGCTGCTTGCCAATGTCGTCTACCCGGATTCACCATATACATTGATATAATACTCAATGTTTGAGCTAAACCTGGTCTTATGCAGATTCTAGACATAAGACATCCCACTACTCTTGCATATGACACTTGCATCATCTCATCTAACTTAACTGTAGATGGATCCCTTCACACTTAACTCAAAGTGTGCTACTGGTGGAATAGACACGGGTTCAGTCAATAACCATAACTTTCCCGCTTCTCTGTCCCTCCTTATCTTCACTTCTAAGATCTGTTGTGCAGCCTCTAGACCCTTCATGTCAAATTCCCCTCTTAGTTGTGTCTCCAACTTTGGCATTCTAGACCCATCTTGACTTGTAGTTAACATGTCACTTGATAGTAAAACCATATTATCCTTGAACACATGATGATAAACGCATCTCTCCGCTGGTGAGATCTGATCATACTCAACCCTTTCTTTATGTGTATACTTCTTAGCCAATACCCGAGCCTTGAATCTCATGGCTTCCTTATCATGCATTCCTTTTTTCCTAGAAACTCATTTACAGCCAACCTGATGTCTATCTTTGGGCTTAGGAACCAACTCCTGAACCAAGTCCTTCTGTATGGACTTCTTTTGTTCTAAGATAGCCCCTCATCCAACTTTCCCGTACATATCTTGCTATAGCTTCCTGATACGTGGTTGAATCTCCTGGACTGAAACTTAGATCATACTTGTCCAATGCTATGCTACTCTGGAACTCCTGCTGAAGTGACTGACGAACTGAGTCGTAAGTTTGCAGTGCTAATTGCTCCACCTGAGCTGGTATTAGTAACTGTTGTTGTCGCTCTAAGAGTTCTTCCTCTATAACCCTTTTATCATGCTTAATTTGCTCCACCGGAGCTAGAGTCTCTTCCATGATCACTTTGGTTAGAGGAACTTGTAGCTTCATCTACAACATCAGTCTTTTTCTTCACCACACTTGTCTTCACTTCATTAAACGGTTTGGTCTTCTCATCATCGGTGACATATCTACTTAGAACCCTTTTCTTAATGACAATATTCCATAAGTCGCAGCCCTTAACTCCTTCCTCAATAACCAGAAAATTTGGCTTGAGTTTGGTCTGCTCTTTACTTGAAATATGAGCATATGCATTGCTACCAAACATCCTCAAGTTAAAATAGTCAGCTGGTTCTCTAGACCATACCTCCTCTGCACACTTGTTTAAGACCTTTGATGGTGATCGATTAACCAAACAACGCACATGGTTAACTACTTCCCAAAACGTGTCTGGTAATCCTACATGCAACCACATGTCTCTTTCTCAAAGAGATTTTTCTTCATCCTTCTACCAGTCCAGTCCCGTCTTCCTGGAGATTATCCTTCACCATGACGCATCTCGTGTTTTCATCCTTGTAAAACTGCAAGAACATGTTCCTTCTATATTCACTGCCACTGCTTCTTAACAAATACTTGATTTTTCTTCCTCTCAGATTTCCTACTTTGCTTTTCCCTTCCTTGACCTTGAATAGAACCTCGGATTTCTCCTTCATAAAACAAGCCTAAATCTTCCTCGAAAAATCACTTAAAAAAAGCAACCAAGTACTGGAAGCCTCCCCTACACCTTGGTGTTGCGCTCAATACTTTTGAGTGAATATAATTCAGCAATCCTATGTTGTTCTTCTCACAGTCTACCAACTTGAATACCACCTGCTTCCCATGACTACCATCCTTACAGAAAACATTGACACCTTCTGTCTTGCTTTCCCTGTAGAGTTCCGGCATCCTTATTTGACTCATGCGCCTTTAGCTTTGCTGCCAGTACTCAGTCTTGTCATTTACTTCAGCAGATTTTGCAACTCCAACAATTATGGTAGTCCCTTGAAGCTTGTACATGTTAGGTTGAATGTTGCCCTTCATCACAACAAATGATCCCTTGAGAACCTTGAGTCTTCCTTCTTTAGAGTTGTACCTATATCCAGCCTTGACCCAAAGATATCAAGTTCTTCCTTAACTTAGGAATATATCAGACATTCTCCAGCTTTTTAACAACTCCGTCATGCATTCTGATTTTCACTAATCCAATACCTAGGATCCTACACGGTGAGTCATCTCCATCAGCTACACGACCCAGTACATGATCTGCAAGATGCAACTCTATTGTACTCCTTGCATTCTTGTCCATCTTCTGCCAAACATTATAAGCCATATCAACTGCCTTGTTCTCTAACCCGAGAACAACCTCGTACAGATCTTGTAGAATCAGGACACTCTTCATCTTCCTCCACCAAAGCGTGAAGTCTTCTTTGCCTCTTAAAGGCTCAAACGATCTCACATCTTCTGCTTTGACTATGCCTTTGTTGTCCGCCATCGTAGAAGTACCAGAGCGAGGGCTCTGATACCACTTATTGTGGTTTAGCGCCCTAGGATCTCTGCTGGTCTTTATTGGTGCTTTATACGAATAAGCAAAGTTATAGGATAGATGAACTTGAAGAACAGAAACACAGCACACACCAATTTTTATAGTGGTTCAGCCAAAACCTGGCTTACGTCCACTTACGTGATCTCTCTTGAGAGATCACTAGCACTATGGAGAATAACAATTTGATTACAAGTACTTATTGAAATCCCTATACTAATCCCCAACTCCCTACTAGATCTCTCTATCACCCTTGGCTCCTGGTTTTCTGTGTAATCTGTCCTCGCCTTAGAAAACTCCTTGCAGCTCCTATTTATACTGAATAGGAGCGGCTGATACAACATAGTTTAGGATTCCTAAACCTAATAGACATAAATCTATTACAAATCCTAATAGAATCATGAAAGACCAACTTTCCTAGAACTTATAGAAAAGCTACAGCGTTGTACCCTTTCCATTCTATACTTTTTACCTGCTGAATCCGAACTCTCCAAAATGTATCAATGAGCCAAAAACAAAACAAGTTGTGGTTGTGAAGAGCGTCAAGCTCCAGGGATTGAATTGACTGGTTATGGTTTATTGTTATCTATTGAAAAATTATGACTTATATTATAATGTTGTGAGGAGCAGGTGGCTCCCGATGACTGTTGGGATATGGTTATATAAAACTGTTCTTGTGAGATTCTTTGCAGGTCAGGGTTATCCACTTTTAGGGGAGGTTCTACCGAATTTTCGATAGGATTTTCCTTTATAGGTGGTCCCGCAAGGCCTTTCTTGGGTTTTAGGGTAAAATTCGGGACAGGTCCTGACAAACTTCCTTCTTGCTATACCCATGCAAGTTAACTAATCTGACAACAGATTTGAATTATAACATAAATCCACTAAAAACAAAGCCCATATCTGTCTTCGAATGCACAATGACCTCTAATAAGCTGGGGAGAAACTTCAATGATCAGTAAGCTGGGCAGCTAGCTCAGGTATTGCTGTCTTAGAAAATATTGTAGAAGAACTAGAAGTTGAAGCCATCAGGAGTCTTCTCATACAAATCATTCTCAAGAAAATTAAAGGATAGTCTTCTCTCAATTTCTATTGCCCAATGAACTAAGCTGGGGAGAAACATGAATGATCAGGAAGCTGAGTAGCTGGCTCAAGTATTGATGTCTTAGAAAATATTGTCTTTATCCTACCTAAGCAGGATAGAAGAACTAGAAGTTGAAGCCATCAGGAGTGTTCTCATACAGATCATTCTCTAAAAAATTAAAGGATAGTCTTCCCTTTCTCCCTTTGGTGCCCCTCAAATCTTGAGCAATTTAAAGGGTTTACTACCGCCAAAGGTACAATGCTGGTTTGCATGCTCAAAAAATAACATTATGCATAAATGACACTTAAGGCATACCTGTTGTTTCATCCAAAGCCTCCACCCAATCTTCAGGAATAGACAAAGGTGGTGGAAGTGGTGTAATAGAAGATGTTTCAGCCGGCTTTTCCCATTGACTCCTCCCTGTAGTCTCATTAAAATAATACAAAGCGCCACTTGTAGGATCTTTTGCTGCCACCTATGTAGTGATTAAAGGATATATCCAGCAGAAACAAAAGCAAATGAGAAAATTATAAAGAATACAATCTCTGCTACATGCATAAACATAAATAATATCCTCATTCTATTCACTCTTACAGCATTGGATGTGCAACACACTTTTACCAAACATAAAGAACAAAAATGATCTTACCTAAACATAGACTCATTCTAATATCTCTTAAAGCATTGGATGTGCAACCAAAAATGTGCGTGCATGTGTTGCTTGTATATATCCTTTAGTCAAATATGATGGCATGAGAAGTCTACCAATGCCAGATCCACCTAATAAAACCGATAGGCTGTATAATTGTTGCTATGGGATTAAAAAAATTACATCTTAAATCTACTTCTGACCAAAATAATATTAATTTACCATATTTCTCTAAGATTATCCCTGAAGTATCTATGTTCCCACTCCAATTACTAATCGCACTGTTACTAGTAAATAGTGCAAGGTGGGATATCCAATTCAGATCATGTGATTCATGGTCCACAATCATTTCTCAATCACAATTCACAACGTGGAGTACAATATACCTAATAAAAATGCAAAACTTAAATCATATCTTACAACTTATACGCACCCATCCAGGAAGTAATTTGTCATATTCCGTCTGTTGCGAAGTACTTTTTATGTTCTGAAAAATTGAAATTACAAGTTATAATCCAGGGATAAGAGAAATTAAAAGTCAAAATTCAGCAGTGCAAAAGAAAACTAATAACTATTATCAAATGTAAAATAAAATTAAAAAATTAAACGAATAAAATCAGATATGTAACTTAGAGATTTATAATTCTGAAGGAAACCATAAGAGAGAGCAGCTTTGACTATAGAATTAAGTACATAAAGATAACGATAGAAGTAATAAATTATGTAACAGAAATTGAGGCCTCAAATTCTAAGCACCGATGAATTCTGAACTGGAGCTGAAAGACATAAATCACAACATGACCATGATCTAGGGAATGCACTAGTCATATTGGTAAAATACTCGAAAGAATGAGTCATCAATGTGGCAGCCCTGTAATTCACAATCCAAGAGACTTGACCCAAATTTGCAGAATGCTAATAGAACTAGGGTATCACAACTTCCCCCTTAGTAACCCACACATTATCCTCATGAGAGGCTAAACTTCTAGTGGAGTAGTATCATACCCACACGTTATGGAACACATTTACGATCTGATGAACTATCCAACAATTGTTTTTACTGCCTGTACTTTTACAACTTAGATCAACCTAGTAAACAAGATATCATGCCTTCACAACCTACGAGTAAACAGAACAGGACTACCAAGATAAGAGTTTTATAACTCCATTTTAAACTTGCACAACAAGATTAAACTGCTTAGATTCAGAAATAGATTTTGGTTACTCAAAATAATGTAATTTAAGTTTGAAAAAGAACTTACAAGGTCGTTTTTGTTTGAGTCATCCTGGAGAATACCCCTATCTCGTAACTTTTTTTTGAGATACTCGGGCAATTCTTTAGATGGAGTTTTCTGTTCAAATTCCTTATCAGGCTCAAGGTTCATCTGTCCCATTTCATTGATTCCAACTCCTAAATTCCCTATAGGCATCATATGTAAAGCAATGCTTTTAACACCAGATTAAGAGATAAAATACTATATATGGTCTGAGTGCTGCAATCAGTCTTACTAGGCGGAGTACTACTGGACCTTGTACCACATTGATAAGCACCTCCTCCTGGTACGCCATAGCCGTTACCAATTTCTAAGTTACCTGTACATGGAAGCATTATACAGAAGAATCCAATATGAAGGTTAACTATTCAAATACTGAATCTGGTGAGTGACTTCACTATGATACATAGACAGCAGATGAGGCCTAAAAATTCTACTGATTTCAATATTTCACTTGGTAGTGCATTTTCACTCTTTCCTGTACAGAATTATAGTGCATTTTCACTCTTTCCTGTACAGAATTATATGCATGCAGATTTGGAATTGCAGTCTTAATCAGTCACAGTGAGCTTACTTGGCTGAAATGGCTAGAAATATTTTTACACGTCAAAATGAATGCAAACCTGTTGATTAATTTGAATAAATCAGGCTTCCTAAAACATAGGATGTTTTTCAACGGCGTATAAGAATTTGTTTGTCTGGGCATTTATCCATATTCTTAGAAAAATTTGGATGACATGAGTATGTTCTGAAAATATAAATTGGATCACGAGAAACCTACACATGTAATAATTTAGTGTAGAAGAACTACTTCTCATGCCAAACCTTAATGCTTCTATGAATGAGTTGATCCTTAAAAGAACGTGCCTTCATACTATTTTATGAATTGACCATTCAGAATACCAAAAGGAATATTACTTTTGCCCGAAACTACACACAAATTTCAACATATCGGTACTAGGTCAATTACACCAACAAAACTGATGAATTTCTAAACATATTCAACTACGATACCAAATAAAACACCTTCAACTAAATTGCCTAAGCTGCCAACTGAACATTTACTCCTACGCTACTTTCTACTGTTTATCATCTTCTTTTATAAAAAACATAACTTATCAGAAAAGGAGACCACATTAGAGTAGAGGAAAGGAAGTCCTCAAACGAAACTAAGGGAAGTCCATACTAAAAGAAATATCAGAAACGTCAAAAGAACACAAACTCTTGATGTCACTGCAGCTTTCCAATCTTGCAATAAGCTTGCAAGAACTCATTAGACACCTAATTTTTCCTAGTTCCCACATTATGGATGAATGCCAGAAATTTATCCGTAGAATCATTTGCACATGAGTCAACTCGTATGTTGAGCTCATGACTAGGATATGTGGAAAGTGTTGCAAATCCCCCTGAAGATTCTTTCAACAATAATAAGAGATCAACTTCAAGTAAAGAGGAGAAACTATTTTTTCTATAGCGAAAAGAAGGATAAAAACTGAGTGCTAACAGAATTTACACAAAGTTGCCCGAAGCAGCAAAGTTAATCTAAGTAGTAAAAGAAGCTGAATTACACCAACGTAAGACCCTACACTGTGTACAAAGCAAAACATGTACGAGAGAAACCAAAATCAAAGATTACCTCCATCAGCCTGATGCCTAATGCAAGAAATCAAAAGGAAAATGATCTAAACTCGTAACCTGACCCCAACAAATAGTACACAGACAAAAGGCAACTCCTATTGACAAGGCAAAAATGCAGATGGTAAATTATAGGAACCTTGATCATGAAGGACAGTAGGGTTGCCACGTTTGGCAGCCATTAAAGCTCGATGTTCGGTGGTCATCCTCAATAGATGCTCCTGCAGCAGCAACAGTAATGAAAAAGCAGAAAGCCCCGATTAAAGAGAAACAAGAAAAGATGGGTTGAAATGAGAGACCTTGAGAGCGCTGGAATCAGGGCGTTGGGAGAACATGTCCGATGAATCAGAGCCACCCACATCTCTTTCTTCTCTATCAAAACAAATAATAAATAATAATAATAAATATCATCGGATACAGAATCAGAATCAATACTCAACACAGGAAGCAAATACCTTCGAGTTCGTATGATATTCTGGGTGGAAATCTCCTGTTATGACAAGAGCAAGTAATATGAGTTTCACGTAAAACAAAGGACGAAAAAGGAAGAACGATAGTTACTTGTTCGTGAAACACCGCATTCTGCGCCGCAATTTCAAGTTGAGGAGAAACGCCTGGAGGGAGCGGCTCTGCCTCATACTCCATTTTATTCACACACAAGAAACCCAGATTCTTCCCAAGGCGCTATTCAATGCCCCCTCTTCTTCCCAAGGCGATATTCAATTACCAAAAAAATGCCCCCTCGTAGTGTTTAAACCCAGAACCGTATCTATCTCGCACATTCCACTTAGTATCTACCTTGTCAAATAATGGGGCTTGTCAAATAATGGTGGGTGATCCTAACTCTTGTTCACACGTGTGAAATATCTTAAAAAACTCATTTTCGTGTCACCTATCGTCATACTAAATGATGTATGCGTTGTTGTCTCGTCAAAACCTTACCAAATAATGGTGGCTCCAATCCACTTCAGTTCAATTTATACCCTAAACCGTAAACCAAACCAATGGTATATTTCGGTCTAGTCCGGTTTTCTCTGCTTCATTTTTTTGGTTTTATTTATATTTTTGATAATTTTCCTTTCTAATTTCTTATGTGAAGTTGGTTCACAAAGTTGTAAAATTGTTTATAACTTACTAAACAAGTTATACAACATTAGTAGACACGTTGTGTTTCAGATGACTAAAATTCACAAATGAAAATTTGACTGTCAGATAAGATCATTATAAAACAAGTTTATAATGCCAATGGTGAGTTTTTTCCTGTTATAGGTATTGGGTCTGTTCATGTTACACCTTCCATCGTTCTTCAGAATGTCTTATATGTACTCTCTTTGTCTCACCATCTCTTGTCTGTGTCTCAGTTAACCTCACAAACTAAGTGTTCTGTCAGATTTTATCCTATGCATATTGTTTTTCAGGATACGTGCACTCAAGCGATAATTGGAAAGGAAGACTTGAGAGAGGGACTGTTTCACTTGGATTACATTTACACTAGAAACATACCAACACCATAAGGACCAGTTGCTTTAAAAGTGAGTTCTGATTGGTTGAATGAAATTTGGTTGTGGCATCGACGTATGGGCCATCCGTCATTTGGTGTTATGAAGAAGTCTATGCCTTCTCTGTTTTATGGGATAAGTGATTCTAGCCTACATTGGGAAACTTGTGCCCTTGCTAAGAGTCATCGATCTAGTTATTCTTTGAGTTCTAATTCAAGTTCACGGCCTTTTGAGTTAATTCATTCAAATTTATGGGGACCTTTCAAAAATTCTACCCTATCAGGTATGAATTACTTTGTTCTATTCATTGATTACTTCACAAGATTAACTTAGGTTGTTTTGCTTAAGAAGAAAGATGATTACACAGTTTTCTCTACCTTTACAGTTTTCCATAGTTTTTTCTGTATCCAATATGATGCTTGTATTAAGATAATTCGGTATGATAATTGAGGGGAAATTATTAACTATTTGTTTCGTGATTATTTCCAATCTCATGAGATTATTCATCAAACCACTTGTCCTCAAACACCAGAACAGAATGAGGTCTCTGAAAGAAAAAATCGTCACTTGTTAGACATGACTTGTGCCCTTCTCCTTAGTGCCAATATGCCCAAGTATCTTTAGGGAGAGGTCGTGTTGTGTGCATCTCATCTCATCAATAGTCTCTCATCATCTTCTCTTAATGATCGGAATATGCAAATACATCATCGCGAAGTAACATACAGGAACTCATGTCTATTCTCATTGAAGCTCGGTAATGTTTGATTGCCTTTTGGTGCATATAGAGTATCTACAACATTGATCAAGGTCCCTTTGGCAGTAAAAACTGAGAAGGTCTGCGCCCTTCAATCATATATTTAGAACCGATCATGGTTGTCACAGCAGTTTGACATGACACAAGTTCCAAAAACAGTTGACAGTCTCTTAGTATAGTGTGGGTAGATCCACTGTCTACAAGACACTCTATCTCTCCACGAGTCATACCTACAAACAAGGTAGACACATGAGTCAATAGTCACATATAACATGTGAAAAAATGACATTTGTGCACTAAAATAGTCATAACTCCTTCATTATAATAGGTATGAACAAACCGTGAAAACCTTTAGAAACTAGACTCGAGTAGCTTTCCAGTAATATCACGTTTGTGTTCTAGTTCATTCGGAGATGTTCAGAAAGCTCTCCCAAATTGCTCTCCAGAACAGGGCAGATTGTTTGTTTTCTATCACAATGCATTGTTGGTGGCCATAAGTGTCACATCCCGGACCATCTCCGCCGTAGCACGATATTGTCCGCTTTGGGCCCGCCGGCCCTCACGGTTTTGTTTCCAGGAGCTCTCAGAGCAACTTTCCAGGGGGTCACCCATCATGGGATTGCTCCAAGCTTAGCAAGCTTAACTTCGGAGTTCTCATCACCTCCAAAGCCACAGAGCTCCCAAAAGGCCTCGTGCTAGATGGGTGTCACCGATATACATATATGGTACATCACCCTCTCCGTTGGTCGATGTGGGATGTTACAGTAAAGAATACGATCAGTGGGCCTTAGATGTTAAGCAGAATTTGATTGGCAAGGATTGTATGCATGCAATCATTCTTCCAGATGTACCTGCCCCTGTGGCTGGTGAACCCCAGAACGCTGAACCTCACCCGGAACCGCCTACTCTTAAGGTGAAGTCCAAGGCTTTGATGTTCATACGTCAACACCTTGACGCTACAATGAGGTGGCAATATCTGGATGTTGAAGAACCGCAGGAGCTATGGGAAGATCTAGCGGACAAGTTTGGTAATATCCATGTATCTCTTGTACCGCAGTTGCAAGTGCAGTGACATAACTTGCGGGTGCTGGATTACACCACCGTGGAGGAGTACCACAAGGAAACGCCAAGCTTGCGAGCGCGCCTCAAGTTTTTTAGACTGATAAAGTAAGATGATGATCTCATTGAGAAAACCCTTCTCACTTTCCCTCGATCAGCAAGTATACTAATGAAACAATATCGCCTGGGTTATAAGAATGGTCGGACAACCACGTTCAGTGCCCTTATGACCTAATTGCCAACTGAAGAAAAGGATCATAGACTCTTGAATCGAAACAACATAAGACTTGTCGGGACACTCAGAGTTCTTGAAAATAATTGTAACATGCCCAAGAGTGGGAAAGCTCCTCAAAAAAGCAGTAGAGATCGTCTTGAACCTTATGCTCGTGAGTCCAACTAGAGGCATGGAACCCAGAAGAGGAAGAGAGGCTCTAGAGGCTGCTCCCGTACCTAGAAGAGATAAGTTGATGCACCCAATCCTAAGGATAGTGCTCCCAAGCCGGTTCCCAAACACGAAAAGCCCTGAATGCTAGGCCGAGACAATGCTATCGTTGTGGATCTCTTGACCATTAGACGAAGCAATGCTGAGCTCTTACCCACCATGTGGCCTCATACAAGAAGTACAAAGAGACCATAGAGTCTAATTGTACAGAGGATGACAAGACAAACACCAATCTAACGATTGCAGATTTTTGGAATTAGAGCCTCGGCTTTGAAACATGCGACTTTTGATGTCATGCCGCCCTTATGTTTTAGTCTTCTCTTATTTTCAAAGCATTTGTAATAAGGCATCGTTAGAATTCCATGGCTAGTTCGGTTGTTTTCTTTTAAATAATTTATTTTTTGAGATTTCAGTGTAGAACCATTTCAAGAGTGTTTGGAATAAAAAGTTATATTTTTTGATGTTCTTGTCTCCTATGTTCGATAAATACATTGACATTATCCTTGGTCATTCATGACCTAAAAGTGTCGCTCTAAGTCTCTCCAACGAAGATTAGATGTCGAACATTGCATTGATTTGGACTTATGTATTAGCTATCGGGCACTGGCAATGCCTACCGGGTGCCGTGCACATCATTGTGCACTGGCTGCCGAGCACTGCTCTCAGTTGCCGATTGCCATACATTACCTGCCAAGCCGTGTCAGTGGCTACCGAGCACTGTGCACACCCTTGTGCACCAGCAGCTGGGTTATGCCGACAGCTGTTGTGCACAGAGTACTAGCGCGTGTAAAGCCGCTAGGCACCGTGTGAGGGCGTGTACTTTGCTGCAGGTGGCAATTCCAACTAGTGTATCAGCTACCAAACAATATGTGTGCCATATGAACTAGCTACCGAGTGGATGCACGTCTAGATGCCCAGCTGCCAAGCAGCATGCTTATTGTGAGACCCCGAAATTTTAATTTAATTTTCCGACACACTTAGGGTTTAATTCCGATTTCTTTTCAGTACGTCGTCATTTCGTCTAACGTTTTTACGTTAAGACACGCGTCGCCACATGCGTGAAAGTATTTACGGAATATTTTCCGGCACTTCACGTATTTTTCGTACGACTTTTACGTTTAAATTTGACGTTTGGTTATTTGAAATGAATTTTCGAAAATGGTTTTGGTTTTGAAATTATTTTGGGTTTGGGATCGAATCGTGGCCGTTGATTCGATGGACGAATCGTGGCCATTCGTTTTTCTTTTTATACCCTAACCCTTTCTCTCTTTTTCTCCACACCTTATCTCTTTCCTTCCTTTTTCTCCTTCCTTTCCGCTTCGGTCTCCTTCCATTTTCGTCTCTTTCCATTTTGAGCAGTCCTCTCTCTCTCTACTGCTCTCGACCCAGCCACCACCAGGCACACCGCCCCGGCGCGCGTCAGACCTCACCACCCCTCCCATCAGCCTCGCCTCACCCCGGCGACCTCAGCCAGACCACCAGCGACGCCAGCGCCGCCCAGCCGAGGAGAGAAGCTCCTGATACACTGTGCAGACTGGATCGAGGCTTACCGGACGATTTGACGAGCTAAGCAACTCCCAGGCGCCACCAGGAGCTGCCCAGGAGCTAGGAGGAAGGAGGAGAGGACCAGCGGAGCTCCGCCGGAGAACACAGCGGAGGAAGCCCAAGGTGAAAAACTCGATCTTTTTCCATGTTTGAGATGTTGTTGGTTAGCTTAGGTTGTGTAGAAGGAGGAAACACAGGCCTAGGGACTCGATTTGGCCGGAAAAGCTTCGAAATCCGGCCAAAACAGTGGTTAGAACCGGCACGGTAAAAACCCTGGTTTTTACCGTGTCAGTTTTACTTTTACTTTTACCCAGGGGGCAGAGTTACCATTTTGCCCCTGACTGTTTAAGTTATTTACGGTTACTGTTTTTACTATTCACTTTTACTGTTTTACTGTTTACTTTTACTGTTTTACTGTTACAGTTTTACTTTTACTGTTACAGTTTTACTTTTACTGTTTACTTTGACCGGTTGACTATTTGACTTTGACTTTTTGGTTTTTGACCGTTGACTTTTTGACCGTTGACTTTACTGTTGACCGTTGACTTTTACTATTCCAAAGTTGACTTTTCACTTATGCCGTAGAACACCTATTTTACGTTTTCGAACACTACGGTTAAACGTTTTAAAGACTTTTAGCTTGTAAACGCGGCAAAAACGACGTAAGTACTGAATAAGAAACAATTCCGACTTCTCACCGGTTCGAGAATCGGAGTGTCAAACAAGTCAAACCCTAATGTCAGAAAGATAAACAAAGAGTGTTTATCAAGTCTTAGTCGTAGATGATAGACCTCGAATTACTTATACCTGACTATCACTGTTGTCTCACCCACAGACTCAGGAGCTCGTCTACACAGACTTCAGGAGGACCCGGGATTGGAGCGCAGCCAGCTGTACCATCATACCAGGTAGGGGGAGCACGCCCAATGGGTGAGCCGAAACCCTCTTGGGTCGGCGGCTCTTTTACTTTTACGTACTAAATAATGATGCATTGTTTTAAAGCTTGACCACATGCTTCTTATAGCACTTGGTGTGTGTGTGTGTGTGTGTGAGTTTTGGATCGAAAAGTAGTACCGTCGTCCTGATTTCCGGTGCTTGGCCTGAGAGCGACGGGACCTAGTATTCTAGCACTCCTACGGTGTCGATGACCGTTAACCTCCGGAGGGGCTATGCCCTGTTTATTTCATTCATTTATCCCGCTTACGCTCGTCTCGTACAGAGTAAAACGTGACGTAAGTGTGGCCTGCTATTTGTTGGGCGTTAGCTGGAAATGGACGCTCTCGCTATTCTGCGCACTCGGGCGCTTAGATAGTTGGCCCCGGTTTGCAGTGAAGACAAACCCGGGATTCGGCCGCTCAGATCCAGAGAGTTCTTTCATATGTGGTCACATGTTGTACCGAGCTTTGTGTGCGTGCCGTGCATTTACATTTCCACATGCTCTTTCGTACTTACGAGTACATATACATACATAAGAAATGTTTTCTCATGGGTTTTAAACCCCGACTTGGATGGCTTTGGCCCCATTTGGGTTAGCGAGGACGAGTTGCTCACCTCTACATCTTTTCAAGTCTACAGCACCCGACACTAGAGGAGCTGGACTAGATCGCGGAGCGTCGGTTATCGTGCACTTCACCTTTCGAGGACTCCCATTCTGGTGTGGTTTTCATGTGTCTTGATTTCCGTATTTTCGTATGTTGTAATCTGTTGGATACTCTGAGACATTTATTCGGGCCCAGTGTTCCGAGACTTTTTCATGTACTATTTCTGTCTCGGGTATTTTCTATTATCTTCCGCTTGTAAAACATTTGTATGCTACTCTGATCATTTGTCATTCTGTATTTGACATTCATATTATTATTCATGTGTTGTATATTTCATTTATAGCCTTGTGGTTTCGGTCCGGTGGGTCATCAATACGTCGAAAGACGTATTGATTACTTGCTAGATCGGGATTACGGCGGTTACCGTCGTGTTCCGGGACCGAGAATAGTCCCCGGGATGCGACAGTAATTACTTGGTATCAGAGCATCGTTTTGGTACCTTCCATGTCATTAGTGTACGACCAGTTTGTTTTCTTCGAGTCGTATGCTTCGAGTTATTTGTGTGCGATGCTGACGTCATTGCATGATCTCATGATGTTTTCATTCATACGGAAGTCAAAAGTTCATTCATGTTCCAGTAGTTGCCATACTCATTATCTTTATTCACTGGACATTGTTTCGATGACTAATCCTTGTTTCTTTTCAGTCAGTCACGATGTCGCCGCGCCGTGAGGTGGATGAGGTCACTCGTGCGTTCCAAGCCATGGGGAACGTACCACCTCCTACTCCGCAGGACTTGGAGTTGGAGAAGAGGTCCAACTGCTTGGCGACCTTCCTGAAAGTTAGGCCACCTAACTTCACCGGTCTTACAGAGGCCGTAGATGCTGAGATCTGGCTCAAGCATATCAAGAAGCTGCAGGGGACGGTCAACACCCCTATTGAGTACCGAGTAGCTTTTGCAGTTCACTGCCTCACAGGAGAGGCTGATAGTTGGTGGGACACCGTTGCAGACCGCCACGATCCCGATCAGATGACTTGGGATCAGTTTGAGGATTTGTTCTACGAGCAGTACTTTCCCCCGGTCTTGAGAGACCAGAAGATTGGCGAGTTCTTCGGCCTTACACAGGGGAGCATGACAGTCCACGAGTATGTGGTGCGGTTTACTTCTCTGCAGAAGTATGTCCCAGGCCTCACCGAGAAGGTGAAGTCGCAGAGGTTTGAGTTTGGTCTACGGGATTCAGTTCGCCGCGAGTTGCTCTCCAACACCACTCGCACCTACAGGGAGATTGTGAGCGCAGCTTACAAGATTGAGGCTGATCAGGCGACTTTTCCTCAGGGTAGAGATGAGTATGGCAGTAGGTCCCACTCTCGGAGCAGAGACAGGAAGATGACCAAGAGAAACAGCAGGAGACCTTTTGGCGGAAACGTCAGTGCTGGCAGTAGTGGCAGTGGGTCCTCAGGAGGCCGGACAGGACCCTATACTTGCTATGAGTGCGGTCAGGTGGGACACACCCGTTGGCGTTGTCCCAACAGAGACTTGGGTACGGCTTCAGCTTCAGGTTCTTCCAGCCGTATCCGGCCTCAGGGTCAGCAGCAGTATCAGCAGGGATCGCAGCAGCAGTCTTACTCCCAGGTCCCACAGCAGCAGCAGTATCGCAGGGCTATGCACAGCCGTCTTACCCTCAGGCACCTCAGCAGCAGCCTGCCCCGAGTCAGGGCAGTCAGGCTAGTCAGAGTTCACGCACTAGAGGCCGGAGTGGACGCAGTGCTAGGGGACGTGGACAGGTCTATGCTTTTGCAGGAGGTCAGCTAGCTCTCGATGCCTCGACAGCTTTAGATGGTACGATCATTGTTTCAAATTCAGAGGCTAGAGTTTTGTTTGACACAGGGGCTTCTCATTCTTTTATTGCCACGTGGTTTGCGGATTCTTTGGGATTAGAGTCCGAGTCCACGGGTAGCACGTATTGTTTCAGTTCTGCCCTTGGAATGGGGGCAGCCACAGACAGGATCTTTCGCAAGTGTCAGCTGCTGGTCAACGAAGGGAAGTTACTAGCAGATCTTTACCCGTTAGACATTGATGGGTATGATTTGATACTTGGGATGGATTGGTTGGAGAAGTACCGAGCTCTCATAGACTGTGAGAAGAGGACAGTCACAGTGAGGACCCCAGGCAAGGACAAAGTGATGGTGATCAGAATGGATGAGCGACTCACACAGCCGAGTCCACTCTTGCGACCATGTTTTCGTGGGAGGAGGACTTTGACTTGCTACAGTATTGTGAGATCGTCAAAGGAGAAAGATGGATCTAGTGGGGACAGATACATTCCGGTAGTTGATGAGTATCCCGGAGTATTTCCTGAAGATTTACCAGGATTACCGCCACATCGGGAGGTAGAGTTTCAGATCGAGTTGGTACCAGGAGCCACACCGATTTCGATTCCACCTTACCGTATGGCACCAGCTGAGTTGCAAGAGTTGAAGCTTCAGTTGGAGGATCTTATGAGCAAGGGTTTTATCAGGTATAGCTCATCACCGTGGGGAGCACCGGTGTTGTTTGCCAGAAAACATGATGGGACCCTTCGACTCTGTATAGATTATCGGAAGTTGAACAGTGTCACTGTGAAGAACAAGTACCCACTTCCGAGGATTGATGATTTGTTTGATCAGCTTACAGGAGCTCAGTTCTTTTCTAAGATTGATCTGAGGTCAGGTTATCATGAGCTTCGGGTACGGGATAGTGACATAGAGAAGACAGCTTTCCGTACACGCTACGGGCACTTCGAGTTCCTCGTCATGTCATTCGGGTTGACGAATGCTCCCGCAGCTTTCATGGATCTCATGAACAGAGTCTTCCGACCTTACCTGGATCAGTTTGTGATCGTGTTCATCGACGACATCCTAGTCTACTCCAAGACCCAAGCAGAGCATGAGTATCATCTTCGCACCATTCTACAGACTTTGTGGAATCATCAGCTTTTCGCCAAGAAGTCAAAGTGCGAGTTTTGGCTTTCAGAGGTGCAGTTTCTTGGACATGTAGTCTCAGGTGCAGGCTTGTCAGTGGATCCTTCAAAGATCGAGGCAGTGTTAGATTGGGAACATCCTTGGAATGTCACTGAAGTGAGGAGTTTCCTTGGTTTAGCTGGATACTACCGTCGGTTTGTGCAGGACTTCTCAAAGATTGCCACGCCACTAACCAACTTGACAAAGAAAGGAGTCAAGTTTGAGTGGAGTGACGCATGTGAAGAGGCTTTTGCAGAGTTGAAGAACCGGTTGACCACAGCCCCAGTCCTCGTTCTCCCCAATGGTGTAGATCCGTACCAAGTGTATACGGACGCTTCAGGGACTGGTTTAGGTTGTGTACTGATGCAAAATGGTGGGGTAGTTTGTTATGGCTCTAGACAGTTGAAGCCACATGAGAGGAACTATCCTACACATGATTTGGAGTTGGCAGCTGTTGTACATGCTCTGAAGATCTGGAGGTGTTATCTCTACGGAGCCACCTTTGAGATCTACACGGATCATAAGAGCCTACAGTACATCTTCACCCAGCGTGATCTTAATCTACGGCAACGGAGATGGATGGAGTATCTTACGGATTATGAGTTCACCCTACGATACCATCCAGGGAAAGCAAATGTTGTTGCCGATGCCTTGAGCAGGAAGCCGAGGTATGAGCTTGCGAGTATTTTCCTCTCTCGCATGGAGGCTTTGGAGACGCTGGAGGATTATGATTTGGACTTACGGTTTGGGGATTCTCACGGATTCTTGGCCAGTGTGTCACTCAGGCCCCACATCCTACAGCAGGTGGGGGAGTATCAGTGGAATGATCCAGAGAGCCACTTGGTTCGAGCTCAGGTCTACTCAGGTGAAGCCGACAACAAGTGGAGTGTCAGTGATGATGGGCTTATCAGGTACAAGGGACGTGCCTTTGTCCCGAGTGATGATTACATCCGGAAACTAGTGTTGGAGGAGTCACACCGGACTAGTTTCACCATGCATCCAGGAGCCACCAAGATGTATCAGGATATGAAGCGCCAGTTTTGGTGGAAGGGCATGAAGCAGAGCATCGGAGAGTATGTATCCAGATGTGACGTGTGCAGGCAGGTAAAGGCAGAGAACAGACATCCAGCAGGACTTCTTGAGCCTTTGGCAGTTCCACAGTGGAAGTGGGACCACATCACCATGGATTTCGTCACTGGCCTACCCCGTTCACGGGAAGGTCATGATGGGATTTGGGTGATAGTTGACAGGTTGACGAAATCTGCACACTTTCTACCTGTCAAGATGAGCTCACGTACACAGTACTTTGCAGATCTGTACATTAGTGAGGTGATCAGACTTCATGGGATACCGAAGAGCATCATCTCAGACCGTGACCCACGTTTTACTTCCAAGCTCTGGAGGTCATTGCAGAAAGAGTTGGGTACCGAGTTGCATTTGAGTTCAGCGTATCATCCTCAGACGGATGGACAGTCCGAGCGTACGATCCGTACCTTGGAGGACATGCTTCGATCCTGCATAGTTGATTTTGGTGAAAAGTGGCATGAGTGCCTATCTCTTGCAGAGTTTGCCTACAACAATAGCTACCACCGCAGCATTGGTATGGCTCCATTCGAGGCACTGTATGGTCGACCATGTAGATCCCCTACATGTTGGTTGGACAGAGAGGACCGGGTTCTACTTGGTCCAGATGTGATACAGGAGACTTCAGAGAAGCTTCAGATTGTCCAGGAGAGGCTTAGAGCAGCCCAGAGCAGGAGCAAGTCGTATGCAGATACACGTCAGACACCCCTTGAGTTTGCAGTGGGAGACTTTGTGTACTTGAAAGTCAGTCCCCGCAAGGGAGTTAGACGATTTGGGGTTAAGGGGAAGTTGGCCCCAAGGTTTGTAGGGCCCTTCCAGATAGCCCAGAGAGTTGGATCCGTTGCATACCGGATTCACCTGCCACCACGACTGCAGCATATACATGACGTGTTCCACGTCTCACAGTTACGGAAGAGCCCACCGGGTGCCCCACAGAATGTTATTTGGACTGATGTACAGCTGCGCAGCGATGCTTCGTACGAGGAGAGACCGTACCGCATCTTGGATCGTGATGTAAGGAAGCTCAGGAACCGAGAGGTTCCAGTGGTGAAAGTTCAGTGGGATCACCATAGTGAGGAAGAGGCCACTTGGGAGCTTGAGTCAGTCATGCAGCAGGCTCACCCACACCTCTTCTGATGTCAGGTAAATTTCGAGGACGAAATTCAATTTAAGGGGGGTAGAGTGTGAGACCCCGAAATTTTAATTTAATTTTCCGACACACTTAGGGTTTAATTCCGATTTCTTTTCAGTACGTCGTCATTTCGTCTAACGTTTTTACGTTAAGACACGCGTCGCCACATGCGTGAAAGTATTTACGGAATATTTTCCGGCACTTCACGTATTTTTCGTACGACTTTTACGTTTAAATTTGACGTTTGGTTATTTGAAATGAATTTTTGAAAATGGTTTTGGTTTTGAAATTATTTTGGGTTTGGGATCGAATCGTGGCCGTTGATTCGATGGACGAATCGTGGCCATTCGTTTTTCTTTTTATACCCTAACCCTTTCTCTCTTTTTCTCCACACCTTATCTCTTTCCTTCCTTTTTCTCCTTCCTTTCCGCTTCGGTCTCCTTCCATTTTCGTCTCTTTCCATTTTGAGCAGTCCTCTCTCTCTCTACTGCTCTCGACCCAGCCACCACCAGGCACACCGCCCCGGCGCGCGTCAGACCTCACCACCCCTCCCATCAGCCTCGCCTCACCCCGGCGACCTCAGCCAGACCACCAGCGACGCCAGCGCCGCCGCCAGCGCTGCCCAGCCGAGGAGAGAAGCTCCTGATACACTGTGCAGACTGGATCGAGGCTTACCGGACGATTTGACGAGCTAAGCAACTCCCAGGCGCCACCAGGAGCTGCCCAGGAGCTAGGAGGAAGGAGGAGAGGACCAGCGGAGCTCCGCCGGAGGTGTTTCGCCGGAGAACACAGCGGAGGAAGCCCAAGGTGAAAAACTCGATCTTTTTCCATGTTTGAGATGTTGTTGGTTAGCTTAGGTTGTGTAGAAGGAGGAAACACAGGCCTAGGGACTCGATTTGGCCGGAAAAGCTTCGAAATCCGGCCAAAACAGTGGTTAGAACCGGCACGGTAAAAACCCTGGTTTTTACCGTGTCAGTTTTACTTTTACTTTTACCCAGGGGGCAGAGTTACCATTTTACCCCTGACTGTTTAAGTTATTTACGGTTACTGTTTTTACTATTCACTTTTACTGTTTTACTGTTTACTTTTACTGTTTTACTGTTACAGTTTTACTTTTACTGTTTACTTTGACCGGTTGACTTTGACCGGTTGACTATTTGACTTTGACTTTTTGACTTTGACCGGTTGACTTTTGACTTTGACGGGATGACTTTTTGACCGTTGACTTTTGACCGTTGACTTTTTGACCGTTGACCGTTGACTTTACTGTTGACCGTTGACTTTTACTATTCCAAAGTTGACTTTTCACTTATGCCGTAGAACACCTATTTTACGTTTTCGAACACTACGGTTAAACGTTTTAAAGACTTTTAGCTTGTAAACGCGGCAAAAACGACGTAAGTACTGAATAAGAAACAATTCCGACTTCTCACCGGTTCGAGAATCGGAGTGTCAAACAAGTCAAACCCTAATGTCAGAAAGATAAACAAAGAGTGTTTATCAAGTCTTAGTCGTAGATGATAGACCTCGAATTACTTATACCTGACTATCACTGTTGTCTCACCCACAGACTCAGGAGCTCGTCTACACAGACTTCAGGAGGACCCGGGATTGGAGCGCAGCCAGCTGTACCATCATACCAGGTAGGGGGAGCACGCCCAATGGGTGAGCCGAAACCCTCTTGGGTCGGCGGCTCTTTTACTTTTACGTACTAAATAATGATGCATTGTTTTAAAGCTTGACCACATGCTTCTTATAGCACTTGGTGTGTGTGTGTGTGTGTGTGTGTGTGTGTGTGAGTTTTGGATCGAAAAGTAGTACCGTCGTCCTGATTTCCGGTGCTTGGCCTGAGAGCGACGGGACCTAGTATTCTAGCACTCCTACGGTGTCGTTGACCGTTAACCTCCGGAGGGGCTATGCCCTGTTTATTTCATTCATTTATCCCGCTTACGCTCGTCTCGTACAGAGTAAAACGTGACGTAAGTGTGGCCTGCTATTTGTTGGGCGTTAGCTGGAAATGGACGCTCTCGCTATTCTGCGCACTCGGGCGCTTAGATAGTTGGCCCCGGTTTGCAGTGAAGACAAACCCGGGATTCGGCCGCTCAGATCCAGAGAGTTCTTTCATATGTGGTCACATGTTGTACCGAGCTTTGTGTGCGTGCCGTGCATTTACATTTCCACATGCTCTTTCGTACTTACGAGTACATATACATACATAAGAAATGTTTTCTCATGGGTTTTAAACCCCGACTTGGATGGCTTTGGCCCCATTTGGGTTAGCGAGGACGAGTTGCTCACCTCTACATCTTTTCAGGTCTACAACACCCGACACTAGAGGAGCTGGACTAGATCGCGGAGCGTCGGTTATCGTGCACTTCACCTTTCGAGGACTCCCATTCTGGTGTGGTTTTCATGTGTCTTGATTTCCGTATTTTCATATGTTGTAATCTGTTGGATACTCTGAGACATTTATTCGGGCCCAGTGTTCCGAGACTTTTTCATGTACTATTTCTGTCTCGGGTATTTTCTATTATCTTCCGCTTGTAAAACATTTGTATGCTACTCTGATCATTTGTCATTCTGTATTTGACATTCATATTATTATTCATGTGTTGTATATTTCATTTATAGCCTTGTGGTTTCGGTCCGGTGGGTCATCAATACGTCGAAAGACGTATTGATTACTTGCTAGATCGGGATTACGGCGGTTACCGTCGTGTTCCGGGACCGAGAATAGTCCCCGGGATGCGACATTTACCCTGGGCATCTAAAATGTCAAATTTCACGTGAGAGCGTTCCATAATGCACTGCATTCAACAATTCAAGCACGTTAGTTCTTCGATACCAGGTGGTTTCGATGCTCAAATATAAACTGGCGTTGGGAATAACAACAAGGACCTAGAGATAGGGGTGCACGGTGCTCGTTAGCAATAAAAACCAGCGCATGACTCTCGCAGCTGATGCGATAGCTCACCAAACAATGTTCGTCGCTAGAACCGATATCTTTTCCAAAAGCACTAGGCAATTATACGTGGTTATCCGTAAACAACGTTCGACTATGACCCAACAACTGCACTCGACATATGTCGGCAGCTAGCCTCGGTAGCGCTCGACAGGTATCAGCAGCTGGTGCTCGACAACGCTCGGTAGCTGCACTCGGCAATGCATGATAGCTATAGACAGCCAGCGCTCTACAAAAGCTGGCAGCAGCTTCGAGGCCTTCAGCTAGGTGTGTATTGGCAATCCAGAGCACACGTCTTCTAGGGTTTTTGAAAAACAACCAGTAAAATTTTCAAACGTTCTAAGCATAGAATAAGGATGAAGAAGGGAGAAACCGATTTTATCCTCCCCGAGGTTATTAAACTTTGAAAGGTTTAGTGTAATTGTAAACATACATGTCGAATTGGTCTTCACAAGCTTTGTTAGAGATTTCGACAGAAGAATACAGCGGCAGCTGGCAATCGGTGCCCAACAACAAGAAGTTAGTGCATGGCTGCTGTAGGGGTAGTGGCGGCAGGGAAGGCTAAAAGCAGCCTGTCAGGACCCACCCCGAGTTAAACCCCTTTAACTTGAAGTAAGTCCTGCAGGGACCACCTCTCAAAGAAGATTCTGCCGAAATTTCGACATAGTCTCCCTTGAAAAGTGGATAACCCTTAACCTGCAATAACCCAAAGAACACTTCTAAAACCAATAACCATCCAAAATCTCCTAGAGCCATCCTGCTCCCAATAACCAACACCCTCCACAAGATACACATCTAATTAATTTCAACAAATGGTTCAACAACTCCAAATTTAAAAGATACATAGGGTTCCAGATCCCTAGGAGTTCACCAACAAATAAAACTACCTGATGTGTATTAGAGCGTCTAAGATTAAATAAAAACAGAGAAAGATTACAAGTAGGTTAACCCGGAACCTACTGATAGTTCAGAAAATGGAGGTAACTATGCTTGGCCTCCACGTATACTAGTCGGGTCGAGCACTGCAATCTGGGCATTTAAAACGAAGGG
The DNA here is from genome assembly GCA_951800085.1 of Comarum palustre. Taxonomy (NCBI): domain Eukaryota; kingdom Viridiplantae; phylum Streptophyta; class Magnoliopsida; order Rosales; family Rosaceae; genus Comarum; species Comarum palustre. The sequence goes on along the minus strand of OX637592.1, from coordinate 2,562,091 downwards.
CCCAGGGGAGAAACATTGAAAACTGTTAGCGTGGGTGGACAAAAATCAAATATGAAAACTCTATTTTCTTTAATGTCCTCCCTTAGAGTTTTTCAAGAAAAACCTTATGTACGCACATCATAGACAATGAATAATTAAATCATAAATAACTCCCTTGGCTCAAATCCATAAATAAATGTGTGGGGTATTAACCTCATCCACGAGAAAACCGACCTGCTCTACCACGAGAGGGTCTATTGACCAGCTCATCGGAGAGGGTCTCATGACCCGCTCTATTCGGGAGGGTCCAACCGACCAGCTACCACCGAAGAGGGTCCTGACCTGCTTCATCCGGGAGGGTCATACTGACCAGCTACCACCGAAGAAGGTCAGACCAGCTACTATCCAGAGAGGGTACCAACTCCACCTGGAGAGGGTCCATGCCAGCATGCAATACATATATTCATATCCTTTAAAATCCTTTAAAACCTCGTGGGAAAATAATCTGAAAACCAAGTCAAAACTCTCATGACTTTACCCCAAATACATTGGATTTAAAACATTTTCAGGAACCCAAAACCGGTTCTCTACCTTTACTTTAAAACCCTTAAATCCAAGAGCCAAGTTTCCCCTTTTTAAAACTCACCCCCTCCATAATCCCAAAATGGTGATAACAATAAAACAAATCTCGGGAAAATCCTTTAAAATCACGGGAAAGGGGTAGGAACCTCTTTCCCGTCTCACTTATCTTTAAAAAGTATTAAATTCTCATTTTCCCAAAATCACCGTAAAACATAAAATGGAGGAAATCACATATAAAAGGATAAACTAATTAAAGTCTATGGCATGCATTATATTTAAAAATAAAAAACTCACAGATGCCGCTAGGTCTGCCGGCTACCAGAAGGCTGCTCAGCTCGAGCTCCCCCACGTCTTGTTCCAAAACACACAAACAGATCTTAAACCCACAATTAAATTAAGGGCAACAACAAAAATCTCTACCCTTAACGTTCATCCTTAACCATCTCTCGAAAAACGTGGGGAGTTGGCCTCTAATACCCCATTAGCGTAAAAACTCTTAATTACGCCCTCACGCCTAGCCGGTACTTCCTAAACGACTGGTTGTCATTTAATTACCCAATTAATAAACCCAACCTTCCAAAAATACTAAACATATCAAATAAATCTCCAAAAATTAGAAACTGCCCTTCAATGGCCTTCTCTTAATTTTTACAATTTAATAGGCAAGAAAAACCGCCCAAAAAGTGGCGGCTCCGCCGCCGGCAGAGAATTCCGGCCAAACTCCGGCGACCTCCGATATACACCAAATATTACCAGCAGCTTCGTCTTGTCAATTGGAACCACTTCCTAGTTCAACTCGAAGGCCAATTCGGCCTCTAACTAGGTCAATCGACTAAAAATCCAAGAACCCGAAATAAAATTCAATTCAAACTTCAATCCCTCAATTCTCCCTATACACTTCGAATCAAGCTACCAAATTCTAGGGGAATAATGTACTTATCAAACCCATCAAAACCATATATAGAACTCACCGGGAGGTGGCCTGAGGAGGGAGAAATCCAGTGTCAATGAACAGTGTTCAGACTGCCCCTTCTCGTAGTAATTTCTCCCTAACGGCGGCGAGTTGGCTCCGGTGACCACCCCCAACTTCAAGGTGGCACAGCAGGCTTCAATTTGATACCTATCACGCGCCCTAACTCTGCCGGACGGGGGAGAAATCCGGTGATGAAATGCGGTGGAAAAAATCGGGTTTTCGGAGGATTTTTCGATGGTAAACAGTACCTTTTTCAACTTTTGACTTTTCACCGTTTCACCCCAATAAATATATAGACTTTTCACCAAATAGTAACTTTTGTTTTTTGACCATAAGTTCTTCATACGAACTCCGATTTAAGCGTGCTACGTGTCCACGAACTCGTAACGACGCCCTCTACAACTTTTATGAAGAAAATTTTCCCAAATTCCTGACTTAACGAAAAGTCAACTTTTTAACCTCTCACAGTAAAACTGTTACTACGAAATGGTTAAAGATCAAAGTAACTTGGGTAGTAACCGATCGTAAATTGATTCTAGAACCGGGATGTGACACAGCCAACGTGGGGTGTGGCTGATTTAGGGTTTTTGAAAAAAAATGGTTTTGGGGTTTTCTTAACTCTATGGTTAGAGCTCGTGACTTGATAACAAATTATAGGAGAATGTAATCATGGTTATTGAATGTAATTCGATGTACTTTATTGATAGAAGGAGCCTCTATTTATAGTCTCACTTATCCAATATTGAGTCATTCCCTTACATATTGGGACAAGTCCATATAGTTCTCATATTACATAAAGGTATGATAAAGCCCATTAACCTGGATAGGCCAAGAGCACACACATGTCAAATATCCTACAACAGTTATAGTGTTGTTTTAGTGTTTAAATAAATAAAAGTTTTTCAATTTCCTCTTAACAAATATATAAATAAAAATAAAAAATAAAAATGACATACTACAACAAAATACACTTGAATTTTCAAGAGGTTATCCAAAAATAACTTAAGTCTAACATACCAACACCGTTTGGTCTAGTGACATTAGTCTCTTTAGTAAGTGAGAGGCCGTGAGTTCGACTCACAGTAATTGTGCATTTGATAAAAAAAGTCTAACTAGAATTTTAACTAAATAATTTTTTTAAATAAAAATCTTGTTGATATTGAGCTCAAGGTAGAAAAGATGATTACATATATCCTTCCTCTCCCATTTAGTGGGTAGATAAAAAGTAGAGAAGACTCCTTTGGTATTATGCCGGATGTGCACCTAGTGGTATAGCTCTCCAAACACATAGGAGAGCTCCATCTGCCATCATAAGGACCCTCCACCAACCATAACGCGTTTCACAATTCCCATTAAAACTCATACGACATAAATGGGTTAAGGTGAGTCATGACTTGATTGGGTAAGGTATTTACCTGATAACTTTGAAGTTACTGGTTCAAACCTCACAAACATATGTAGAGCAATGAGTTAAGGTGAGTCGTGACTTGGTTGATTAAGGTGTTTAACTGATAACTTTGAAGTTACAGGTTCAAACCTCACAAACATATGTAGAGCAATATTTAAAAAAAAAACTCGCCTCAATGCTTGTCTGAGGCTTAAAAAGCTCAAGGCTCTCTAAAAATTGCATCAGGTTTAGCTGGTAAGGCTTCAAGGCTACGTTTTTTACATTTATAAATATATTTTTCACTTCTTTTACGCTTTAACTACGTCTAGAATTTATTTCATTTTTTAAACATATATTTTATGCCGGAAGAATTACATCATTTTGCAAAACTGTAACCTCAAAGCTTAAGTAAAGTTAATGTTTGAAGAATACGATATATATAATGGAATGGAAAACAATTATCTGGCTAAAAGAAAAGAAACATACTCAAGACCAAAAGAAAGAAGGTCGAAGACACGAATATTAAGAAAAAAACAAAGATTAATGGTGATGTAAAAATACTAACATGAATAGCTCTTTTTAGTTATTCTTTATGTTATATTTAATTATTTACAATAGTAATAAGTTTGTTTAAATAATTTTTACTTATTTATTTTTTATACTGTAAGGCTTATGCCTTATACTCCTCAAGCCTCAAGGCTCAATGCTCTCAAGAAAACGCTTTGGGTTACGCTTTAGAGTTTTAAAACATTGATGTAGATTGAGTTATTATTATTTAAAAAACTACTGCATAAATGGAGGTTGAAGCCAAATATGGCTTGCATTGTGGCAAGCCAAAATGACACTCATTTTATTCATCTCCCTCTCTATTCCACTTTTTCCCCTTCGCATTTAGTTGTCGCAAGACATGAAGACCATATGCAAATATGGCTTTATCATTGAGGCTTTCATGGGAGTGGGAGACAAAATGGCTTAGGAGTATGATCTCTGAGGCCTAAGGTGGTAAGGTAAATATACCTATATGGCTTATGGGTACTAGCCTTCACGCACGTGTTGTGCGCATGCCGAAATGTGTTTTTGTCAAGCAAATATATTGTTATGTAATTTTCGGTATTTCGATCAATATTGTGTAACAACTCTCTGAAAACTTAAATAAAAATTAACGTATTTAATTGAGATGGAGTTAGCCCTGATATTGGTTGTCTAGCCGAAGTGCCTTTTTGTTAATTCGGTTAGTATTGTACAATAACTCTTTAAACTCAAATAAAATAGTGCAACTCTCAAACCTTAAATTCGAACTTCTAACCCTAAACCCTAAATTCATAACCCTTAAACCTTAAATTCAATGTGTTTGAGATTTGGTCATATATTTGTTATACTTAATTTAAATCCGAACTCCTAAACCCTAAATCTCTAACCCTTATACTTTACATCCAATGTGTGAGATTTGGTCATATATTTGTTAATATGCCTTTGAAACCTATTAGATTTAATCACAAATTAAAGTGAGGGTCAAAACTGAATATATATATAGAGAGAGAGAGAGAGAAATTAAAAACCAGACCGAAAGAAAGAAACTGAAGCTATATTCACAAAAAAAAAGTTGGCAACAAAAAAAGTGACAGAAAGAGGTGCTGACTCCATCCGCTTTATATATAGAGATATGAGGATAGTCTAGGGCCTAAGGTGCAGAATTTTTAAGAGGCTGAATGTTGATCTAGGAACAGTTCGGTTTGACAATGGAGCAGATTTGAAATTTTCTATTAGCAAAGGTGCATTTGCTAAGGATGCAAGCAAAGTCTTGTACTTCTGATCAGGAGAAAACATCACTGCACAGCACTGCCGCGTGAATTCAACCTAAAATCTCTTATGAAATGCAGTAATGCACCCAGGGAAAATTTGAAGTTGAATCCCTCCAAATCCACCTATCTAAACCAGGCCTTTAGGAAAACTATCTCAACGGGCAAACGGAGACCACTCTTTAAGCAGTCACTGAAACAGAAACCATTTCTATTTTGCTGTCACTGATAAAGAGACCACTTCAAGATCAATTAGAACTTACAAGAAGAGAATAATAGATAAAAGAAAAAAGCAGAGGTGGTCTCATTACTGTTCAAGACACAATTTAATTTCCTACTACAGTTCACACAAGTCGTAAGAGGACCCTACTACAGTTCACACAAGTCATAAGAGGAATCCGAGTAAGATCAATTGGCCTGACCAACTATAATAGCAACAGATTCCGAACTATATCATAGGGTCCTAGTGGAATAATGCCTAGGGCAGAAAGTTACCAACCGCCAACCCCACCTCCACTCTGTGAGCCCCATCCTGAAGTACCATCACTTGGACCCTTCTTTTTTGAGTCAGAACCCCATCCTGAATGCTCATTATCAGGGGCAGCATCCCCACCCCATCCTCCTGTGCCACCACTTTCTTGGCCCCAGCCACTACCACCAGAAGCAGCCCAGCCGCTACCTCCTCCACTGCTACTTCCACCTGTAACCCAGCTACCTGGGAAAGCTTCCTTGCCAGGTGAGTTTTGAACCTTTGCCCCTGGAAAGTTGCCCAAGCCATCATTGCCATCCTTGGCATCTGTATCATTATATGTTCCTCGACCACGACCACGCCCCCCATATGGTCTAGGTAGGCCACTTGGATGTCCATCTCGACCGCCACCATTTCTGTAATCATTTCTACCTGTAAAACCAAACATAAAGACTCAGTGACAACTAATTTCCTTAAGCTTTCACACAGGACAATAATAATAGACCAACATGCTACTACACATGCAAATAAACTCAACAGGCTTGCACCAATTAAGACAAGATCACAATTTTGTTCAACAAAAGATAAAAGATAATTTTAGTGAAAACAAGATCATCGTCAAAGGCAAAGGACAAATGCAAGGAAATCCTAGCTAATAGTCTGCATGTCTGCACAGATGGAAATAACCATTTTTATCAAGAAATAAAGATCTAGCTGGCAAAATTGTTAAAAATGAAGTTCTACACCAGTTATTCCAAGGGCAGGGAAGAAAACGAAGTGGTGATTGTTAATCAGTTGATTGATTGTTTTTATCCATTTACTCCCATTCTACTAGAAAAGCATTTAGAGCCCAAAAAATTACAGCCTACAGGCTACAGCAAGTGGAAAACTAAATATAGTAGCCCCTAGTTTACACTTCATTAAATTGTATATAATTCAATTGGGGATAAACCATACCTGTTCGGGAACTAGGTGTAGAAGACCTATCCCTGTCAAATGACTGGCCTCTCCAACCACCCTCATTGTTTGAAGCACCCCATCCACTGCCTGCCGATGAACCCCCAGTTGCAGGGCTTCGCATAGGCACCATAGCAGCAACTGATCTTATAGATGGTCCAGACTCATGTTGAGGCTCATCAATGTTTTTCTGGAAATAAGCTACAAGCCGATCAATGCTCTCAAACATCCTTTTTCTGAACTTGAATCCCTTAGGATACAGCCCAACATACTCATGGTGTGGATTTGTACTCCGTATATAGGTAAGTATGAAAGTCCCCGGATGCTCATGTGATATCCCGAAACAATAAACAATCCTCGTAGGAAACTCCAATTTTTCAATCTTCAACAGTTCATCAACCTCTGCTTTCGTCCCCCGTCGGAATTTGCGATAATTTAGCATTGCTTTCAAGTGAGACACCAGGGGATCAACATAACGATCCATTACCTGCATTTATGTTTGCCAACAACCAAATCAGTCTGCCATCAAACTTCTATACCTCAATATCAAGACACAGAAATGCTATCATGATGTAATATCCAAGTAAAACAAGCATATTATTAGAATAGATAGCCAACATAAACTGTCCTAAGAAATTGACTCTGTTGTGTGCATGTATGTGTGTAAGAGTATATTGGTGCCATCTTTCACCAAATATAAAACTAAATAATACTTTCTTTCCTGTAATTCTATCCATCCATGATAGTAGCACTATAATAACATAAATAGGCCAATTACATTGGTACAAATCAATGTTTTAAATAGCGAAAGCGTGAGGCGAGGCGTTTTGTCAGAGCCTTGCCACACAAAAGCCTTGAGATGAAAAAGACAGCCTTTTATGTATTAAAATTAAATAAAAATAATTAAATTATAGAAATAAAATCATCAAAAATATTTAAAATTACACTTTTAGTAACAAGATCACAAAGATAATGTTTAAAATTATTAATGACAAACACACAATAACATGAAATCATTCACTCATGATCTAAAAGACAAGATACAAAAAGTTGCGCAATAATGAAATGAAAAAAAGTCAAACGATATTTTCTCTTTAGATTAAAACGACATAGTTTTAGGGTATAGATTAAAAATCAACATATAAATAGTGACGCCTCACGATGCATTTGACAACCTTAAGGCGCATTTTCCGCCTCAAGGCGAAAAAGACGAGCTAAATGCGAGCCTTTTGTGACAAGTCTTTCAAAGGAAGCCTTAAGGCGAAATGAAGAAGCCACGCCATAAGCTATAGCGTGCCTCAAGGTGCGCTATTTAAAACAGAGGTACAAATTAATAATACGTTAGTACAAAGGACGGACAATTAAGACTGATTAGTATAACTGTATAACTGAAAAGTAAGACATCTAATACAGTTATTTCCAACAACGGACTAATTTTAAATTACTGACCTCATCCAAATCCTCAAAAGTGTCCTCTCCTATTTTCAGGGTCTTTCCAATACGGAGTAAGCTGGTGATATCCTTGTGTTCCTTTCCACCTTCAACTACGTCTTTGTGAGCATAAACTCCATCATAAACTTTGAGGGTTAAGGTCAAATATGAAGGCCCACGAGAACTAGGACGAATAATGCTTTCCCCAGGATCTTTATCAGATAAGAACTGTAGAATAAGTAGAGGGAGAATATTTATAAGATGGTTTGGAATAATATTTGTGCATATATAGACTACACAGTCCTGGATGACTTGATATTAAGAAACGCAAGGACCAGTAAAGGCCGACACTATAGTCCAGTTATAAACAACACAATCATAGACAGCATACCTTCATTGCTTCATCAGCTGTAATATTCTGGAAGCGAGGATGAACAATCATCCTAGGCTTGAAATGTTTCTTCGCCAACTCCTTCTCCTTACGAGCTTTTTCTTGCTCTGTCTGTAGACTTCTCCTGTCTTCATGGTAATAGGTATCGAGATTCTTAATATATTGATCGCGATTATGTCTCATTTCACTGTCTCTACAAACTAGGAACACTAGATACCTATTCTTTTGAATAGATTTGATCTTGCAAGTGAGAATGTCACCCTCATTCAGTCTCTCAGATAAGTCAGAAATGTCCCTTGAATCATCTGAATAATCTTCTTTCGTAAGCATACCAGACAAGCCAGATTCAAGTGCACAAATCGCCTTTTGAGTTTGCACCCTTCGAACTGTGGCCTGCACAATTCTTCCTTCAGCAAGGGTATCTTCAGTTTCACCTGAAATCATATAGAATTCTTCATCTTGACTTAGTTCTTCATATTTTTTACGCCAATCCTGAAATCCCTGTATCAATTCTCTTTTGATGTCATAAAATGTTTGTATCTTATTCTCACGCTCTTTGCTTTTGGCATATGCTTCGACATCAAGACTTTTTAGATAAGCAGGTCTATCCCTAACATGTTCTATAGCCATCTCCATGGCATCCTCATCATCATTGCCACCATCAACTTCAAAAACATCTTTGGCCAATTCTTGTGCAAGAATATAGGATTCTGGGTGAATTCTTGTATCATCCAACAGATCAATAAATTGGCTGCTGCTAGCAGCCAACCCACTGCGCCGAACACGCAAGAATCCAACTGCATTGACGAACACCTTTTTACTTAACCCATGTGCTGTCAAAAAGTCCTTCCGAGTAAATAACGCACCAGATCTTACCAATGACCGCTGCAAAAATGCTGCCTTTCTAGGTCCAAGTCCAGAAATGAATTGTAAAGGTGCAAATAACCATTCATGGCTTATAGCCAGATTTATATCGAGGCCTACCTGGTTTGTAACATCTACCATGACCTGTTCAATCATTGAATACTTCTCATCCTGGGTGAGAAAGTTCTCCAAAGGATTGAGTTTCCAAGATAAGATTTCTCTTCCTGGTCCACAAAGAGTGGCAACCATTGCCAAAGGATTTTGAAGATAACGCCCAAGAGCTACAGCCCGCTTCACAATCCCTGACCAACACAACATATAATCAATAAACCATTCAACATTGAAACATGAGAATTCAAAGATGGGGAATATCAGTACCTGATTGTGCAGGTAGCTGATCAGATGAAATGCGAGAATTTTCAAACAGGCGAGCCAGTGATTCATCCCCATAGACAATGGTTAGACCATCCATATCATGTCCAACATCTCTAGGATTCTCCTCCACCATCTTAAAAATTATCTGATAAACACAAAAAGCAAAGAAATAAGCACCACGTGTGCAAAAGAAGGCTTTTGTAAATACGATATGCACTAATCTACTTTATAAAAAAACAACGAGAATTCACATAAAATAATGACATGAAAAGGCCATCATCATCATCTCATGAAACCAATTCCACCAAAAAAAATTCCTAAAACACCAGCTTCTACCGGAAAGAGTTATATTAACAAGAAAAACTACAGAAAAGATGAACAAGGCTTCCATTTCAAGTACCCAAAAAAAAATTCACCAACTAAATACCTCCCGCGCCAAAAATAGAACATAAAAACTACACAGCTACAAAAATCAATTTAACCACATATTGGAACATTAATCACAAATCAATCACCGGCATGATAACTTTAGTTACACTCACCTCATAAATATCCTCTTTAAGGCGAACACAAGACAAATTAGCAGCTCCAAGAACAGCCACATGTGGTTGGTGTTCAGTCATGAACTTCAATACACGTTCTTGATCGCTCTTCTTCCGTTGCTGTTCGTCAACGTTCTGGGAACGTAAGGTGAGAGACCCCGTGTAAAGAACATCTAGCACCTCCCCTGATGAATCTAACATAACAAAAGTGGTTGCTGGCTTCCCAGGGCCCCAGCAGCAAGCCATGACTCGAGGTGCAGCTTCATCGTCTGTACTAATGTCACTCTCTTTCCGTTGATATGGTCCCACAGAGACTTTATTCCACAAAACCTTTCCATATTCCATCAGTAACCAGCTCTTTGCCCTACTAGTCAGCAAGGCTCTTGCTTCTTTCTCCATTGAAGGTAGAAGAAAACTGAAAAGAGCATCCTGCAATATCAACTTTCGCTGTTCATTCCACAGTTGTGCAGATTTACTAACACCATCACTAAGATAGTACTCATTAAAGTCGCTCATCAACTTGTTTAGTCTGTCTTCCGGTAGCTTAATAGTAACTTGAAGAAGCTTCTCCTCTTCAGCCTTCTGGATAAGCAGCCATTGTGCATCCTCAAATCTATTTAATGGCTTTCTTTGCAACCACTTCACCCCTGCAAACTGATGTGAAGCATCGATTGTAGCGTTTCCATCTGGTGTTGGGCTCGTGGACAATTCAACCATATCCAAGTAGTTGCTCCGAACATACTTTCGAACACATGGCTCACAGCTTATCTCAACAGCAGCCTGAAACAAGTCATGAAAGACCATCACTCAACACTGTACAACAGGTTATGAACTTATCAAGGCAAGCTACATAGGGGATATACTGAACTCAAAACTATTACCACCTACCATATGCCTGGCTCCTTTGAGTACTTCTTGGGGTGTCTCAAACATGGCACAAGTGAAGTTTGAAGCCAATTCCTCGGGGGTCTCTTTTGCATCCTCCAGCTCATCCATTCTCTAACATCAAGTAAATACAAACCTTATGTCTTTTGTAATGAAAAACATATGAATGTGTAACAAAAATAACAAACTTACCATTTCCTCTAGGGATAATTGCAAACCAAACTGTTCAGAGGTGTAACCAAACTTGCTGGTAACCTCCCACAAGCCAGCCTTACTGCAGAAACTATAAAGTGACTTCCTCTTAGGCCTCTTATATTGGCCCTCATCCGCACCTATCTCACCAGCAGGGAAATGCAAGTTAAATTTGGTGTCCACATCATCAACTTCTCTCTCTGACTCCGCAGCCTTTAGTGACTTCATAATTGATTCAAACAGCTGCTGATTTAAATTTAGTCTGGTCTCATCATATATGCGTCGAGATTCTTCATCAAACCGCTTTTCATAGTAAGATTGCAGAGCACTCTTCCGCTTCTGAAGCAGCAGCCATTTTCTGTGCAAGTCCTGAATTGACCAAAGTACCTAAAGAAAAAAGAGTAAACTTTTCAATTTATTTCTTGTTCGTACATAAAATGCATGCCATCTTAATGACATGTACCTTGTGCCATTTTAGTGTGGATGCTTTCTCATTTTGATCACCCATGTCAATGTGTTCCGGATCTTTCAATATGCTCAGGCATTCCTCCTTCCGATACATTGCAATAAAAGGAACCTGATAATATAGAATGACAGGTTAATTAACTAAATATCAGATAAAATAAAAAGAATATTGACATAAACAAGAATACTAACATCCAACTTCTGCACATGGTGCAAGTTCAAGAATCCGATGATGTCGTCCCTGCTTATAGAATTCCCCAGGCATGACTTGCCAAAAAAGGGAACTGAACCACTTGCAAGTTGATTGACTATCCAGGTACTCTCATCATCTATGCTCTTTTCATCAAGCGGAGGAAAACCAGTGCTTTCCTCGTAAACCTACAAAGAACATTGTACAAAAGGTCAGTAAAAAGAAATCTTGAATTACAGGATATTATTCGTAGGAAACTAAATGGACCTGAATTCTTTCTGGGACATCAATCTCTCGAATCTGGTCATCCTTCACTGTCATATACTTTTCCGAAAGAACAATCGGTTCAAATTCATCTTCAAGCCTCTTTTCCTTCCATCCACTATCCAAACCTACCCTACGCTTCTCCAGGTATTCATCAACATCACCGAATATGTCATGGGCTTCCTGCAGAGCAGATGAAGATACTCCTGGTGCCTGCCTAGATTTCTTTTTCTTAAGCTTCTTCTGTCTAGCCAAGGGGGAAAAAGGTATTGATTAATCAACTATGAGAAAATGAAATTCAAAATATGACCCAGTCAAATTTCTCAGATGGGCATGCACACACTGCACAATATACCTAACAGGAACACCAGCCTCATCAAACTCTTCATCGACTATAAAGTCTGCCATTTCATCTTCTCCATCATCTTCCGCTTCAGCTGGTTCCTCCTCTTCAGCAATGTCCTCAAGTGGAGGACCTACATTGTCATATAGTATGACCAGTCAAGAATAAACCAGATTTAAATATTGTTCACTGTACAAGTCAATTTCTACATATATCTACATGGATATACCTTCCTCATCACCAAATAATGAGAACTTAAGCTTCTCCTCTGGAGTTATTCTGCCTTTACCAGTACCAAGAAACTCCACCTCATCAGATAATCCACCAACATCCCCCTGAGCATGCCTCTGCGCTTTTTTCAGCCGCTTATATTGTCCCTGGCCAGAGAAAACCATTCAAATCTTCAGTCTGCAGACAAACGCAAATATACATATATACAGACAGTCACATTATAACTCAACAGAAACAGGATTGGACCTTTCTGCGAGGGGCAATCACATTATTGTCCTCCAGGAGCTCATAGTCATCCTCATCAAGAACATACTCCTCTCTGAAACAAAAACAAGAGGGATAGTTATATGAAGAAACGGTGTGACTCTAAAATCTTAAGCTCAGAGAATAGATAATTTACTTCTTCTTTCTTTTCTTCTTCTTCTGCCTCTCCTCATCACTGTCCGCCTTCTCTTCTTCATCCTCTTCATCAACATCGTCTACGATAAAATCGTCCTTCTCATACTCATCTGGCCCTTCTGCAAAATCCATATTATAATCTTAGCCAGAAGCAAGCCGGAATTTCAGGACCCAGAATTGTTCGTTCAGGTAACGAAACCCTAGCCCTAAATGCATCCTTAAACCCAAAAAAAACAACAAATTTTATCAATTTGAAGAAACAAAGGCGAGGAGGGCGTACCGTCTTCTTCATCCTCGTCTTCGTCGGCGCCATCACGGTCGACTGTGTCCCCGTCGATGGGTTCCCTATCGTCCTCGTCGAGCTCGAGCTCATCTGAACACAAAACATCACAAATGTAACGCAAGCAAAGAGAACCAGAGAAACAGAGAAGGCGAGATTACCCTCGTCGTCGGAGATGACTGCCTTGCCCATGATTTTGTGGCGGAAGGGATTTTAGGGCAACTGAGCAAACTATTAAGGGACGAGACTCTAAACGTGTATATATATACGGTATTTCTTTTTTCTTTGAGGGAACAGAACAAGTTTTTTTTGGAAAAATGTCTATTTATACAAAAAAAAGTTTGACCTTATTTCAATAAAATAAAATGTTAAAGGCCCATTTAAATTAATATTAAGAAAAAGACATGACCCGTGTATTATTAACCTTCACAAATCTAATCTTCTTCTCCATCTTTCTTTCTATTTGGTTTACTTTCTCTCTCCGATCTGGTTTACTCTCTCTCTCTGATTTGGTTTTACTCTCTCTCTCTCTAATGTGGTTTCCTCTCTCTCTCCCTCCCTCTTCTGATGACGCCCAAACAAGCAGTAGCATCGTTGACAAGCCCGATGCAGCGTCGCCATGATCGATTCCGACGAGCCTTCTGTGTTTGATTCTGGGGAGCATCGTACGGTATTTCTTTTTTCTTTTCTTTACTTTTCTTCTTTTTAGAAATTGAGGGAACATATCAAAAGTCTTTTTTTTGGAAAAATGTCTATTTACACAAAAAAAGTTTGACCTTATTTCAATAAAATAAAATGTCAACTTTCCGGTAACCGGCAATTTTCCAGCGAGTGGTGACCGGAGCCCTGTGGCCGGTGACTGGAGTTTACGGCCAATGACCGGAGTCTGGCGACTGGAGACTGGAGTTCGACGGTCGGTGATCGGAGTCCATGAGTTTCGGGCTAAGTCATTTCTGTTCAACTTTTTCACTTTCTATGCATGTTTAAGGAGTGAGGGCAAAATAGTTCTTAAATAATAATGTGTGTGAAGACTTTACAGAAGGATTTGTTCATTTGGGCATAAGTAATAACACTTTATATTCAAATGGGCATCTTTTTTTAGAATCATTTAAATGGGCAAATGGATAGCCAAATTAGTACTATATGGTCAATTATTGTTTTTTAACTTGGAAACCGACCTTAGCTTGGTTAAAAAAAATTATCAGTTAATACTAATTATTAGGTGTTATTACCAGTTCCAATGAAAAAAAATTATGCTGTCTATTTCAATTAATTTTAACAAAATCACTTTATCACCCAAACTTAACTTCTTCACCCTCCTAGTTTTCACGATGTGTTATGAACCTATCTCTCTCTCTAGACCTCCACACCATCATCTATGGTGATTCGGTCTCTGACGAACATTCCACCTTCGCCCCTTCTTCGGCTCTAAAGAGTACGAAATCAAGGTCTGCCACGCTCATCCAAGCAGTCAACTTACGATCTCACCTCTTTGACGTCATCTCTGCTATCCGACGTAGACGATCTCCTATCTCCCTTACTGATCTCCGTCGCGACAACAACGTCGGCAAACTCCTTGATGACGATGCCAACCAACACCTCGACGATGATGCCTCAACGATTTGGTGGCTTTTGCCTCCAATCTCGATCTGCTACGCCTCAAATCTGGACGGCGAGCTCATGAACAAATAATCGGAGCCTGTTGTTGGGGTAGTCACTAATGTGACTACACCACCAAACATAAGTAACACTATTTATGTGGGCTCACAAGCCATAATGAGACTCGACCACGACATATATCACGAAGCCTGTCATACAAGCTATGCAACAACACTTAGAAGTCGCCGACCCGACATCAGGAAGTAACATTGCCGGCCTCACCAATATGCCTTCACGAAACACATTTCGGACACTTTATCTCACATCAAAAATGTATAAAAGAGTGGATTCTTCTTCTTATATATAAAGGAGACTCTCATCTCTTAGTATACACATTACATTGACTGCTACTCTTGTAATTCGTCATTAAGGCACCCAAGACTAGCACATGTTAAGTGGACGTAACCTTACTCACCAAAGGTAAGGTGAACCACTATAAACCTTGTGTTCCATTGTCTCCATTTCGCCATCACACACCCATACACATCGCTATAACAAACAAAGTTATAACATTGACGCCGTCTATGAGAAGCTAATACAAAAAGCTGCATCACTACCAAAAAGCTAAGGGAACATTTCTTATTCAATTTCCTAAATGGCGACTTGTACCTACAAGAAAAATCACTGCCAATTCTTGATTACAATTTTTTTCTTGAAGCTTGTTTGAACATAAACATGGAGTGACACTACAATCAAGTGGCGGAAAGGCTCGTAGTAGTAACTCAAAAGGGCAAGAAAGACAAAAAAATCAGAATAAAATAAAATCAAATTCAAAATGGAGTGAAAAGGCAGGAAACTAGAAGGCAACACATTCAACCAGTGCCCGGGGACTTCAAAAACCCAGCAATCCGCCACCACAATTTCACTCTTGCTTCCCCGACCAACGGCTCTCCCACCCCATGATGCCAGTGAATCATCACGCCCATCTTATTGGAAAACAATGGTAGGAGGACTATTTCGGCCACTCCGCCATTCCAGCCACACCGAGCCCTGAGTTGAATCTCCATCTCGGCAAAGGAGAATCACATAAATCATCGAAGATGTCGCTCTCGATTCTCGCTGCAGCATGCTGCCGTTAGACACTACTACTATGATCACCCTTTTCTACTGTCTCAAACCGCTGTTAGGTAGCTCATTGTAGTTCGTCGGCAACTCACCCTTTGAGTCAGTAAATTGCTCACCAACAGCCGTTTGCCCTTACAGCAGCATTTGCTGCCCTTGACCGGCTGCTGCTTCTTCGACGCCGCTCCTTCTCCATCATTGTTGTTCAAATAGCCCGACATCGCCCTCCATGCACCCCCTACATAGGAGAGAAGAGCAAACAGTGGAGCTTGACAGCGAGCGAAGTCCAACAACGACATTTGACACCGGAACTCCTCCCTCAAGCTGCTACTTAGGCCACTGCCATACGGGAAAAAATATAAAAAAGTAGTAGAGAAATTCAAGAAAGAGGAAAATGGCTGGAAAGACAAACACAACTCACCATTTCACAAAAAAACGAGGTGGACGAAACATGAAACAACAGTTGGCCATTAGTTTCACTGCGCCTCTGCACACGGCGACATCAAACAGCGGCATCACTATTTCAAAAGTAGCATCGTTGTTCAACAACGAGGTGATTTTAAATTCAACATATGTACTTCTTCGATGCCAACAACGAAATATCCAAAAAAATACTTTTGACACCCAATTTCAGTAAGGGATACCAGAGAGCGTTCAATATGGGCAGATCACCCCACCCTCCAAGCACCAAGCCATATAGCGCCATTCGAACACAACAACGCCACTTCCACGACAGCTCTCAACAGTGACACGCTTGTGAGTGAAATCACTATTGAACAACCCAACAACGACACATTGACAGACATCAACA
Source organism: Comarum palustre (assembly GCA_951800085.1). NCBI lineage: Eukaryota > Viridiplantae > Streptophyta > Magnoliopsida > Rosales > Rosaceae > Comarum > Comarum palustre. Next base: position 2,545,561 of record OX637592.1, on the reverse strand, counting down.
ATGGCAATATCCAACGGCGACAGACTCCTCGGCTTACAGTTCATGGAACAAAGTTCTCTGAACACCCAACCTCCTCCTTGGCACACTAATCACGACGCCAGAAGATCGAGCGCACCACAATCATGTTTCTCTGTAAGTTCACTAACCAAAGTGCTCTGCTCTATGGGCTTCACCTTCGGCCATACACCCGCTGCCATCTACACTCTCAGACGTTATAGGTACTGAAAAGTGCACTGAGGATTGAAACGAGCTTTCAATCCTCGAAGAACTGAACAGAAAAATAAACAGAACATAAGATTTTTTTGACGCTATGTAAAAACCTCAAATTAGAGGAAAAAGCACAGCGGAGCACAAGCTCAGAAAACACTCTCAACTAGATGAATTCGTATATAGTCTACCAACACACGTAAACTCTATTCTATTACAAATTCCTACTGTCTAGGCAGACTGTTTTCTTCTATTGTCTTCAAGTAACACTTTGAATCCTTAAGACTTCACCAAGCTTCTCTTCAATATGAGAATCAATTACAGACAACAAGTTCAACTCAACAAGAAGCAATTGAATTTGTACATGACAACTGAACAATATGCTCTTTCAAACGCTAAGCGTGCAAATGTCACCTTTTCCTAGAAACGTCTCTCTTATAAGGCATCATCATAGTTCCTGTCCAAAAAGGTAAAACAGCTAAGTCACAATAATGCATGGAATATGATATATTAAGTGTGGAAGAATATCCTGACCAAAGTAGGATTTCATTCCTTACTTAACATCTGTTTAAAAGCAACCTTCCTTTACAGCAAACACATCATTATGTAATAAGATCCTAACCAAGTTAGGACTCCATTACATACAAGAAAATCCTTGTCAATAAAACCATTCTAAAACAACATATCAAACATTTATAAATTTATGCATGTATGCATATGGCCTTTCGATCAATGACAATAGTCAAGATCACACAACCATACACTTTGCTGAAGGTGGTATGGGAATGTCAATACCAATAATTTCCCCTTTTGACATTCCTATACAAAACCAAACCAATAGATATCTATTACAAATCACAAAGTAGCATAAGATGTCACTCCACCTTTTTGTTAGGAATCCTAAGGACGTAGGGTTGTAGGCTCTGTCTTCATTTGCTAGTTCACTTCAGTGGCTTGACATGAAGACTCAGCATGGTAAGAAGAGTGATGAAGACCTTACTGAAACACTAAACACACACCTTATATACGCACAAGACAAAAAGATAATTTTTTTTTACTCAGGGAAGAAAACATTCTCCCCCTCAAATGATGCATGATATAATTAGAGAGACAAACTCTCCCTCTCAAGTGAGGTGTCAGGACCCACCCCGGATTAAACCCCTTTAACCCGAAGTAAGTCCTGCGGGGACCACCTCCCAAAGAAAATTCTGCCGAAATTTTGACATAGCCTCCCTTGAAAAGTGGACAACCCTTAACCTGCAATAACCCATAAAACACTTCCAATACCAATATCCAGCCTGAATCTTCTGGAGCCATCCTGCTCCCAATAACCAACAACTCCACAAGACACACATCTAATAAATTCAGCAAATCGTTCAACAACTCCGAAAGTAAGTGATACAAAGAGGTCCAAATCTCTAAGAGTTTACCAACAAATAAAGCTACCCGATGTGTATCAGAGCGTCTAAGATAAAGCAGGAACATAGATATATTACAAGTAGGTCAACCCGGAACCTACTGATAGTGCGGAACGTGGCGGTAACTATGCTTGGCCTCCAAGTAGTCTAGATGGGTCGAGCACTGCAATCTGGGCATTTTAAAACAAAGGGCCCAAGGGAGAAACATTGAAAACTGTTAAAGTGAGTGGACGAAAATCAAATATAAAAACTCTATATTCCGCTAATGTTCTCCCTTAGAGTTTTCTACGAAAAACCTTATGCACGCACCACATAGACAACAAATAAGTAAATCAATAAAAATTCCCTTTGGCTCAAATATAAATAATTTAAATGTGGGGTGTTAACTTCATCCACGAGAAATCCGACCTGCTCTACCACGTGAGGGTCTATTGACCAGCTCATCGGAGAGGGTCTCATGACCTGCTCTATTCGGGAGGGTCTATTGACCAGCTACTACCGAAGAGGGTCCCGACCTGCTACTATCCGGGAGGGTCTAATGACCAGCTACCATCGGAGAGGGTCTCGACCTGCTACTATCCAGAGATGGTACCTGCTCCATCTGGAGAGGGTCCATGCTAGCATGCAATACATATATATCCATATCCTTTAAAACTCCTTTAAAAACCTTTAAAACCTCGTGGGAAAAATATATCGAAAACCAAGTCAAACCACCCTGACTTTACCCCAAATACATTGGATTTAAAAACCTTTCCCAGGAAACCAAAACCGGTTCTCTGCCTTTACTTTAAAACCCTTTTAAATCCAAGAGCCAAGTTTCTCCTTTTAAAACACCCCTCTCCAAAATCCCAAAACGGTGATAATCATTTAAATCATATCCCGGGAAAATCCATTAAAATCACGGGAAGGGTATGAACCTCTTACCCGGCTCGTTTCTCTTAAAAATCGTTAAATCCCATTTTCCCAAAATCACCGTAAAACATTAAATGGAGGAAATCACATATGCAGGAGAAACTAATAAAAATCTATGGGCATGCAATATCATTTAAAACAAAGGTCCACTCACAGATGCCGCTAGGTCTGCAGGCTACCAGATGGCTGCTCAGCTCGAGCTCCCCCACGCCCTGTCCAAAACACATAAACAGGTCTTAAACCCATAATTAAAGTAAGGGCAACAATAACAAGCTCTACCCTTAACGTTCAACCTTAACCATTACTCGAAAAGCGTGGGGAGTCGGCTTCTAATACCCCGTTAGCATACAAACCCTTAGTCACGCTCTCAAGCCTAGCCGGTTCTCCCTAAACGACCGGTTATCCTTTAATTACCCAATTATAAATCGAACCTTCCAAAAATACTTAACATAACAACTAAATCCCCAAAAAATAGAAACTATCATTCAATGGCCTTCTCTTAATTTTTACCTTTTAATGGGCAAGAAAAACTGCCCAAAAAGTGGCGGCTCCGCCGCCGCCGGCAGAGATTTCCGGCCAAACTCCAGCGACCTCCGATCGCCACCAAAATTTACCAGCAGCTTCGTCTCAACCATTGGAACCACTTCCTAGTTCAACTCGAAGGCCAATTCGGCCTCTAACTAGGTCAATCGACAAGAAATACACAACCCGAAACCAAAAGTCAACCCAAACTTCAAATCCTCAATTCTTCCTACACACTTCAAATCTAGCTACCAAATTCTAGGGGCTTAATGTACACCTCAAACCCATCAAAACCATATAAGGAACTCACCGGGAGGTGGCCTAAGGAGGGAGAAATCCGGTGTCAATGAACAGTGCACAGGCCGTCCCTTCTCGCCGTGATTCCTCTCAAACGGTGGCGACTTAGCTCCGATGACCACCACCAACTTGAAGGTGGTACTGCAGGCTTCAATTCGGTACCTAGCACGCGCCCTAACTCCGCCGGACGGAGGAGAAATCCGGCGGAAAAAATCGGGTTTCGGAGGGATTTTTCGAGGTGAACAGTAACTTTTCCAATTTTCACCTTTTCACCGAATTACCCCAATAACTCACTATATATAGGCTTTTCACCCAAACAGTAACTTTTGTTTTTTGACCATAACTTCTTCATACGATCTCCGATTTAAGCGTGTTACGTGTCTACGGACTCGTAACGACGCCCTCTACAACTTTCATGAAGAAAGTTTCCCCAAATTCCTAACCTAACAAAAAGTCAACTTTTTGACCTTTCACGGTAAAACGGTTACTACGATATGGTTAAAGATCAAAGTAACTTGGGTAGTAACCGACCGTAAATGGATTCTAGAACCGGGATGTGACATGAGGCATGAGAAAAACAAAGTAAAACACAAATCACACAATGCACATATAGTTAGCTGATTATCAAGTCGAAGCTTACTGCAAGTAAGAAGCAAAACATGTTACCAAAGTATAAGACATAGTTTTATCACCATAAAACCAATAAATCTACCTTCACGAGTGACTTGTGTGAGACAATCCTAGAAGTATATGACAAGTTTTGATTTTATCATGGGTGTACTGTGGAGAAAGTGATCAACCAGAGCTATGAGATGTGAAACAATTTAAGTATAAAATACTTTAGACTTTTTATTTCCTTCTAATCCTTATATCTCTTTAGTGTGAACATTGCACACTTTCACTTTTCTTTCTAATCCTTATATCTTCTTTGAAACACACATATCACAATTAAACCATTGAACAATTTATGTTCACACTTGTACTCAACCATTCCCGTTTCTTGGTCACCTAGTACCTTGTATTGGTTCTCAGCCAAGACATGTTTACTTTGTGAATAGTTGATATAACATCAAATATTCTCCACAGTGGCACAACCATTTCCGTATCTCACCTAGTACCTGATATTGTTCATTACAACCCATACATGTTTAGCTCCATGTACTCACAACATTTACTCTTTTAAGTCTATGAAGCTCATTATCACAAAAACACATTTAGGGAGTTTCATACCACCACATCAAGGATTATGTATAAGAGTGAACAAGATACCTATGATAAAACAAGTATGTACATACTTACAGAACTACCCAAATAAGGTACACACCTGCCTGTAAATTTATCAATTTTATGTAAATAAAGCCATGACAACTATAAAGGTAATCTCAGATCGACTTGTTCTTGCATAAACTTCAAGATTGAAATCAATCTGCAATCTTGAATGAACACTGACCAAAAAACAGAAAACTGGAAATATCTAGCTGACAAAACAAACACACAATGAAATGAAAAATATGTGCAAAAATTTTAAGAGGTGAGGCTTCTAGTTCTTGTGACACACGCCAATGACATTTCTGAGTGATGAAAAACGCTCATTATCCAAAGGTTTTGTAAAGAAATATGCTAATTGACTGTCAGTTGAAACAAACTCCAAATTCAACACATTCTTTTCAACAAGTTCACCAATGAAGTGATATTTCAACTACTCAATATGTTTCGTTTTGGAGTGTTGCACTGGATTTTTAGTTATGCTTATTGCTCTCGAGTTATCACAAAAGAGAGTTAACTTACCTTGTGGAAGACCATAATCTCGGAGCATTTGTTTCATCCACAACATTTGTGTGCAGCAACTTCCAACTGCAACATATTCAGCTTCGGTGGTAGATAATGAAGTACAGTTTTACTTGTTACTATGCCAAGCAATCATGTTATTGCCAACAAAGAAGCATCCACCAAATGTGTTCTTCCTATCTTTCATATCTCCTCCCCAGTCAAAATCAGAGAATCATGTAATTTCAACATTAGTATCAAAAGTATTATATCCCCAAATTTGTGTTACTTGACACATATCGTATGATTCTTTTTATTGCTTTCAGGTGTGATTCTTTAGGATTTTCTTTAAAGCGAGCACACACACCTACACTAAATGAGATGTCAGGCCTACTAGCAGTAATATACAAAAGACTGCCTATCATACTTCTATAGAGAGTTTGATCAACTGACTTACCTAGTTTGTCCTCACAAAGCTTTGTACTAGTGCTCATGAGATTTATTACCTTTTTCTTTGATTCAAGACCAAATTTTTTAACTAAGGTTTCAGCATACTTAGTTTGAGAAAGAAACATACCGTCCTTGAGTTGACGCACTTAAAGACCAAGAAAGTAGTTGAGCTCACCGCACAAACTCATCTCAAATTCATTTTCCATAATGGAGGTGAACTCTTTCACATACATCTCAGACGTTGATCCAAACACAATGTCATCAACATAAACCTGTGCAATCACAATGTGTTTTCCATCCCTCTTGACAAAAAGAGTTTTATCAATGGATCCCCTAACGTATTCTTTACTGATCAAATAAGTTGAAAGACGTTCATACCAGGCCCTAGGGGAATGTTTCAGACCATACAAGGCCTTTTTAATATGTAAACATGATCAAAATTGAAAGGGTCTTTGAATCCCTGTGGCTATTCAACATATACTTCTTCATTTAAACAACCATTTAAAAAGGCACTTTTCACATCCATTTGGTACAATTTGAAACACAAGTAACATGCAATAGCAAGCAATAATCGCACAAATTCAAGTCTAGCAACAGGAGCAAAAGTTTCATCAAAGTCAATGCCTTCAACTTGTGAAAAACCTTGTGCAACTAATCTAGCTTGATTTCTTGTTACATTACCATGCTCATCACTTTTGTTTCGAAAGATCCATTTAGTTCCAATCACATTACAATTTCTAGGTCTAGGTACAAGATACCACACATCATTCCTAGAAAATTGATTCAATTCATCTTGCATGGCATGTATCCAATCATTAACACATAAAGCAGCTTTCACATTTTGTGGTTCAATGAGAGAGACAAATCCATTGTAAGTAGTTTTGTTAATTTCATCTTCCTTTTGAACAACAAAGCATGCAAGAGCAGTATCACTAAGTACCTCATTTTGAGTGTGTTTGCTTGTCTGGATCTCATCACTTTGTTGTGCTTGTCTTCTTGTTCGTATTTCATCATCAATTTCCCCTATGATCTGCATATTTAATGTGCCTCACTGCAGAAGCAATAGAGTCATCAATGTCAACATTTATAGATTCCATAATTGACCTGGTTTCCTTATTATAGACTCGGTATGCTCTACTGTTTAAAGAGTACCCGAGAAAAATACCTCTATCACTTCAAGCATCAAGTTTTGTGAGATATTCTCTGTCTCTATAAATGTAACACGGACTTCCAAATACACGAAAGTAACTTACATCGGGTCTCTTACCTTTCGATAGCTCATAAGGAGTCTTATCACTACCTGAGCGTATGAAGACTCTGTTTGAAGTGTAACAAGCAGTGTTAATTACTTCGGGCCAAAAGTATTTACTCAGCTTGGCTGAATGAAGCATCACTCTTGCCATATCAAGTAAAACCCTGTTTTTCCTTTCGTCAATTCCATTTTGTTGTGGAGTAATAGGTGCTGAAAACTCATGTGAGATATCATGCTTATTAAAATAAATTCTGAACATCTCATTTTAAAATTATGTACCATTATCAGTTCTTACTCTAACAATAGACAGACTCAATAATTGCATTTCAACAGAAATCTTTTTGAACAAGTTTTTACATACCTCAAAAGTATCATCCTTTCCACTTAGAAATTTTACTCATGTAAACCTGAAAAAGTCATCCACCACCACAAGAATATGGCTCTTACCTCCCAGACTCTTAGTGCTAGCAAGACTAACTAAATCCATGTGGATTAATTGCAATGGCTGAATTGTGGTGGCTGAGTTTATTGAGGGATGAGCTGCACGAGTTTGTTTCCCAAGTTTGCATCCTTCGCACATGGAATCAGACTTTCCACTTAGACTTGACATTCCTTTAACACATTCTTTGTTTGACAGTTTTACCAAATCCTGAAAGTTCACATGTCCAAGTCTCTTGTGCCACAAGATAAGGACATTATCTGAAGTCTTTGTTTTCAGACATCTCTGCACATCTGTAAAATCATTAGTACACACATGATAACAATTGTCACATTCTCTTATTCCTATCATGACATTGTTACCATTTGTATCAAAGACTACACAAATTTTCTTGTTAAAGTTTACATTCTCATAATTATTAGTTAACTGACTTACACTTAGCAAATTTGTATGCAAACCTTCAACATAGAGTACGTCTTTAATAACTGGTATACCAGGTTCACTTACCGTACCCTTACCTTAGAGTTTCAACCATCACTAAAGGTGACAACTTCATTTGTGTATTCATCAGAGAAGGTAATGAATCATTCTTTGTTCCTGGTCATGTGACGAGTAGCCGCTATCTACATACCAACTTTCTTTTCTTCTTTCAAACAATGTCGTTAAGACAACTAAGCATGTGGCTTCTATGGTCTCATTGTTTTCAAAAGTATTTGTCATCTCATCATCTTCAAAGGACCTATATATTGACCATATATAAGTTTCATCAATGATTTCAAGTGTCATCAATGATTTCAAGTGTATTATTTTCAGGATTTGTGACAGAAAGTTTTTTTTTCTTTCAAACCAAGCAAATTTTGATTTGCATTCTAACCTTTCCGGGAGTGAAATTATCTTTACAATCATGTTCATCAAATTCAGTTGTTGATCTAATTTTGCATTCAGGGAACCATTTGAATTTGAGCCACTATTTTTTTATATGTATATCATTTTCTTTGTGAAACAAATTGCACCTTGGTCAAATATGACCTACCTTTCCACAATGAAAACAAGTAGGAACAAAAAAACGAGTTGAAACCAAACTTGGGCTGATGTTCTAGTATGAGATCATCAGTACTTACCTGAGGACAGTGAGAGTGGGATGGTGTAAATTTCTAAAAATTTATCGTTGAAGGTGTTTGACTCATGTTCAGAGTTTTATCAGGGATTGAAACGTCACTACAATTCTTTTGACAACTCTCCCTTACAAAGTTTGGCAGCTTACCAGATTTTCCACAAAATCCAAGCCCTTCTCTGTTGTTGTAGTTCTCCCTGAAGCTGATCATTTTAGATACATTATCTGAGCTTGCCTCAAACTTGTTGAATCGTTCATGAGCTCTTGTCACTTTAACCTGTAACTTTTCATTATCACGTGTTAATTCCACATCACTATTACATTAATTTTTGATTATTAGTCTAACCCTAGTTAACTTCTTGTTCACTGTTATATCGTTAACTCTAGAAGAAAAAGAAAAAAAACTGTCGTTAACCCCAACAAAACAAAGTTGGGAGATTTGTCGGCCTCTCTTCCTTCTGGATTAGGGTTTAAATCTTGATAACTCATCTTTATAATCTTTCCATCTACTTCGATCGGCAGGACCAAATTTGAGGTGAGGGGCTGATAACCAAACAATTAAATTTTAAAAGTGGTGGGAACTAATACAAGCAAAACCAAGATGAGACTATTCATCTACAACCCAGATCAGATTAATTAAGAGAAGAGACGACGAAGATTGAACTGCTTGAACAATGGACTAAAAGATTATAGCTTTGAAGATATCTCTATGAAAATTAAATTCATATCAAGTAAATATCAAGAGGTCATTTACAAGAGGAGCCTATGGAAGGGTTTCCGTGGAAGCACAGAGGCAACAATAGAGCAAGTCCGGCATAGAAGAGAGGCCGACAATCTCCCAAACTTGTGTTTTTGGGGTTAACGATAGTTTTTTCTTCTTCTAGAGTTAACGATATAGTTAACTAGAAGTTAACCAGGGTTAGACTAATCATCAAAAATTAATGTAATAGTGATGTCTGAATTCGTCGTTGGATTAGATGGAAAATTAAGATTTTATGAACTTAGACAAACTCACAATCTCTCCATTTTAGATAAACCGGATCCACAGAGAAGATTTTGTCACTTTTGCATTCGCAACATGACTTGTGCAAATAAGCTTCAAGCACAAGGACGAACCTTAGTTAAGGGCTACAAGAGTTATAGCCCGTATGATTTTTGTCACTAATCATGCTAATACATGTGTAGGATGGGGAAAGATAATAAAAATTCAGTAAATAGCCTATGCATCCTAATTTTATAAAATTATTTTTATACAATAATATATAAATTTATTTAAATTTTATTCCTTAGTTTTCAACAATTAAAGAACAGTTTTTCAAAAAAAAATATCTACTAGTGGAGTCATCTTGAAAAAAATACCATTTTCAATAATTTTTTCTGCTAAAGTAGTTTACTCTTGCTTTCCCTATTGACATATATTGAAACTTCATAAAAAAATAAACAAACAAACAAAAGCCATTGAATATTAGACATGAGAAAATTCTATGGTAAATGCAGCCCATGCTGTTTTAAAATCCTGACTCTGTCCCTATTCAAGCATGAGTAAATTCATGCTTAAGCAAAGCTCATACTGACTTTCACAATATCCTTTCCCACTTCCTAACACCATTGTTGTCATAAGCATTAAAATGTGATAACAACGCATTGTTGTTAGATGATGACCATGACTTGCAGAAGTGGTGGACGCAGGAAGTCATGTTAGTGGGAAAAAATTTTGAGGCTAAAAAAAATTAAGAAACAGCTCATTATTCATTTCCTCTTCCTTTCCAATCTCCATTTTTATAGCTCTTCAACTAGTTAATCTATATATTATTATGGAATATTGAAGTTTTTTTCACTAATCATATTAAATCTTAATCGAACATTATAAAATTACAAGCATTCCACATCAGACATCTAATATCTAACATGAACACATTTTAAAACAGACTCATTGTTCTTTTTATAGAGGATAAAGAGATTCCAAATTCACAGTTCATTATTATTTCATTGAAATCTATCAACATAAAAAACCCAGATAAGAAAAAATACGAAAATTGATCACCCAATCTTGCTTAATTTTGGACTCAATACTTATTAAAACAACTAAATTTTGGCTTTTGGTGTGATCAACTAATCCTATAATTATAATAATGTAATTTTATAATATAAAATTGTATATATAGTAGAGTAGAATAGAAACATAGGAAACAACAAGTTTTTAAGAAGGAAAAAGAGTCTCCACAACCATTTGTCAAAAGTGAAGTGGGGGCAATGGCCCCCACTGGCCCTTTTCTCGGTCTGCCATTGACTTGTAGGGAATTGCTGTCTCGCACACATACCAGTAACACTGCACACAAATCACAATTCACGAATTCAAATTAAACCCCTTGCACAAAATTGTTTGTTTGCTCGGACTAAATGAGACTGTGTTAAATGAGAAGTCCAGTTTAGTTAGTACGTACTGTGTCTGTTGTTAGTGTGTACTAACTTAAATGAGCTTACTAAACACTTTGTTTTCATTTTGGTCTATTTAGATGATGTTATTGTGGGTACTCAAATATGTCATCCTTAGATAGACTATCTAAGGATGACTTTGTTTTCAAGAAATTAGCCCATTTAGGGCAGGTATGTTTTTATATCTATGTTATTTTCTGCTTTTAATAAGAAGATGTGGACTTTGTCCTGGTATGAGCACCTTGTGTGTCTGGTCTGCTCTAGGTATGTTGCAAGTTTCTTGCTATATCAAATGGTCGCAACCTCCTAGTGGTAGGACGAAACAGAGGGTCGCCGGATATGATTCCGTGCGGCAACATAGTAGGAAGGTTGCACTTTTAGTTGTTATGATGCTTGTCTGTAATACAGTTATCCTTCCGTTATTTCACCGTTTTATCAAAGCAAACAGAGTTGTTAATGACACACTATTTGCTAACTGGTGCATGTTATAATATGTTACTTTTTATAATTTGAAGTTTAGACTACGAATTTCATTAAACACTTATCAGCTTCTCGACCCTTCTTTAAAAAAAAAGACACTGTTGTCTAATCCTTAAACACCGATATAAGTTAATAGAGAGAATTATAAAAACAGTACACCAACTTTGTTCCACTGATAATTTTGGTGTTTGAACTTTGTTAAATAACACATTGGTACATGAACTAACAAGTTAAGTCTAATTTTCGTACATGCCGTTATAACACCATTAAAAGTTACTGTTCAATTTTATTTTATTTTTTATGAAATCTCTTATCTTTTTTTCTTTTTAGAGAGAATTATAAAAACAGTACACCAACTTTGCTCCACTGATAATTTTGGTGTCTGAACTTTGTTAAATAACACATTGGTACATGAACTAGGCTTTTTAATGGTGTTAAATAACACATTGCTCCAAGCCTAATTTTTCTTTTTAATGGTGTTATAATGGCATGTACAAAAATTAGGCTTAACTTGTTAGTTCATGTACCAATGTGTTATTTAATAAAGTTTAGACACCAAAATTATCAGCGGAGCAAAGTTGATGTACTATTGTTATGATTTTCCCCTTTCGATTTCATTTCCGATGGACTCTCCGGCGGCGGCGAACCAGCCTGTTCCGGCGAGTGAGGAAGAGAACGCCGCGCTGACGATATGGAGGCTTCCCGGAGGCGGATTTGCCGTCAAGAGGGTCGCCTGCGGGAGAAGAGACGGCGGAGAGAGGGGGTTTCCGGTTGTGTACACGGAGGTGGACGGCGGGTTTAACAGTGGAGTGCCGAGGAAGGTTACGTGGGCGAGGAACGGCGGGAGGAGAAGACAGAGAGGTGGAGTGGGGGGGTTTGTGAGAAGCATATTCACTTGTTTCAACGGTGGTAGGGCAGTTGTGCCTCGGTCGTCTTCTGCTCCGGTGGAGTCAAGTTCCGTGCCGGAAATGAGGCCTGCGGCGGTGAATGATAGAAGGGCGAGGTCCTCCATGCCACAGACTCCTAGAACTTGGTCTATGGAGGTTAACAATGGGGTTGTGACATGGTTACAACTTTGGCTTGTTGTTTGGTTTTGAATTCATCAACTTAAAGAGTGGAAGGAATGGATTCTAGTTCGGCTCCTGTTTGGAGATTGAAGTTCAGCTTGAGAATCCCATTTGAGCTTGGAATATTAGAGCAGCTTCAGCAAGGTACCTAGAGCCCTATCAAGTTTGATGAACAGAATTGGAGTTAGATTCTATAGCTTCCATGAATTTGTAATTGGAATTAGAAGTCAGCTGATTCAGACTTGTTGATGAACTTTGCTCCCAAAATTGAAAATTGAAAATTTTCTCTTTTGGGAAAATCATAATAACAGTACATCAACTTTGCTCCACTGATAATTTTGGTGTCTGAACTTTGTTAAATAACACATTGGTACATGAACTAACAAGTTAAGCCTAATTTTTGTACATACCATTATAACACCATTAAAAAGAAAAATTAGGCTTGGAGCAATGTGTTATTTAACACCATTAAAAAGCCTAATTCATGTACCAATGTGTTATTTAACAAAGTTCAGACACCAAAATTATCAGTGGAGCAAAGTTGGTGTACTGTTTTCATAATTCTCTCTAAAAAGAAAAAAAAGATAAGAGATTACAGAAAAAAAAAATTGAACAGTAACTTTTAACGGTGTTATAACGGCATGTACGAAAATTAGACTTAACTTGTTAGTTTATGTACCAATGTGTTATTTAACAAAGTTCAGACACCAAAATTATCATTGAAACAAAGTTGGTGTAGGGTTTTTATAATTATCAAGTTAATACAGTACAAGTCGACACATGCTATTTGAGTCCATGACAGTCTTCCAAAACAGTAAGCAGTTGCGAATGGTGATGCAGAAGTGGTCGTGGTGGGCATTGAAGAAAGTGTGGAAACGTAATTACTGTATGAGCAGAGGAGTGGAGAGAGAGAGAGTAGAGTGCGTGGTGATCGGAGCAGGCGTGGTGGGATTATGTGTAGCTAGAGAGCTGGCTTTAAGAGGTCGAGAGGTCTTGGTCTTAGACTCAGCTCCAACCTTCGGCACTGCCACAAGTTCCCGCAACAGCGAAGTCATTCATGCCGGCATCTACTACCCTCCTAATTCTCTCAAGGTCTTTCTCTCCTCTTATTTGCTTCCCCTTTTCAACACATACCCAGTGCTTGGTTTTCAAGAAATACCCAATTTTTGCAGGCAATCTTTTGTGTGAGAGGAAGACAACTGCTGTACCAATATTGCTCTCAGCGCCAAGTCCCTCACAAGCAAATTGGTAAACTCATTGTTGCCACCAGATCTTCTGAGATTCACAAGTTGCATTATTTAATGGATTGTGGGATTCAAAATGGGGTTGATGGTCTGGTAATGATGGAGGGTTCCGAAGCCATGAGATTAGAACCCGGATTGAGATGCTCAAAAGCCTTACTGTCACCAGTTTCTGGGATTGTCGACACACATTCTTTGATGCTTTCTTTGGTGGTAAGCCTTGATATTTTCTATTACCAGCTATGCATTACTGACACTGACTACACCACCATTTGGGTTTAGGCTGATGCTGAGAATTGTGGCACAATCTTCTCCTACAACACTACTGTTATTGGTGGTCACGTAGAACAAGCTCAATTGTGCCTTCATATTTCTCAAACCAAACATCTTGAAATGTGCAATGGAACTTCTCCTCTGCAACCAGACATGGTACTCATTCCTAAGCTTGTTGTGAACTCTGCTGGGCTGAGTGCCCCTGCCCTTGCTAAGCGATTTGATGGCCTCCAGAGTGCACTTATTCCTACCCCTCATTATGCTCGTGGGTGCTACTTCACTCTATCCAATACTGGAAATCGTCCTTTTAAGCATTTGATATATCCTGTACCAGAGGACGGTGGCCTTGGAGTGCATGTTACTTTGGATTTAAATGGTCAGGTCAAGTTTGGTCCAAATGTTGAATGGATTGATGGTATGGACGATGTTTCAAGCTTCCTGAATAAGTAAATCTCTCTATCCATTCTATTATATACTTATCTTGGTGCAAAGAACTTCTATGCTTATCATCTGATGCTTCAGATTTTAAAACCAAGGCATCATGTGCTTAGAAGCATGGTAGAAAGTCTGTTGGTCAAAGACAGGAGTTTGGATGCATGTTTATAACCAAATAGAAAACTATTTTCTGCAACTATTTTTTATTTGTCTAAATAAGTTACTGTGATAGTTTTGATAAGAAACAAAATATTCCACTCAATGCTAATTGAAAGTAAGTTCCTTAGGCTTAAAGACTAAATGCAGGTCATACTCACTTTTGCTATGTGTTGTAAACCAAAAAGCCATTAGCTCGTATGGATTTTTTGTTGCATTTGATTAGAGGAGAATTGCAATTAAGGTCAGAATGGAATGCCCCCAAAGTGGAATGTTCACGTTAGTAGGTTATGTGGGACAAGACATAGGTCCAGATTACTATGTAAGCTGCACCTTGTTACAATCTTATACACAGCAAAATATGAGTTGTGGTTAATATTGCATGCCCTATCATTTTTCTTTTTATGGAGAACAAAATACAGATGTGCCCTCATTTAGTATTAGTTTCTTGATGCAGGACAAATAGAAAAGAGTATAGAACTAGGGTTTAAGGATGGAATTGAGAATGGATAGGGCTACTAGCATCGCACCAGTAGAACCTCAGGCGTCACACCAGAGGGTTTCTAGGCATCACACCTA
The DNA here is from genome assembly GCA_951800085.1 of Comarum palustre. Lineage (NCBI taxonomy): Eukaryota > Viridiplantae > Streptophyta > Magnoliopsida > Rosales > Rosaceae > Comarum > Comarum palustre. Next base: position 2,530,516 of record OX637592.1, on the reverse strand, counting down.
GAGATCTTAGGCATTGCACCTAGGGTTAGGTTCTCTCAAACTTTTATTTATTCAACTCTGAACGTAAAAGGCTTCAAAAGATCTCTATATATAGAGAGGTTAAAACCCTAGATCAATTAGGACCAAGTAACCCTAATATTCTATAAATTGATTATGTTGAGATATAAATCCCATATCAGGAATATGAGACCTTGCCTGTGGGTTTATAAGGGTTTGACCACTCCATCCGTTGCCAATTGTTTTTGAATGTGAAACTCAGACTACTTTATCAGATTCCCTAATAACAAAACAAATCCAAAATAACAAAGAAATCATAAAATCCTGACTTAAGATATTCTATTCCTATTCTCTATCATTTCTTTCTTGGTCTCAGGTTTGACTATTCTGTATGCACTAGTCACATGAAGCTTTTTTACCATGAGATAAGGAAGTACTACCCCAATCTAAAAGATGGGTCCCTACAGCCGGGTTATGCAGGGATTAGACCGAAGCTTGCAGGCCCTAGACAGTCTCCAGTTGATTTTGTGATACAGGTTATCTCCTGAATTCTATCTTCTGCGTAAACCTGAAATGTTACATCATGATTTACTTGTTGACACATCCATTCTTGCCTTCTGGGACCTGCATATGGGCATAATGCAGTAGCATTTTCAGTAATATTATTCGCAAGTGTATTGCAGCTTTTATCTTAGTCTTTTAATAATGTAAGTGCATCATATTCATTTTGCCATTCAAAATTAGCATTTTCCTCTTGTTCGTAGGTTGCTGATAGCTCAGACTTTCGAATTACAATGTTTCCAGTGTAGCCCATACAACTTCTTTCAATACTTTAGTTAGGTATTCAGAATTTGGATCTTATTATTCTGAAGGATAAAGTCAGGTTTAGTCACTTCAGTATTAACTCAAGTTAACAACTTGGCCCAATCTATAGTAGTTAACTACCATCATTTAGTTGGATAAGAGCTTGTAGATCACACTACCTTCTCTCTCTTTTTTTACTTGTGGCCACCAATCAATTATAATAAACCTCCCTTTAACAGTAAAGTTAGATCGAATTAGGCAGGACAATACTAAACCGAGTCTTGATTAATTTTAGGCTAACAACCGTTTTCTTTTAAGTTGGAAGGTGCCATAAGAAGTTTATACTATAGTTTTTATTGAAGGGGTCAATATTAATGTTTACCCAGCATGCCATATTTATTTTTCTGAATAGAGGTAGATCGACATGCATGGCACAATATAATTTTATTTATATGACACATATCGGTTCATTGATATCTAATATTAATGTTTACCCAGCATGCTATATTTATTTTTCTGAATAGAGGTAGATCGACATGCATGGCACAATATAATTTCATTTATATGGCACATATAGGTTCATTGATATCTATTGTCTAGGCTTGTCTCGGAGGGTGGATTTTATTTGGTGCAAGTGCCTGTACTATTTAATGACAAATACTGTTTAAATTCATACATGTAGGGAGAGGATATTCATGGGATAACTGGTCTTGTCAACCTTTTTGGAATCGAGTCTCCTGGTTTGACTTCAAGCATGGCAATTGCAGAGCACATAGCCACCAAATTCTTTAGATGTTGATACCTGCAAAATTCCACATTAATTTGAAGACATTGATGTCTATACTACGGTGAAGGTGCAGTGATGAAGGTATTTCATAACATGACTACAACTTATATTTCCTCCGACTCAGAAATATGCCTTTAAAACGGGGGGGCTTGATACCACCAATGACGCTAGCAACTGCTCTCAATCATAGACATGCTGTTCTCGAGAGTGATTGCAGAGAACTTGCCCCATCAATCCAAAAGTTCATTCACAAACCTGAGTTGGGTCTAGATAGCAAGAGGAGCTAACCACGCTGATGATGGCGTGACCAAGCTAGGTAAGAGAGTTGTTCTCAAAGATCTGGCGTGACCCTTGTTCTCATTTGCCCACTTAAGTCGAGATTTAAATGTTAATAGTTGCGCTGTAGTTATTCTCCTTGTACTCGTTTACTATTTTTTGTTGTTGGAGAAACACTAAATGTAGAGAGATAGCAAAGTAGATCCGAAAACTGTCATATTATTCATTTATAGGAGTCCTTATATAGAAAATTGCAGAGTACCTTTTAGATATGTAGAAGATTCATAATTTATGTTTTCGTAATTGTGATTTACACGAACAGTCATTTTTAGACAAATTTTGTTATGTTGATTCATTTAATCTAATTAAGTACTCAAATGATCTCCAAATCTAATTAAGTACTTGAATGATTTACACAAACAGCCATATTCACAGAAATGATGTACACACTATGTGACCTCAAAGTGAGTTAAATAAGGAGCCTCACTCTTTCATTTCAAAGTTGAGCTCTGCTTCGGATAGGAACTGATATATACCTTACCAAGTAAAAAGCAATAGCTTACCATCCTAAGAGCATGTCACAACTTCATCTAACGACATTTTGTCTAAATGGTTACTAACATGGTAAAATCACTATTGTGTTAGCACAGAAAAATCATTTGTTCTTTAAAGCAAGGTATTTGCAAAATAAAAACACATATCAAACTTTTTTTTGTTGGATCAGACAAACTTAAATATTTTAACTAAATATTTTTGTGACCAAGCAAGGGCACACTGTCACACCCTAACCTGAAAATTAAGAATAAATAACTTTTGGTTTTCTATGTAAGGACGTGAATAGCTCGACTTGTCAAACATAAGGAAACCTTTGACAAATAGAATTTATGTGAAAAATTTTAGAATCAGTGACTTGGTGAAAGAGAACTTGATCTCATAAATCATGTTCTTACAACAAATAGTAAAGTAAGCTTATACAATAAGCCTTATTAAACATGAATTAAAAGCATCAAGCTATGGATTCACTCCTCCTAGACTTCAATTTATTTCTAGACACTAGTGGGTTATCACTTTTAGCCGACGAAACGAAATTGTTTCATCAACTATGATTTTCTTAGCCGACGGAACTAGGCCCGTCTGCTAGAATCTTAAGTTTTAGTCGACGGAAAAACCTATATTTTGTCGGTTAAGAACTTTCTTAACAGACGAAATATAGTTTTTTCCGTCAGCTAAGATTAAAAATACAGTAGCAGGTCAGCCATAAGTTTTTTCTTTGGAACTGTACATAGGAAGAAAAATTTTCAAAAAAGTCATGAAATAAGATATGACCGGAATGGTGAAATACGTCTACGGTTGAAAAATCACGTAATTCTGGTAAAGTCTCAGTGCCGCTAGTTACTGTCAACACAATTTACCATTCTTTCTCCCTATAGGTAGCCCTATCTTCGGGGGTTATTATTCAGTAAATTTTTATCCCACTGGTTGTGTCTCATCAATTTGAAACTATTTTTTGTTGAAGGTTCGACCAAAATACGTAATTTTTCAGTCAAATGACTATTTCCGTGTAATTAGAGGTTTGACTTACGGGATTGACTGTCCTGATTGAACCCTTAACGTTATCGAATAAAGTTGAATTTCTTACCATAGCCATGTTTTACTATAATAATTATATCAGACGGTCAGGTTTTTGTTTCTCAAGTTTGATCATCAAAGTCACAACATGTCTACTAATGTTGTATAACTTGTTTACTAAGTTTTAAGTAAATATTCCGTTACAAAAACAAACTCTACGTAGAACCTAGGGCTGGCTCCGGTCCACTTTGGTTCGGTTTATACGCCAAACCGCGAAGCAAACAATTGTTATACTTCGGTCCGGTCCGGTTCAATTTTTTACTATTCCATAGGCCAAACCGCAAACCAAACCACACCTACGGTTAGGTTTTTTTTGTTTTTTTTTTTGAAAAAAAATTGATAATTTTTCTTCTCATTATCATTATAGTGAAAAATGGTTATGGTTCACCAAGTTGCACATTTATTTACTAACTACTAAACAAATTATACAACATTGGTAGGCAAATTGTGATTTCGATAACTAAAACTCACAAACAAAATTTAGACCGTCATATATGATCATTATTACGAAATATGTTTGTGGTAAAAAATTCAACTGAATCCGACAACGTTTAGGACTCGATCGAAATGGTCAACCCTGATCCATCGTCACTTATCACACGGAAACGCTCATATCTACCTCTATATTACGTATTTTTGTTAAACCTTCTACACGAAAAACATTCACGTAGATGAGACACAACCGCCCATATAAAAATTTTAGGACATTTACCTTCCGATGATAGGGCTACCATAGGGAATAATAACGGTAAATACGGTTGACTGCTACTATCGGCACCCTGACGTTATCTAAATTACGTGCTTTTTGAAGCATAGTCGTATTTCACCATTCCGAACACATCTTATTTCATGAGTTTTTTGATAATTTTTCTTCTATGTAGAGCTGGTTCACAAAGCTGTGCATTTGCTTAAAACCTAATAAACAAGTTATACAACATTAGTATGCATATTGTGATTCAGATGACTAAAAGTCAAAAATTAAAATTCTATCGTCAGATATGATCATTAAGACGAAAGATTTCTATGGTAAAAGATTAAACTGATTCTGACAAAGTTAAGGGCTCGAAAGAAACGGTCAACCTTGATCCATTGTTAGTTATCACACGGAAACGCTCATATCTACCTCTATATTATGTATTTTCGGCAAACCTTCTACACAAAAAACACCCATGTAGATGAGACGCAACCGCCAGTATAAAAATTTTGGGACATTTACCTTCCGACGATAGGGCTCCCATAGGGAATAATAACGGTAAATAGGGTTGGCCGCTACAGTCGTCACCCAGACGTTACCCAAATTACGTGATTTTTGAACCATAGTCGTATTTCATCATTCCAAACACATCTTATTACACGAGTTTTTTGATAATTTTACTTCTATGTAGAGTTGGTTTATAAAGTTGTGCATTTACTTAAAACCTAATAAATGATAGGAGCATAAAATGTGACATTCTTAATATGTTATTACCTCTATTTGTACTCTGTTTATCTCTTATTGTCGTAGAATAGAGTCATATTGTTGAGTCAAGAGTCTTTGGTTGTGTAAGGATGAAAACATGCTAAACATAGAAAGTTATAGAATTTTACTAAGTGCTACATGAAATAACAAGAAACTGATTCAGTTTGGAGTCTTGACATATTTTGTTGATTCTGTGAAGCTTTTACATTGTCATAAATTTATTTTACTTTTCTCATACTTAGATGACATGTAGAAGAGTTCATGAGAGGAAGAATCAAGAGAGTTGGAGCTATAAACAGGTGGCAACATCATAGGAGCCGAAGCATTCAATTTCAGCAGAAAGCAGAAATTTCCTGGGCGCATCACTCAACTTTTATAATTTCTCCAAGACGACTCACAAGGAATTAGAAGATGTACCATATATGCATGGAAATTTGTGTGAGTCTAGTTTTCAGAACATTTTGAATCACATCTATATCTATTTTCTAGAGGGAGTTAAGCCTGAATTAGTGACGGAAGGTCAGACTGCCGAAATAGAGTAACATGTTGCCGCCGATAGGAAGTGTTCCTGATGGACTTAGGGAAGCAAAGCAGCTAATCCATGAAGCCTAGTCAATGAAGGGAGTCCAATTCCAAGTCCAATGAAGAATTACAAGTCAAACATTAGGCCAAAGAAGCCTCTAGAATCTTCAAGTCTTTTTGGCCAAGCAAACCAAGTTCAAGAAGGGAAACCTAAACCTTTTTGGTTTAGGATTCTCTTTGGCCGACCCCTATAGGGTTTCTCCTATATATAGCACGACATAGAGGGCAGAAGAACATCATCTCACCACCATAGAAGCCGTGCCGAAACCCTACCAAATTTCCAAGAAATATATAGCCGCACCACCACCGACACCCTAAAAATCTTCCTCCATCTTTCATCCGATATCACCACCTTTGCCGAACCTCTTCCACGTTTTTTAAAATGTGACTCTATCATGGCCTTGTATTTTTCATTCAGTTTTCGATTTTGTAATGAATTCTTGCTTTTATTTTGGTTTTATACAATGAACATGTTTCGAATTCAATGATGATGTTTAGGTTGTGTTGTATGATTTTGTACATGTTTCGAATTTGTTTAATGATTTAGGGCAGTACATTTCGTTATTCTTATGTATTTATTTTGGTTTGTTTTCATGAATTTGTGCATCAAAATCAATGCTTAGAGGCTGCCTCGGCCATGGTAGTTTTCTAGGTTGCGATTTCACGTGCTAAGGTAAATTTGGATTGATTCATACACTAAGTTGTTTCCTTCTAGATTATCTATTAGGGCTAAGCATTCATAAAACATGCATGTTAATATGATAGGTGACGCTATGACATGTTACATGTCTCCAATTCGGCTTATTGTGTTTTATGTGTTTTTCTTGTTTAATTTCTACGCTGGTGTGTCTTTAAACCGATTAGCATAATTTAGGGTTATACGCTGGAGTTGATTCTAAATATATTAGAAGTCTTAACGATTAGATGAATTGCTGGTGGTCTCTAATTAGAATTGGAATTGAGATAAGTATATAAATATGTCAAGTCTTGCTTGCTGCCTCTTGTTGTTTACAATTTTGTTATATATTCTTGATGGTTTTTATGTTTGGTTATGTGTGTGGATGATGATCACATGTATATATGTTAGTTTTAGGATTTAATTTCGATATTTATAGACTTTGAAATATATTTCAAACCCCCCATAATTTGATGTGAATATGTTTATATGTATATATGTTAATAATCTTTGTTTCAATCACCCTGTGGTTTTCCCGACTAGAACGATCTCTACTTGTTCATACTACTAACGATTTGCAGGGTAAATAAATTGAAGTTGTTTGACCCCGGTTACAAGACATTGTCAATAAACAAGTTATACAACATTAGTATGCATATTGTGATTCCGATGACTAAAAGTTAAAAATTAAAATTTGACCATCAAATATGAACATTATGACGAAAGATGTCTGTGCTAAAAAAAATTAATTGGATCCGACAAAGTTAAGGGCTCCATCGAAACGGTCAACCCTGATCCATCATCAGTTATCATATGGAAACACTCATATCTACCTCTATATTACGTATTTTTGGCAAACCTTCTACACCGAAAACACTCACGTAGTTAAGACGCAACCGCCCAAATAAAAATTTTGAGACATTTACCATCCGACGATAGTGCTCCCCATAGGAAATAATAATGGTAAATAGGGTTGACCGCTACTATCGGCACCCAGACATTACCCAAATTACGTGATTTTTGAACCATAGCCGTATTTCACCATTCCGAACACAGCTTATTTCACGAGTTTTTTGATAATTTTGCTTCTATGTAGAGTTGGTTCATAAAGTTGTGCATTTGTTTAACACCTAATAAACAAGTCATACAACATGAGTATGCATATTGTTATTATGATGACTAAAAGTCAAAAATTAAAATTCGTCAGATATGATCATTATGACGAAAGATGTCTGTGGTAAAAAATTCAATTAGATCTGACAAAGTTAAGGGCTCGATCGAAACGGTCAACCCTGATCCATCGTTAGTTATCACACGGAAACACTCATATCTACCTCTATATTACGTATTTTTGGCAACCCTTCGAAACGAAAAACACTCACGTAGATAAGACACAACCACCCATATAAAAATTTTGGGACATTTACCTTCCGACGATAGTGCTCCCCATAGGGAATAATAACGGTAAATAGGGTTGACCGCTACTATCGGCACCCAAACGATACCCGAATTACGTGATTTCTGAACAATAGTCGTATTTCACCATTCTAAACACATCTTATTTTCACGAGTTTTTTGATAATTTTGCTTATGTAGAGTTGGTTCACAAAGTTACGCATTTGCTTAAAACTTAATAAACAAGTTATACAACATTAGTATGCATATTATGATTCTGATGATTAAAAGTCAAAAATTAAAATTTGACCGTCAGATATGATCATTATGACGAAAGATGTATGTGGTAAAAAATTCAACTAGATCCGACAACGTTTAGGACTCGATCGAAATGGTTAACCCTGATCCATCGTCACTGTCACACGGAAACGCTCATATCTACCTCTATATTACGTATTTTTGTTAAACATTCTACACGAAAAACACTCATGTAGATGAGACACAACCGCCCATATAAAAATTTTAGGACATTTACCTTCCGATGATAGGGCTCCCTATAGGGAATAATAACGGTAAATAGGGTGGACCGCTACTATCGGCAACGAGACGTTACCCGAATTATGTGATTTTTGAACCATAGCAGTATTTCACCTTTCCGAACACATCTTATTTTATTCTGGTGAAGTCTCGAGGCCGTAAGTTGCGGTCAACACAATTTACCATTCTTTCTACCTTTGGGGAGTCCTATCTTCAGGGGATATTTTTCAGTAAATTTTTATACCACTAAGTGCCTCTCATCGATTTGAAACTATTTCCAGTTCAAGGTCCAGTAAAAATACGTAATTTAGATGGTCAAATGACCGTTTCCGTACGTTTAGGGTTTGACTTAATGGATTGACCGTCCGGATCGAGCCCTTATTATTGTGGGATTAAGTTGAATTTTTCCCCATATGTGTATTTTAACATGATGGTCATATCAGACGGTCAAATTTTCATTTGTCAAGTTTTATCATCGGAATCACAACATATCGACTAATGTTGTATAACTTGTTTACTAAGTTTTAAGTAAATGTTCCGTTTCAAAAACAAACTCTATGTAAAACCTTCAAACTCAAAAAAGTAGTAAAATATGATATGCCCGGAATTGTGAAATACGTATACGGTTGAAAAATCACGTAATTCCGGTAGTCTCGGTGTCGATAGTTGAGGTCAACGCAATTTACCATTATTTCCCCCTATGGGTAGCCCTATTTTCAGAGTTTTTTTTAAGTAAATTTTTATTTCACTAGTTGCGTCTCATCGATTTGAAACTATTATCAGTTGAAGGTCTGGCCAAAATACGTAATTTAGATGGTCAAATGACTATGTCTGTGCGTTTAGGGGTTTGACTTACAAGATTGACCGGTCGGATCGAGCCCTTAACTTTATCAGATCAAGTTGAATTTTTTCCCATACATGTATTTTTGTCATGATGGTCATATTGGACGGTCGGATTTTCGGTTTTCAAGTCTGATCAAATTTCAAACCCGTTTTCCCGCGCAAAATTTCAGACCAAAATTTCAGAAAAATTATTTATCACTTAGTCGACAAAATGATTGCATTTCGTCGGCTACGGGCAAAAAATTTCAAATTCATTTCCCCGCACAAAATTTCAAAAACATTTTCAAAAAAAATCTCTTTTAAATCTTCCATCTACGCTCTCTTCTTCACCAAACTCTCTTGTCTCTCCTCTCTTCTCTTCTCCAAATAGTGGTGGTGGTGGTGTGTGGTGGTGTGTGGTGGTGTGTGGTGGTTTGTGGTAGTGGTAATGGTGTGTGGTGGTGGTGGTGATGATGGTGTGCATGTGGTGGTGTGTGGCGGTGGTGATGGTGTGTGGTAGTGATGTACGTGTGGCGGTGGGTTCGGAATCGCCGGTGGTGGATTTCCAGAGATCGATATTCGTTTTTTTAAATTTTTTTTTAGATTTACCGACGGACGGCTAAGAAATTTTCATTTTATTTTTTATTTTAAAATAATTTCGTCGGTTAGGATCTTAGGAGACAGAAATTTCGTCGGCTAAGAATCACTTAGGAGACGAAATATTTAGAATTTTTTTAGCTAAGAGAATTATTAATTTGTCTTTATTTTAAAATAATTCCCTCGACACGGATCTTAGTAGACAGAATTTTTGTCGACTAGGTTGTCTCTTAGTTGACGAAAAAATTTATTCAGACGGCTAAGATCTTAGGAGACGAAAAAAGACTCTTAACAGACGGAATGGTTCTGTCGGCTAAGAGCTGTAATCCACTAGTGAGACATCAAGTCATACCCCTCATGTGTACATCTGCACACATTTATAAAGGGGTGAGCCAAAAGCTCAGTAGAGCAAATCTCATGGTAATTCAATATGCTAAACATGTATGCATATATTTTAGATTTTAGTTGTTGGAACTCTTGTACTATCCTTGGTCGCAAGTATCTTCTTGCCATAAGAACATTTTATCAATATATTAGATTGAAAAGGGCTTCTCTCCTTATATGTATACAAAGACAGACATTGCTGGTCCCTTACAAGTGATAGCCCCAACCCCACTCTTCATCCATTCATTATATTTCATAAGATCGTATGATAATGATATGATGATAAGCTGAATGTAATAACCATCTTTAGTAGCAACATAAACAATTCTAGAGTAAGATAACAATTAAATAAAATCAAACTTGAGATTCCTCATAATTTCCCTTACCCAAGCCCAAGCCTTGAGATTGAACCCAAGCCCATTTGTAAAATCGCTAAAGGCTAGAAACTCTGCCCAGTTTCTTTAAAATAATAGAAACGCTGCATCGTTTACCCCTTTGCCGTCGTGCACTTTCAGCAAACAACATTTCGTTTCAGAAGAACCTGTTCGATTCCTCTAAATACCCTAAAGTCAAATCTCACTCCCATCCTTTATTCTGCATCATGACTGACATTCCAACTCACTCCTATCTAGAATTGACCACCAGAGCCACCGCTGGACTTGGTCCATTCATGAAAAAGTTTCCAGAAGTCCAACACTACTATCATGAATCCAGGATAACAATCTTCCACTTTCAAAATGATTCTGCAGATGTTACCTCCTGGCAGAAGCAGAGCGACTGTCCAACTCGAATTGGAGCCTGGCTGTAGCACCCCGGGAGGGGAAACTACAGTGGCCACGAATTTAAGCCAATAAGATGCCAACACGTCTGAAAGACGTACCAACAACTTATTAACCTAAAGTCGTAGGCTTTTTAGTAAGTAAAAATAAAATTAAACTTTAACTAGAGTGGCACCAAATAATTTCTTAAAACATTCATCAGAGGTTTTCTAATTTCGCGAAAGGTGGTCAAATTAAAGGGTCAATTAAAAATTTTAGCGACAACAATAAAAATATAAAACAGGGTTAACAATTTAGGATGACACCTTTATTGTTTATGTAAATGCTCTGGTAAACGACCCGAAGGATAAAACAAGAAGAGTGAGTACAACTTGGACCAAACATCGAGTAAGAAATGAGGCTCTCCACACACCCAGCTCTCTCTATTTATCCCGTCACAATACACAATACCTGCAAACTACCTGTTGTAGGGGTGAGCGTCGTCCTCGCGTGCTCACATATAGGCCCACCAATGATAGGTTTGAAAACCATAAAACCATATATATATATACGTATAGATTTGAGCTCATAATAAAACCATTTCGAAAATCCTTGGCACACAAAAACATCATTTCATGTCTTTCGGAAAAACTGTGCAGTATGTTAAAACAGTGCTCAATGAACAATACAGCCTGCAGGGCTTCACGAATCTCTGTGACTGAATCCCGGGTTTGTCTATACAGCAAACCGGGGCAACTACCTATGCATCTGAAGACGAATAGTAGCGAGAGTGTCCATTTACTGCTAATGCCCAACAAATCTCTCGTAACAACACACCGCACTTACGTCTCGCTTAACTCTATACGAGACGAGCGTAAGTGGGATAATTAAAATAAACAGGGCATTGCCATCCGGAAGTTCACGGTCATCGACACCGTGGGAGTGCTATATACTAGGTCCCGTTACTCTCAGGTCACGCATCGGAAATCAGGACAACGGTGCTCAACATATCACATCATCATATAAAAATCATTTACGTCTAGCCTCGGGTTTTCTTGGCCCAATCATAAATCATTTATCTTTTAATATAAAAAAAATTTTCCCTAGGCATTGACCATGAGCATACAAAATCATGCACTTTCACATATATACAAAACCACTACCAAAGGGGGTTTAGCTTCCCTACCTGGAATAGCTGTTTCTTACGTAAGCTCCAAGAATCCAGGATCTGCCTCGGTGAACGGAGGTCACCGCGTAAGCTACCTCGTCCAATAATCACTGCAGAATAGAGTAGCCTAGCAACCAAGAAACAATAACAGTCTACAGACCTTGGCATTCCTAGTTTGACCAGGAATGTCCACATTGACTAAGTTGACAAACCAATTTCCTTTTTAACTCTTTAACCTTTTTAACTTGTTTTTCCGGTTAACGACTCTTTACTCATTTACCGGAAGTCCGACTTAACTTCCGAACATCCCTTTACCATTTTAATGACGTTAGGGTGTCACATAATAATTCGTTGAATTACTATGGACACCCAACGTGTCACATTAACCAATTCTTTAGTCTTGAGTCGATTTACCGATTTACGTAAATCACCAATTTTACTTAAAACAGTCAACTTGACATTTTCAGAATTCCAGTTATCATTTTCCGATAACAATTTAATACTACCAATTTAACCAAATTGTGTCAAACTTCAACTCTTTACTAAACCGTTTTTCCGAAAATAGAACATTCCCCAAAATGGAAATTTTCTCTTAATGGAAACTTTCCCAAAATGGGAAGTTTTCCAAATTAGTAGGTTTCCAAACTTACAAAGTTTCCTAAAATGGAAATATTCCATTTACGGTCCTTTTCCGTTTTTGTAATTTTTCTTATACGTAACTTTCTGTTTACAACTCTTAACTCGACTAAACGGAAACAATGAACTTTTAAAAGGAGTCGAAGACTACCTCTCGGCATGTTTGCCGAATTCACTACGTTATCGGAATAGTCACCGAATTCCGGCAACTTGCCTGAATCTCCTGCCGGATTCCAGTCAAATTGCCGGAAATTCGCTAGAGCTTCCCCATAAATTCTGAATTCCAAGTTATCGACAAACATGCAGTCAAACAACAGAATCAAATCAACACCAGATCAACATCAATTCAATATCAACACAGTACAATACAAACACAGGAGGTTCAAGATTACCTTCTGCAGTTCCAAACTTTGAACCCAGAAGTTCCTGAATAGCCTCCACGCTGCCTCAATCACCACCTCCACCTCTGCTCATCGCTGACTTGAGTATAGTAGCTTCCCACTGCCCAAACTCACCAACCAGGACCTCATCTGCCTCAGCCCTCGGTCTCCAGCCTCGTCGGAGCTCCAACGTCCACCAGAACCTCAAGAACTCCTCGTTAGAGACGAGAACCCGAAAAACCCAGAAAAACCCGAAAAACAGTGAAAAAGCAGATTTTCGAATCAGGGCCCAATTCGTTCAAAATAGGGCATAAGAAGGAAGAGAAGAAGGAGAGGAGCAAGAATATACCTCTCGCCGCCGTCGCCGTCACCTGAGCTCGCCAGAATCCGATGAACACAGTGGGTGTTCATGGATTCAATCTCCCTCGATCGTGGACGATACGGTGAAAAGAGAGATGGGCTAGGACGAGAAGGTGGAGTGGAGTTGAATGGTGGTGATGCGCCAACGAGTGTTGGCCAGAGGCGTCGCTGCCGCAGTGGGGAAGGCAGAGCAGACGAGAGGGAGAGGAGAGTGTCGAGAAAGAGAGATAACCAAAGTTGGGAGGTTTGACCGAGTCAAACCTCTCATCTATATTTATACTAAAACCAACGGCCCAGATCAAATCTCAAATCGATCCAACGGTCCAGATTTAAAGAAGGTAAAAGTAAATAGTTAAATAGTAAAATTGTTTTACCAGAATGGTAATTAAAATTATCAGAAACTTCAGAAATTCACAGAAAATTAACTGAAGCTCCGAAAAATATTCTGAAAATACCAGGAGACTCGTGTTGACACGTACTATAACATTGAGTCCTTAAATGAGGAATTTGAAGAACTTTGAAAAACTCGAAAATAAATGTGGTCGTTCACTCGTGAAGTTACCGAATGCGACTTAAACCTCAGTAAGTCGTCATTAACCATGGTAAAAACATTTGGGGTCTCACAGTGGCCATTTCCAAGTGATCAAATGATGTAGTGGTACAAGAATCATAGATCTCTCGATCTCGATTGATGGAGACTGGCAGGAATTGCGGATGTCATCGATCTAAGCTTCAACCTAAACAGTCGTGGCGCTAATCGTCCCCGAATGATGGCTGCCACTTGTTTCTGGAATTCCTGCAACAATACCTTTGATTTCAGGTTTGGTCAAATGGGCATCACCCTACTGGATATTTATGCAATTACCGGCTTCCTAGTTACTGAGGAAGCATTTCAAGAACACCTCTTTGAAGATGTAGATGTTTTTCATACTACCAACCCAGTAGATTACCCAACACACCTGTCCTACAACGGATGGGTTGGACATTTCTTTGCTCCCGCAGATGAGCAGAGTGGAATTGCATTCCTCGACTTCTGGCTTCACAAGTTTTTGGCCTGCGCAACAACTCAAAAATTAACCAAGACCTGGGCACGCACTGCAACTCTTCTCTTCAATGGGCACCATCTTGGCCTGGCTCAAATGGTATTGGGATTCCTTTTTCGAGCACCGCACAAATTGTCCCTCCATCAACTGAATTATAGCGATGTATCTGGTCCCCTTTGGATTCTAGACCTCTGTTTGCAGATTTACTTTGTCCAGTTCAGAGATGAACATGTTACTGACTTCCCAGCAAATCAAGTTTTAGGGAGAGCGTCCACTAATGCTTCTTCACCTCCATCCATTGGATATGCTCGATCTCTAGAGTACCTGTTCAACTTGGATGCCACAACCCTAAACTCTGGTCTCCTTGTTCTTAATCACAAATATCCTGAAGCTCTAGCGAATGAGTTTATGTGGTCTATAACACAAACTCCTGAAGGGCGAACATTGTTCAACCAGTCTATTTCTCTTATGGATATTCCTCTACCCAAGCTGGCTGGCTTTGAACTCTATGCACCCAACCATTTTTGTCATCAACTTGGCCTTCATCAGCGTGTGTCTTACCCTCTTACTGACAATATCAACAGTTACAGCTCTTGGCGAATAGAGAAAGCACCAAGGCAAAAGGTTGGGGATCCTCACTTCGAATCAAAACTAACTCCTTGTCAGGACCCACCCTGAGTTAAACGCCTTTAACCCGAAGTAAATCCTGCGGGGTTAGTCAGAGCAGTCTACACGGAAGTACCCTAAAGGATTTTGCGAGCAGCAACGGATTGATCGACTATGCCTCGACTTCTGTACGCGCGCGACCTCCGATCAAGGACCCTGCACCATTGGGCATTTGAAAACGAAGGGCCCAGGGGAGAAACATTGAAAACTGTTAGAGTGAGTGGACAAAATCAAAAGTAAAAACTCTACTTTCCTTTAATGCTCTCCCTTAGAGTTTTCTACGAAAACCTTATGCACGCACCTCATAGACAATGAATAAATAAATCAATAAAACTCCCTTGGCTCATTCATACAAATATGTGTGGGGTATTAACCTCATCCACGAGAAATCCGACCTGCTCTACCACGAGAGGGTCTATTGACCAGCTCATCGGAGAGGGTCTCATAACCTGCTCTATTCGGGAGGGTCTATTGACCTGCTACCACCGAAGAGGGTTCCGACCGGCTACCATCCGGGAGGGTCTAATGACCAGCTACCACCGAAGAGGGTCTTGACCTGCTACTATCCAGAGATGGTACCCGCTCTGGAGAGGGTCCATGCTAGCATGTAGTATATATAATCAACTCCTTTATCACCTCGTGGGAAAATATAATCAGAAAACCAAGTCAAATCACCCTGACTTTACCCCAAAAACATTGGATTTAAAAACCTTTCCAGGAACCCAAAACCGGTTCTCTGCCTTTACTTTAAAACCCTTTTAAATCCAAGAGCCAAGTTTCTCCTTTTAAAACACCCCTCTCCAAAATCCCAAAACGGTGATAATCATTTAAATCATATCCCGGGAAAATCCATTAAAATCACGGGAAAGATATGAACCTCTTTCCCGGCTCATTTCTCTTTAAAAACATTAAATCTCATTTTCCCAAAATCACCGTAAAACATAAATGGAGGAAATCACATATGCAGGAGAAACTAATAAAAGTCTATGGGCATGCAATTTAATTTAAAAGCAAAGGTCCACTCACAGTACTCATTGCGACCTTCTTCCTGCTCGGAAAGTTCCTCGAGCGAAACCCTCGAACTAACCGCGTAGTCGAGCCCGTCTCACGTTCAATCAGAGACTGTACAAACAAACCAACATATTAGTCATTCCACATTTGACTTGGTCTTTTCCTAGTTTGACCAGGAATTCCTATTTGACCACGTGTTGACCAAGTTCATTTTTTATGGCACTTTAACCTTTTTAACTTTCTTTCCCAGTTATCGACTCTTAACTCAATTTACCGGAAGTCTGACTCAGCTTCCGAACTTTTCTTTATCACTTTAACTTGACGTTAGGGTGTCACGTATTAATTCGTTGAATAACTATGGACGCCCAACGTGTCACATTAATCAATAATTAATCTTGAGTCGATTTACCGATTTACGTGAAATACCAACTTTACTTAACATGGCCAACTTGACATTTCTCAGAGATTCCAGTTATCAATTTCCGATAACAATTTAACACTTTACCCATTTAACCATAAAGTGTCACCTTCATTGAACTTCAATTCTTTAACCATTTTTTTCTTCTGAAAATGTAACTTTCCCAAAATGGAAACTTTCCCTTAATGGAAACTTTCCCAAAATGGAAAGTTTCCCAATTTAGCAGGTTTCCAAACATAGAAGGTTTCCTAAAATGGAAGGTTCCCAAATTACGGTTAGTTTCCGTTTTTTCACGTTTCCTTACGTAAATTCCGATTTACGACACTTTAACCCTATTAAACGGAACCAACACATTTAAAGGGATCGAAGACTACCTCGGCAATTCAGCCGGATTTACTACCGTCGGAACCGTTACCGGATTCCAGCAACTTTGCCGGAATTTCGCCATAACCTCCCCGTTTCCTTTGATTCACCAAGTTATCGACAAAACACATAAAACAGCATGTCAACAACAATTCAACAACAATTACAAACATCAACAGCACCACAACCACACAGTGAAGAATTCCACAATTCAAAGAGGGGATAAATCTTACCCTCTGCTTCTGTGCTCCCAACTCGAACCAACACAGACCCAGCAGCTTTACTGCTGCCTACCACCTCCAAGACCACTCTAGCAGCTCCTCCAGCTCCAACCATCACCACTACCTTGCCGCTTCCGCTGCCAAGCACAGCAGCCGTCACACGGTGGTCCTCTGCCAAAACCCAACTTCTCCAAACACTTATCAAATTCAATTCCAATTATATGGAGGAGTAAAACACGAAGAGTAGTCCGTCTTTCATACCTTTGTTGTCTCAGTCGGTTACCAGAACATCACGAATTCGCCTGAAAACGCAGAGCCACCTTCTCTCGTCCCTTCCTCTGTCACCAAAGCTCCTCTCTTGAAACTGAGACCATAGAGAGGTTGTGGACGGTGAGGCGAAGCTGTCACCACCACTCGCGCTCTCTGTCGTGGCCAAAATCGAAAAACTCGATCGGAGCACAGTCGAGTTCTTCGTCGGCCGATCTTCTCCCACAATAGATACTGGAAGGAATTCGTAAGGGGGTTTTGAAGAGGATGAGAAGAGGAAGATTTTGGTGGCGGTGCGCCGGTGTGGGGTGGCCGGACGCGCCGGTGGAGACTCCGTTCAGGGGGACGGGCGACGCTGTGTCGCGAGAGAAAGGGGGAGAAGAAACTCGGGTTTGACCCGATTTTGGTCTTTTGACCAAGTCAACTCAATAACTCCCTTTTTATACTTGAATGGACGGTCCAGATCAATTCTCCAAATGATCTGACGGTCCAGATTTAAAGAGAGTGAAAAGTAAAAAGATTAAATGGTAAAACTCTTTTTTACCGGATTGATAATTAAAAGTTACCATAAACTTCTAAAATTCACAGAAAATAACCGGAAGCTCCGAAAAATATTTCGAAAATACCGGGAGACTCGTGTCGACACGTACTACAACATCGAGTCATCAATTCAGGTATTTGGAGTACTTTTAAAAACTCAAAAATTAACTCGAGCGATAACTTATCGAATTACCGATCGCAATTAAAAGTCCTCGGTAACTAGCAAATCTCTGTGAAAAGGTAACTTTTGGGTACGGGATGTTACAGAACTTCTTACCGAAACCCCCTTGAAATGGACAACTCTTCCTACAAACCAACTCAGCACTTTCATGAGTATTTAAAAACAACCCCTAACTCATGAAGCCATCTTGCTCCCCAAATCACATCTACGCTTCACTAACCGATTCAACTAGCTAAGCTGGGTTAGTCAGAGCAGTCTACATGGAAGTTTTACCTAAAACAATGTGCAAGCAACAATGAATTAATCGACTATGCCCCGACTCTTGTACGCGCGACCTCCGCTCAAGAACTCTGCAACACTAGGCATTTGAAAACGAAGGACTCAGGGAAGAAACATTTAAAAACACATTAGCGTGAGTGGACAAAAAATAAAAGATAAATATCTTTTACTGCTCTTCCGTTAGTTTTCCAAAATCCACATGCACGCAATTCATAGAAAATGAATAGACAAATCATAAAGAAAATCCCTTGGCTCAAATCCATAATTTAAATGTGGGGTGTTAACCTCAACCAAATAAGAATGGCTTGATGTCCGATGATAGAAATAGTGGAATAACGAACGGCTCATGCAATGACATCTGTATTACGTGCAAACAAGCAGACAATACGACTCGAAGAAACAACTAAGTCGTACCAGAGTGACATGGAAGGTACCAAAATGATGCTCTGATACCAAGTAATTACTGTCGCATCCCAGGACTATTTCCGGCCCCGAGACACGACGGTAACCGCTGTGATCCCGGACTAATGAATAACCAATACGTCATTTGACGTATTGACTACCCACTAGGCCGAAACCACAAGGATAATATAAATAAAATGACATAATTGGGAGGAGCAGATGAATAAATAAATAAAGTAGTATACAAGTGTGAAAGGTAACATACACGACTCAGACTACAAGATACATGAAAAGTCCAAGTCAGTAAATATACAACATGGGCCAACGAGCCAAGTACATGTGGATGAAAGCTCGAAAGGTCAGAGTGCGCCAAATGCGTCCAAACCAACAGTCACGGAGATCGAAAAGCTGAAGTACCACGAAGGATGAAAAGCTCCTCAAGGGTGATCCCAAAATACAGATGCTGAACAGCACGCACTGCCAAGCCCCTAGTCACCGATCCACCTCTTCTAAAGCAAGTCTACCAGGTACCTGCAAAGTAGGCGTGAGCACTCGTCCTCGTTAACCCAAAAGGGGCCGAACCCAACCAAGATAGGGTTTTGAAAACAAAGGTGTAGTTCTCATAAATAGATACTACATATAGCTTTCACCAGTGATTAAACAGTTCATAAAACATGCAACAACCAAAAACTATATTTGGTTTCCATAGGCAGATTTAAATAAATTCATTTTCCCATGTGCCAATGCTAACATCAATATGACTGAGCTCTCAAAGTAACAAACAACCTGCAGGGCTTCACGGATCTGGGTGGCCGGATCCCGGGTTTGTCTTAATAGCAAACCGGGGCCAATTACCTATGCGCTTGAAAACGCGTAGTAGCGAGAGTGTCCATTTACCGCTAATGCCCAACAGGTCACTCATAACAACACCGCACTTACGACTTGCATAACTCTGTGCGAGACGAGCAAAAGCGGAAAAAATAAAATAAACAGGGCATTGCCCCTCCGGAGGTTCACGGTCATCGACACCGTGGGAAAACATAGGCTAAACACTAGGTACCGTCACTCTCAGGCCAAGTGATAGAAGCATTTTATGCTACGTTCTTAATATGTTTTTACCCTCATTTATGCTTTGGTTATCCATTATTAGGTTAGTATTGTTAGTTATTTATCATAAGGGTTTTTCTGTAGAGCAATGGCTAAAATGTGAGTAAAGTAGAGAAAATGTGCACTAATTTGTTAAAAACTGACTTATGAAGTTATCGTGTTATTTCTTATGATTTCGTAAATTTATACATTGTCATTACTTGATTAATTTTCTTTAATGTTTAGGGACATGTATATGGACTTAACTAAACAAGAATCATGAGGATCAGACTTATGGAAGGTAGCAAAAGAAGCATGGCAAGACAAGAGGCCGAGAGCATTAATTTGGAGAAAAACAGAGGATTTCCAGAAACCATAACACAACTTCAAAAATTTCCCTAGGACGATCCAGGAGGAACCAGTAAACGTGCCATATATGGATGGACAGCTGTAGATGTCTAGTTTCGAAATATTTTGGAATTGCAGCAATCCAAGTTCTGAGGAAGGAGTTATGATGGAAACAATGTCCGGAGGTCAGTCTGCTGGAAACAGGACAGATTTTGCTGAAGTTGTCTACAGAGTTTGTGAGTGTGTTTCTTCACCAAAATCCTTCCCGAGCATGCCAAATGATTGATGAAGAGCTTAATGATGATATGGGAAGTTGTTTAGAAGAAGATGAATTGAAGAAATCACCAAGGAAAAGCCGAAAACAACAACTAGGAAAGTTATCCCGGTCAAAACAGGATAACTTGTTCTACCGAGACTATGGAGGGGATTCGGCTGTCCTATGGAGCCCAAAACGTGTAAGGGAGTCCTTCATTGATCCCTTGACATGTAGGGGAGTCCAAGAATTCAGAAAATAAGTTTATGAATCATTATCCAAGTCAGCAAATTCAAAAAGTAGCCCAATCCGATATGGACAAGGAGTGTATGCCGACTTTACCTTAGGGTTTTCTCTATAAATACTCATGTATTAGTTCAGTTTAGGGGGTCAATTGATTGAAGTCATAGTATAGCCAAGCTCTACCCAAAATCCCGTACAGAAAACAACAAACCAGCCACATCATCTCCACCGAACCGCCGCTTGCCGCCGATCACCACCTCTTCCCTAGCCAATTGATTTAGGTTTAGATATGAGTTTTCTATTGGTTTTGTTGTACAATTTTCTGTATGAACAGTACTTTAATTTTTATATATATTTCTGGATTTTCGGTTTTATGCATGTCATGTGTTGTTAAGTTTTTCTTTGTGATCTCCTTAATACCGTATGTTATGTGTAACGATTGAAGCATGTTTTAGTTTCATGATTTAGATTAAGTTGTTGTATGTTCTTATGTGTAGTATGTGTTAGTTGATTAATCATCACCTGATCATGTAATCGAACCTAAGGATAGTCAAGGCCTGGATGTTTCCAAATGGGGAGTTTAATAAGCCGTAGTAATCTAGGATCAAGTTAGGCATATTTGATAGTTTGTTTCTAGTTGCTGCAAAGGGTTGCTAGGGTGAGTGATTTGCATGCTAATAGGATGAGTGACGTCATACCTAGGATCATGTTTTCAACAGACTCCAGTTCGTAAGTGTATCTTGTTTAGATTAGGCATATTTGATAGTTTAAACACGGTGACACATATATGTTTTAGGTTCAGGCATATTCGAAGTTCCTAAAAACACATGAGAAGTCATAAGAGGTTAAAATTAATTAAAACAGAGGATAGTAAGAGCATCACTATTTAATCTTGCATGAAATTGTTGTATGCTTATTTCGGTGTTTGTTATGTTATGTGCTTGAGTATCGATTGACCAACCTTGTAAATATTAGCTTAGGTTGTACTATTTTTATAATTAATGTCGATATCCTTACAAACCCTTTTCATTTGTAAATATGTATATATGTGAATAATTGTTTATATATATTATTTGTTTATACTTGTATAGTTGTGACAGAATTATATTTGTTTGTATGTTAACTACGATCTTTTCTTCTTATTTACCTTGGCATCCCCGGTTTAGAACGATCCCTACTTATCTTTACTACTAACAGGGAATTAAATTGCAGGTTGCTTATCCTTAACCCGGTAATCGACGACCTCGTCAATTTTTGGCGCCGTTGTCAGGGATGCCAAAACGAATTTGATGAAAGATATTGTACATGTGTATATGTGTGCAGAATTGTTTGTTTCTTTATTTCGTGTACCATATATTGTTTTGTAAATGTTGTAATAACTTAGTTAAATATTTAGGAGGTTTGTAGTTCATATTTGTTGAAAGTTTATTGTGGTTTTTAAAGTGTAACATGTAAGGAGAGGCCGCATTTTCTAATCTTAGCCTAAACCCTTCATGTTATCTTTGGATCTCATGAGGTTGAGGGCGGCTCTGATTAGCACTTGTCGAGTGGTCTAGTGACCCGAGTTTGTTCTCAACTGAGTAAGGGGCAAGTTATTATTCATAGATATGGTTCTCAGGTTTATTTAACTGGATCTCAAGGTCATAGACTGATATCTCTTCTCTGTGAAGGGGTCGATAGAGAGTTCACTCTCCCTGATCACTAAACGAGTCCTGCCTGGTTCCTGTGGGGGGTTCGCCCTCCGTGGATCTTAACATCACTGCCTTCTGAAACCATGGAACCTGTTCGAACTAGCCAAATGCTTGGGCCGAAGCATCACCACACTTTAAACGCTAGAATTTACTTGAACATATATGAAGTCATAAGCTTCACACGAATTGGCTCTAATTTTTGAGGTATATCGGACGAAGCATAACACTACCTTGGGCTGTATCAGTCCATTGCACAGTGGTCTTCCCTGCTCCACGTACCTTGAAAATTAAGGGTTAATAAAATCAACTAGAAACATTATAGGTTGTCGACATCTTGTGCTTGAAAGTGTTATGTGCCTATGTGATGCCGTATGCCCTATGTGTTCTAGTTGCTTGCTTTGTTAATACCATGCCATGCCGTGTATCCTATGTCTTTATATGCCATGCCGTGTGCCATGTTTAGCTAACATTATTTTGTTTTGTAGTGTGCTATGTGTGTCATTCATGTTGCATTTAAACTTATGATCGATCATTTTGCATATCATATTGCATATTGCATGTTTTGTGTTGATTGTTTGTGTTGTGTGCATTCTAATATTGCCTGGCCTAGTTTCATTTTTGATTTTCATTTTTACTTAAGTTTATGATGATGTTAACTTGATCTTTGGTCATTTGTGCCGATTGGTTATGTAGGAGCATATGAATGAACAATTCTGACACGTGGATAAGAGACATCAACAACAGACTTAGGCGAGTCAGAGAAGAATACAATATTGACATTCCATCGACATCACACCAGACTTTACCAAATTCATCACCACCACATTCGCAAGTTCCTTCATTATCATCTTGTGAATCGTCACCAGTAATTCACGAGAATCCTACTTCTGAAACTGTCAGAATGACTTCATTAAGGGAAGAGAATGGTCAAGTCAATGGAATAGGGATAAGGCCGAATAACATTACCTATCCAACTACAGCAACAGGAAAATCGGCTGACTTTGAAATGAGAGGTGGTTTCTTCCACCAATTGCCAAAGTTTCATGGACTTAGTGGAGAAGATCTAAATCATCATCTGCAACAGTTTGAATTTTGTTGTGACACTATGTGTCCTAGGGGTGCCGATTTGCAACTAGTCAAGATGAAGGCTTTTCCGTTTTCACTTGAGGACAGAGCTAAGACATGGTTCTTTGCAGTGCCAGCTGGACGAATCACGTCATGGGAAACAATGATGAAAGAGTTTCTCCTTAAGTATTTTCCATCATCTAGAGTGACACAGATTAGAAAGGAGATTACTTCAATTAAACAAGACATGGATGAAGCTTTCGATGTGTACTATGAGAGGTACAAGTCTTTGGTTGCTTCGTGTCCTAACCATGAGATACGTGAGGGACTTCTGCTTCAGTACTTTTATGAGGAACTACGCCCTATGGAACGCCAATTCCTTGATTCTGCAGCTGGAGGTTCGTTGATGGAGAAAAGCAGGGAATAAGCCAGTAACTTGTTAGAGATGCGTGCTACACACAATCAACAATTTGGTTCATTTTCAACAAGGCGTGTTAATAAAGCAAACACTAATGGAGAGTCAAGTGCCATAATAGAGTTTAAAGAAGATTTGAACAAGCTAACTCTGATAGTGTCGAATTTAGCTAAGAGTAAAGGAGCACAAGTCTGTGGAGTGTGTAGTATGGAAGGACATGTGTCTGAGCAATGCAATCAAGTTGGAAACAGTTTTGAGGAGATCAATATCGTGGGTTATGAACAGCAGCTCGGCAACTTCCAAGGTCAAGGAGGTCATACACGTTTTCAGAACTTCAATCCAAGAGCCAACGACTCAAACTTTCGTTGGAACAACAATAGTAACGTGTTGAATCCTCAACCAAGCGCACAAGGACAACAACCTAGTGGATTTATGGCACGACCTCAAGGCAATTTCATGCCAAGGCCACACCAACCATATAACCAACAAAGAGGGCAGCCGAGTGGTGGGAGCAACTATGATGAAATCTTCAAGAACATTGCCACTTTGACACAATCATTGTTAGCCATAACTCAGACCAACACCAAAGACATTGCATTGATGTCAAAAGATGTTATGGAGCTAAAGAATCAGATGGGACAAGTTTTGGATTTTATGGGGAAATTTAATGAACAAGGAAGGTTGCCAGGAAGTGTTATCAAGAATCCTAAGAACGAACTTGAAAGATTTGGAGCCGTCCATACTTGAAGTTGTGAAGGAGCTTGACTCACAACCAATGTATGAGAGGTATACTCCCTTGTCAGTTCCAATTTCCACTAATAAGTTGTTACCATCTGTGAAACAGACCCCTAAGTTAGAGCTAAGAGCTCTCCCCAAGCATTTAAAGTATGTATTTCTTGGAGAAGATGACACTCTACCAGTTATCGTGTCTTCAACGTTGACAAAGCAACAGGAGGACAAGCTAGTTGAGGTTTTGACGAAAAACATAGCTGCCATTGGCTGGACTTTGGCAGACATCAAGGGAATAAGCCCTATAAAGTGTGTTCATAGAATTTTACTTGAGGATGACACCAAGCCTACCAGAGAGGCTCAGAGACGTTTACATCCTCCAATGATGAAAGTGGTTAAGGATGAGGTGATAAAGTTGTTGGATTGTGGAGTGATCTATCCAATTTCGGATAGTCAATGGATTTCACCCGCCCAGGTAGTGCCGAAGACAAGTGGTGTGACTGTTGTAGAGAATGAGAAGAATGAGTTCGTGCCACAACGGTTTGTGACAGGACATCGCATGTGTATAAATTACAGAAGGCTAAACACCACAACCAGAAAGGACCACATGCCTTTGCCGTTCATGACCAGATGTTCGAAAGATTAGCAGGTCACGAGTTCTACTGCTTGGATGGATATAGTGGCTACAACCAGATCATGATACACCCGGATGATCAAGAGAAGACAACGTTTACATGTCCCTTTGGTACGTTTGCTTATCGACGAATGCCTTTTGGATTGTGCAACGCCACAGGTACGTTTCAACGTTCTATGTATTCTATTTTCTCTGATTATATTGAAAATATCATTGAAGTTTTTATGGATGATTTTAGTGTTTATGGTAAAGACTTTGATACATGCTTAAAGAATTTAGAATTTAGAATTTAAAATAAACCGGGCATTGCCCTCTGGAGGTTCACGGTCATCGACACCGTGAGAGTGCTATATACTAGGTCCCGCCACTCTTAGGTCACGCATTGGAAATCAGGACAACGGTGCTCAACATATCACATCATCATATAAAAATCATTTACGTCTAGCCTCGGGTTTTCTTGACCCAATCATAAATCATTTATCATTTAATATAAAGAAAACTTTCCCGAGGCATCGACCATGAGCATACACAAAATCATGCACTTTTCACATATATACAAAACCACTACCAAAGGGGATTCAGATTTCCTACCTGGAATTGGTGTTCCATTCGTAAGCTCCAAGCATCCAGGAACTGTCTCGGATGAACCGAGGTCACCACGTAAGCTACCTCGCCCAAAGATTCACTGCAGAATTAAAGTAGCTTAGCAACCAAGAAACAATCACAGTCAACAGATCTCAGCATTCCTAGTTTGACCAAGAATTACCACATTGACCATGTTGACCAACCAATTTCCTTTTTGACTCTTTAACCTTTTTAACTTGCTTTCCCGGTTATCGACTCTTTGCTTATTTACTGAAGGTCTGACTTAGCTTCCGAACATTCGTTTACCATTTTAATGACGTTAGGGTGTCACATAATAATTTGTTGAATTACTATGGACACCCAACGTGTCACACTAACCAATTTACCGATTTACGTGAAACACCAAATTTACTTAACACGGTCAACTTGACATTTTCAAAAATCCAGTTATCATTTTCGATAACAATTTAACACTTTACCAAGTTTCACCAAACTGTATCAAACTTCGTTGAACTTCAATTCAGTATTGTCGCATCCCGGGGACTATTCTCGGTCCCGGAACACGACGGTAACCGCCGTAATCCCGATCTAGCGAGTAATCAATACGTCTTTCGACGTATTGATGACCCTCTGGACCGAAACCACAAGGCTATGAATGAAACAAGCAACACATGAATATTAATATGAATGTCAAATACAGAATGACAAATGATCAGAGTAGCATACAAATGTTTTACAAGCGAAAGATAATGGAAAATACCCGAGACAGAAATAGTACAAGAAAAAGTCTCGAAACAATGGGCCCGAATAATGTCTCATAGTATCCAACAGATAACAACATCAAAGATACGGAAATCAAGAAACATGGAAACCACACCAGAATGAGAGTCCTCGAAATCGGAAGTGCACGATAACCGTCGATGCTCCGCGATCTAGTCCAGCTCCTCTAGTGATGGGTGCTGTAGGCCTGAAAAGATGTAGAGGTGAGCAACTCGTCCTCGCTAACCCAAATGGGGCCAAAGCCATCCAAGTCGGGGTTTAAAACCCATGAGAAAACATTTCGCATATATGTATATATAGGTACTCGTAAGTACGAAAGAGCATGTGGAAATGTAAATGCACGCCACGCACACAAAGCTCGGTAAAACATGTGACCACATATGAAAGAACTCTCTGGATCTGAGCGGCCGAAATCCCGGGTTTGTCTTCACTGCAAACCGGGGCCAACTATCTAAGCGCCCGAGTGCGCAGAATAGCGAGAGCGTCCATTTCCAGCTAACGCCCAACAAATAACAGGCCACACTTACGTCACGTTTTACTCTGTACGAGACGAGCGTAAGCGGGATAAATGAATAAAATAAACAGGGCATAGCCCCTCCGGAGGTTTACGGTCATCGACACCGCAGGAGTGCTAGAATACTAGGTCCCGTCGCTCTCAGGCCAAGCACCGGAAATCAGGACGACGGTACTACTTTTCGATCCAAAACTCACACACACACCAAGTGCTATAAGAAGCGTGTGGTCAAGCTTAAAACAATGCAACAGTATTTTATAAATATAAAGTAAAAGAGCCGCCGACCCAAGAGGGTTCCGGCTCACCCATTGGGCGTGCTCCTCCTACTACACGGTATAATGGTACAGCTGGCTGCGCTCCAACTCCTGGTTCTCCTGAAGCCTGCGTAGACGAGCTCCTGGGTCTGTGGGTGAGACAACAGTGATAGTCAGGTATAAGTAATTCGAGGATCTACTATCTACGACTAAGACTTGATAAACATTCTTTGTTTATCTTTCTGACATTAGGGTTTGACTTGTTTGACACTCCGATTCTCGAACCAGCGAGAAGTCGGGATTATTTCTTATTCAGTACTTACGTCGTTTTTGCCACGTTTACAAGCTAAAAGTCTTTCAAACGTTTAACCGTAGTGTTCGAAAACGTAAAATAGGTGTTCTACGGCATAAGTTAAAAGTCAACTTTGGAATAGTAAAAGTCAATGGTCAACAGCAAAGTCAACGGACAAAAAAGTCAACCGTCAAAAAGTCAATGGTCAAAAGTCAACCGGTCAAAGTCAAAAAGTCAACCGGTCAAAGTCAAAAAGTCAAAGTCAAATAGTCAACCAGTCAAAGTAAACAGTAAAAGTAAACTGTAAAAGTAAACTGTAACAGTAAAACAGTAAATGTAAAACAGTAAAAGTAAACAGTAAAAACTGTAACTGTAATTATTTCAAACAGTCAGGGGCAAATTGGTAACTCTGCCCCTGGGTAAATGGTAAAAGTAAAACTGACACGGTAAAAACCAGGGTTTTTACCGTGCCGGTCTCCGATCGTCTGGTTTCGTCGGATTTTAAGGTTTTTCCGGCCAAACCGGGTTCCTAGGCCTGCAAAACAACATGTACCCTAATCCAACAACACCATAGGCCAAGATTCGAGAGAAAAGACAGAGATCCATACCCTTGAAGCCAAACTCTCTGTTCTCCGGCGGAGCTCCGCTGGGCTCCTCCTTCCTCCTCCTTGCTCCTGGGCAACTCCTGGTGGCGCCTGGGAGCTTCCTAGCTCTCCAAAAGCTCTGGTTCGCTTCGATCTAGTCTGCACAGTAGATCCGAGCTTCTCCTCGTTGCTGGGCGGCGCTGGCGTCGCTGGCGTCGCTGGTGGTCTGGACAAGGTCGCCGGGGCAGGGCGAAGTCAATGAAGGCGGCAGTGAGGCTCGACGCGCGCCGGGCGGAGGTGTTGGGTGGCGCTGGATCGAAGAGCAGAAGAGAGAGAAGCTTTCGCTCGAAAAGGAAAGCAGGAGAAAGGAAAGTGAAGAAAAGGGAAGGACCGAAGCGGAAAGATAAGGAGAAAAGGAAAGGTGGAGAGAAAGGGAAAGGAGATAGGGTTTTAAAGAAAAACGAGTGGCCACGATTCGTCGATCGAATCAACGGCCACGATTTAACCCCAATTCCCAAAACAATTTCAAAACCAAAACCATTTTCGAAAATTCATTTCAAATAACCAAACATCGAATTTAAACGTAAAAGTCGTACGAAAAATACGTGAAGTGCCGGAAAATATTCCGTAAATACTTTCACGTATGTGGCGAAGTGTGTCTTAACGTAAAAACGTTAGACGAAATTGACGACGTACTGAAAAGTAATCGGAATTAAACCCTAAGTGTGTCGGAAAATTAAATTAAAATTTCGGGGTCTCACAAGTATTAAACCGTTTTTTTTAAATGGGACTTAGAAATGAAAAGTTTCCCAAATTAGTAGGTTTCCAAACTTAGAAAGTTTCCTAAAATAGAAATATCTCAAGTATGGTTAGTTTCTGTTTTTATACGTTTCCTTATACGTAATTTTCGATTACGACTCTTTAACTCTATTAAACGGTAACAACACATTTTGAAAGGATTGAAAGACTACCTCCTTAGCATTTCTGCCGGTTTCACTGCATCACCGGATTCCTACAACTTGCCAGAATTTCGGCAGAGTTTCCCCGTTTTCTTCGTCACCAAGTTACGACAAACATGCAGGAAAACAACAAATCATCACCTCAACCACAAATCAAATAACAACAGCACAATTACACAGTAGCTTGAACAAAACAGGAAACTGCCTCTCACCTCCAAACTCAAATTCAGCACCTTCCTCGCCAAATTCCTCAACTGGCAGAGCCTCCGACTCGGCCTGCCCACCACCAGGTGCTCCCAACACCACATCTCGGTCTCCCAGCAGCTCTGCCTCGTCAAGACCGAGCTGCTGGCCACTCTTCCAGAGCAGCATAGCAGCAGTTGCTGCAACACCTCCAAACTCCCTAGCAGCTTCACCTGAGCTCCAAATGGTCGCCTGAAGTCCAAGAAATCCTCGCCGGAGTCAAGAACTCAAAAATCCAGCAAAAAGGCAGAAGAACAGGAGAAAGGGGAAAGCTCGATCAAGGCTCGAATCGATCATCAAGAGCATGGAAAAGGAAGAGGAAGAGAAGAGAAGAAGAACCATACCGGTTGGAGGTCGAGTCGCGGCCTGGATCACCGGAATTTGGTCGTTGACCGTCGAGCCTTTTTCTCGGTCGTTTTCCCTCCACGGTGGACGTCTGAGTGATCAAAGGACTGGGCTGGATAGAGGAGGAAGAGAGGAAGAGAAAGAAGGTGGTCTGTCGCCCTGTGGTGGCCGGAGTCGCCGGCGCCGGGCGGAGGACAGCGGAGGCAGAAGTGGAGCTCGGGGAGCTCGAGTTGACCGAAGTGGTAGGTTTGACCGAGTCAAACCTCTCACCCCTTTTTATAGAAAAATGGACGGTCAAGATTCAATCTGGAATCGATCTAATAGTCCAAATTTAAAGAAAACTTAATTGATAATTAAAAGTTACCGAAAACTTTGAAAATTCATAGAAAATAGACGGAATCTTAGAAAAATAATCTGAAAATACCAGGAGACTCGTGTCGATGCGTACTATGACATCGAGTCATTAAATCAGGTATTTGGAGAGTTTTGAAAAACTCGAAAATGAACGTGGTCGTTAACTCGCGAAGTTACCGAATGCGACTTAAACCTTAGTAACTCGTCTTTAACCACGGTTAAAACGTGCGGGGTCTCACACTCTACCCCCCTTAAAGAAATTTCGCCTCGAAATTCACATACCAAACTGGTCACTGATCAAGGGTCAATTTCTCTGCAATCTCTGTTCCTTTAGGAATCATAATAACTTAAATCTGCTAGTCCACGTGTGACGTCGTTTCAACCGATACTCTGGTGACTTTAGTCCACCAATAACCTCGTTTACCATGAGTCCAACTTTCTTCAAGGTCACTAAATATTCCCGCTGAACCTCGATACTCTACTCGTGACCCGAACAACAATGCCGATACCAAGGCATGAATACTCTCAAGTACCATTTTTCGTTACCTCGTGTAACGAGTGCTGAAGCCACGATCGAAGTGTAACAGTCGATTCGATCTTCGATCTTACATGTTCTATAGCCAAGTAACAAACTCGAACTTGTTACTCTCTCGTCTTGATCACAATGACAAGATACGATCATAACAAGCGGTCACAGCCGCTAACATATAGCGTCACAAAGCCTTTGCACCAAAACGACTTTAACAAAGGGGATGCACAAATACCAACTGACAAGTGATGACACACAAGATCACGTCTTTCTTTGCAGCGTCGTGTTTGCACGATCGATGAACCACAAACGATGTCTCAACATCGAAGAACCACTAATGATGAGCCAAGTAGAACATGTTGCCGTACTTTCAACTTTTAGATGACTCGTAATGATGCCACTGATAGACTTTTCTCAAAGTCGATATCACGAATTTAGTATCCACGTCATCGACAATCGGAACAAACACTAGCAAATGCATTCGCTAATTCACTCTTTTGATGCCACTACTACGAGTCGTCTTATACAGAATTGATAATTAAAAGTTACAGAAAACTTTGAAAATTCATGGAAAATAGACGGAATCTCCGAAAAATAATCCAAAAATACCGGGAGACTCGTGTCGACACGTACTATGACATCGAGTCATTAAATCAGGTAGTTGGAGAGTTTTGGAAAACTCGAAAATGAACGTGGTCGTTAACTCGCGAAGTTACCGAATGCGACTTTAACGTCAGTAACTCGTCTTTAACCACGGTTAAAACGTGCGGGGTCTCACAATTATTGCCGATTAAGGTTTAAGAAATATCTTAAGAAGTTTTTAGTTATTTTTGAAGGTCGGGAATTTTCGGTTGACAATTTAAGAAGTATAGAGAGGATGAGCGAGTTGTACACTCATAAATGTGTACACGCCTATATTATTTAATTATTACTCTAGCGTGCGTAAAATTAATATTAATTGTGCAACAAGACACAAAGATGCTCGCGTTGACAAGACTTCATTTGGAGGGAATAAGGGTTTCGTCAGGCTAAGGCCTAACTCAATGATTGAACTTTTCTTTTTAAATATAATGCATTTAATGAGATTTTATTGAATTTCTCTTTTATTTATGTGAATTTCCTCCATATTGAGTTTTTATGGTGATTGTAGGAAAATTTGAGAATTTATTATTTTTCAAAAGTAGTGAGCCGAGAAAGAGGTTCTTACCTTTCCCGCGTGTTTTAAAAAAATTTCCCGAATTATGATTTTAAATCGTTTTCATCATTTAGGGTTATGGAGGAGGATGATATTTCAAAATGGAGAAACTTGGCTCTTGGATTTTTAAAGATTTAAAGTAAAATCAGGGAACCGGTTACGGATGCCTGGTAATGTTTTAAATCCAAATATTTGGGGAAAAGTCATGGGTGTTTTGACTTGGATTTTGATTTAATTCACCATGAGGATTTTAATGATTTTCAAGTGTGTATATATATATATATATATATGTATTTCTAGCTAGCATGGACACTCTGGTTTTGAGCCAAGGGGATTGGTGAAAATGTTGTTTTAACCATTTTTTCCAATTGTTGTATCCGTATGAATTTCAAGAGAAATAAAAGGGAAAACAGAAATTGATTATTTTTCTCACGCTTGGATATTATTTTTGTCCACTCACTCTAACGTCATGTTTTAAATTTTTTCCCTGGGCATTTCATTTTCAAATGCCCTGTGTTGCAGGGTTCCTGAGAGGGGGTCACTCGTACAGAAGTCGAGGCATAGTCAATTAATCCGCTGTCACCGCAAGTTTATTTAGGTATTACTTCTATGTAGATTGCTCTGATTATCCCAACTTAAATAGTTATTTAGGTTGATAAAGCGTATTGGTGATTTGGAAAGCAGGATGGCTCCAGGAGTTGGGATTGTTTTAAATTCATGGAAGTGCTGAGTTGGTTTGTAAGAAGGGTTGTTCATTTCAAGGGGGTTTCGATAAAAAGCTCCCTTGAGGTGGTCTCCGTAGGAATTACTTCAGGTTAAAGAGGTTTAACTCAGAGTGGGTCCTGACCGTTGGTATCAGGGCATTAGGTTATCATTTACTGTTACTACGTCATGTATTTGGTAGCAGTTAGTGTCTATAGAGTGATGGTACGATCGCGGCGGATCCAGCGACACTTTATGCTTGAGACACTTAGTGTTTATTAAGGATATAAGTTAGTACTTCTTGGTTGGTTTATAGACCGATCTTCAAGACTATGCCTCAGTGCGTCGACCTCTCAGAGTACACGTAAGGGAAAGGTAAATTATCTACTATGATCTTATGAGTTGTTGAACTCTGACCAGAAATTTGAGTCTGGATAAAGGATATGAGTTGAGGACTCATGAATCCTTTGTTTGATTGGATTTTGATTTAAGTGCAAGGTTGGGCATTTGATGTGTATTTTTAGTAATTGAAATATTGGATCATGCCCTAAAGGTGTTAGATAGATTGATCAAAGGCGGAAATTTTGGAAATATGATATTTCGTCTTGGTATCAATCTATGTTCCTCTTTGGGGGTGAAGAGCGGAATGGATTTTGAGGTATTCATGGTTTATTGATGCAAAAAAGAGTGAAAATTTGCATAGTGAAAGTATTTGTGAAAAGGAGTATTGTGACAAGCTGATTGCTTAACCACTATCAAGAAATTTCAAAAATTACAAGGTGTCACTCATGACTTGATTTTTGGTCAATCTTTGATTGGCGAGAGTGACATTGGACGGGTAAGCATTTTAATTATGAGGTCATGGTAAGATCTTCAGGATAGTTGGAATTGGAGGTCAGACTCTTATTGTGTCAGATGTTGTTAGTAAAGCCTTATTTATGTGATAGGTTGGAAGTTAAATCGTAGTGGTCATTCCGACTGGTGATGAAGCTAAGAGATCTTAAGAAAAGTCGATAGCGAGTAATCTAATGCGTGTTGAGTTAGATGCATGGAATTCGAGAAAAAGCCAGCGGGGGAACAAAGCCCACTATATCATGGATTAGTAGTATGCCATGATTATTTCAGGCGGTATTGCCAAGGGATTATTCAAATAAGCCTTGAATTTGTGGTGGAAGTGGATTATGAATATCATTTGTTTCGAAATGGGTGACTAGCTGTGAGGTGTTAAGATTAGGATTTATTCTCCCACTTTATTATTGTGTAGGCAAGTTGAACTAAAGTCCTTATGGTGACGTGTTTTAGAGAATGTGAAATTTGTTGTTGCTACTGTTGTGGGAAGCCTTCACAGTTATTGAAGTTATGGAGAGTAGACTCTATAATTTGAAAGTGAAAATTTCAGGTTAGTTTGCCGGATTTGTAAAATGAATAATCGATTATATTCTTTGATCGAAGTATTGCGATGTGGCGTGTTTAAGGATACATAAGTTGTCCCCACTGTAGTAATGGGTAGTATTGTTAAATTTCGAGTCTGTGGATTACGAACATTAGTGTTTGGAGGATAAGGTTCTGGTATAACATTATCGAAATCCTAAGAGGAATGAAGAATCGATAGTAATCTGAAGTCAGGGGTCAATTAAGTAGTGACCCTACTTGATCTGGGTTTCGATTTGGCGACAAATCTTAGAGTCTCATGTTTTGAGTGGTGGCAAGAGAGTCGCGAGAAGTGGTTTATTAATCGGTTGCATCACTGTGGGAATGTCTTGCAATGATATCGGGAAAGGAATTTCCTGGTTGATTCATAGAGTATTTTTTCGTTAAGGTTTGTGATTAGTAAGCAGATTGCCAAAAAGGGGCGACTTTCCCAATAGATATCATTGTGTGGTAAGACCACATACTAATCTCAGTATGACCATAGCGGTCATCACATGTTGAGTATGTGTCCATCAGCCAGTATTAAGGTAATTGGTTGAAACTATTTTATGGACATATTGTATTGGCCACATGTTGGATTGAGTTTCTACATGGTTTGTTGGTGTCCGGGGATAATGCGGACTTGATTGTAGAGTGCAAGTCAGAGGTTGTGGTTAATTAAGTGGTAACTGATTGGAGCATTTTATGCTACGTTCTTGATGTGTATTTACCCTCATTTATGCTTTGCTTATCCGTTATTAGAGTAGTATTTGTATTTATTTACCGTAAGGGTTTTTCTGTAGAGCAATGGCTAAAATGTGCGTAAAGTAGAGAAATTAAGTGCAAAATTGTTAAAAGCTGATTTATGAAGTGATCGTGATGTTTTTTTACGATTTTGTAAATTTGTACATTGTCATATTACTTGATTAATTTTCTTTAATGTTCAAATGACATGTATATGGACTTAATGAAACAAGAATCATGCGAATCAGACTTATGAAAGGCCGCAAGAGAAGCATGGAAAGACAAGAGGCCGAGAGGATGTGTTTTGAGCAAAAACAATAGATTTTCAGAAACCATAACTCAACTTCAAAAATCGTCCTAGGATGATCCATGAGGAACCAGGACACGTGCAACATATGGATGGAAAGTTGTGGATGTCTAGTTTCTGAATCTTTTAGAATCGCAGCAATCCAATATCTGAGGAAGGAGTTATGACAGAAAAAATGTCCGGAGGTTAGTCTGCCAAAACAATGTAGATGTCCGGTTAGAACGTTAATTAAAAATAAGAGCTACGTGAGGCTTGATCCTTGAGTATAGGGTACGTAGGCAGCCTGACTGGGATTCGGGTGCAGTCACAAATACTATTAGAACCCTAGGTCCTCTAAAGAAATTGGTTTAAGATCCAAATGCGGAAATCGGGATAACCTCCGGTGGTGAGGTCTATTCCGGTATCGTTTGGACTGTTGAAAAAGGTTTGGGAATAAGGGTTATCCCTTCTCAAGGGGGATTACTAGTATTCACTAAAGTCCTATCTGTAGGCATTCACCGTTGCTACTCACCAAAGCCCGACCCGTCGGCAGTTCCCGCTTCTACCTCACCAAGCCTCATCCATTAGCGAACAATCCACCACCGCTTCATGAAACCCTATCCGTAGGCGAATACCCGCAAAACCATTGTTGGAGTGAGAACTCTAGCAAATATGCCCGGTTTGTCAAGAAACTCTTCGGTGAACACCCTGTAATATTGATTTATAGCTCTGCTCAACCACATCGGTCTGAGTAATAAATGTCCGCTTCGCGAGAAGGGAGAAAAATCCTAGTTGCTTCTCAGCTAGGTCTAAGAAGAACCTAAGTGTCGGCCTGACCAGCGCTTGTACGACAGTTGTTTGAGAAGAAGTCAAAAGATGAACATGCATGAATGGAATCAAAAAAATTCCAATCCAAACTCAAATGTGGATTGACCCTTCTTTTTTTTTCAAACGACAAGACAATCAAATACGTATTTCCTATTTTTCGAAAAAAAAAAATTAATAGCCTTACTTTTTCTTTCTTTTTATTTATTTGGCTCTACCCAAAATTATCTAGTACTAGGTCTTTCACAACGAGATCCATTGTACCAAGTACTTCTTGACGAGCTCTAATATGATCCGATTTAAGATCAATGTTGTACCTGACCCATAGATACTGGCACGCCTCAAGTTTGGTTGTTCGAGAAAAAACGATTTTCACCCCGAACATATAGAATATGTCAAAATTTTTAGTAAAATTTCTCCTGAGGTGGATAAACCCTAAACCATGCAAAATTTACACCGGGAATCATAGTGGAATCCGCATCATTCGTCATGAGACGAGCAAAATCTGCCACTATTGTGTATGTGCACTAGCATTCGAGTAATGACAAGAACAACCGAATGAGCTAGCTACTTAAATAGCTAGAGTATTATATATATATATATATATATATATATATATAATTATCATGTATTTTTCTAGATATGCTGTTTAATGTCTCATTATTCTTCTCATATATAGAAACTTTCATACACGAAATATAACGGAACTACATCATAAGTGAATCCCAAAAATAAAACAGAATATAAAAACAAGAGTCAGAAGCAACTATAGGGACGGAAGAGAAAAAAAGGCCCCTCTAAAATGTTTTCAATAAATTTCGAGGCTTCATTCCTTGGGGTTAGGTTGGGTGCTCCTTTGTATTTCAATGTCTTGTAAGCCAGTAGTGATATCTCCGGTAGTAGCTGTGCTACCCTTTATTGCTCTAGGAATATTAAAGCTCTCAGCTTCTTTTTCTTTGCACTCCTTGTACTTGCCCCAGAGAACCGAGTAGAGTCCCATGACAATCAGTACAGCACCCAGAACACTGAAGTTGAAACCATACTCAAGCTTGATCAAATTCGTCATCAATGAAACATGAATACCATATAGTTACGAACTAAAAATAATAATAATAATAATAATAATAATAATAATAATAATAATAATTATAGAGTCCTACGTACCCTCCCAGATATATCTTCTCAGCAAGGATGAAAGAACCAATGACAGCAACAATGATCATCATAAGAGGGCTGAAAGCCGTGACAAAAACCGGACCTGTTTTTTTCATCACCAGCCCTTGAATGTAGTAAGCAAGGCTCGATGAAACTATGCCCTGCCATTTATATGCATGCTCATTCGTTAATAAACCTACTGTTGATGATTGAAGAAGTTAAAATTTAATTACGTGATTAAGTTACATACGGCATATGCAGCAGCAAGAAGGTTCATGTCCCAACCAATGGTCCAAGCTGCCGGCTTGTGTTCCATGACGAATGTAACGGCTACGGACTGCAAAGTGCCCAAGAAGCAGACGATTGCGGTGAGGGATAGAGGAGCCTGGTATCTCTTCTGTGTCACTGCCTGAATGATAAAGAAAGATGCCCAGGCAAAGGTGGCCAAGATGAGCAGAACGGATCCCTTGAGCCAGTCCTTGTCCTCATTATTAGTTACACTAGAGGCATTACTGGAGTCGTTCGAGTGAGCCGACCAGGGAAAGCTAATGATGTTTCCTTTGTACAACGTCATCAACATGGCTCCGGCCACTGTCACTATAGTGCCTATCAGCTTCGCTTGGCATCTAACCTTCTTCATGTCCAGCTTTTCCATCCTGGATTAGTTAAATATGATGAAGCATGTTAATGAGCTACATAACTAACCTCTGGGATTTCTCTAGCTCTCTCACAAAGTACGTTTGTAAAAGCAGTGAGTCGTCCATACCTGCAAAGGACGGCCATGACGAAAGTCATTGCAGGGAGCATGTTACTCATGGCACAAGAGAAGGTCGGGGATGTGAACTTCAGTCCGGCATAGTAGAAGTTTTGATCAATTACTGGCCTGTAAATGGAAATGGAATAGGAATTAATTTAACTAATATATTATTTTGCCTCCAACTTCAAGAAATCAAGCATATCCGTTGGTGTACATTGTCATGTATATGCTTACCCAAGAAGACCGAGTACAAAAAGTTGCATGAAAACGGGGAACGTAATCTTGGGTCTTATTTTCCTGAAATTAAAATCATATTTTTTGAAATGATTAAAATCATATATCAAAAGGCAATACTTAACAAACGCGAGTGTTTAATTATGAAGTCTATATAGGAAATAAATAACAGTGGCTAGTTAGCTACCTCTCAAGAACAAGAGCAAATGGAGCAATAGATGCAGTGGCGAAGGCGTGCCTGTAAACAACAAGCACATAGTGGCTCATTCCACGATTGAGAGAAACCTTAGTGATGATGTTCATTCCGGCATAGCCGAATTGCAGAGAAATCATAGCTATGTATGGCGTTGAACTCTGAATGAAACTTCGAAAATAGCCGCCGTTTACTTCCATTACTTATCTAGCTAGCTAGGAAATACGGACTGATCGAGTGAGAGAACCAAAGAAGATTGAGGAAGAACACTTCAAGTTTACTTGTGTGTCTCCTAAGTGAATCATAGTAGCAGCTCACATATATATAAGCCCCCTCCTTGGGGGACCACCATTTGCATTAATTTGATTAAATAAAAATAAGAGGCTCTCATCATCAAACTCTTGCTTATTGGGAGAAAGAAAAATTGTGATTTTGTATCATGCAATTTACTTAATTAACGAGTTTGTTAATTAATTAAAGATCAAATTCATACTTTATACTGATTCTGTTAAGAGATATTATGATGTTATTATGCCGATATGTTAGATTTTTATGTTTTATTCAAGGTTCTAAAAATCGTTAGGCGTTAGGCACTAGTCGGGCGGACAGCCCTCAAAAGATTAATCAGGGATTAATCGGATTTGTATTCACTACAGGAGAAAACCCCTTTAGTGACAAACCTGTTTTGTCTCTATTTCTAAAAGTTTTGTCACCTGTCAGTATTGGTGACAAAACTATTTCGTCACAAATTTCGTCACTAATACTGCGTGACTGATAGTTTTCGGTGACAAAAGTTTAGTTTTGTCGCCAATAAATGATAGGGACAAAATATTGTCCGTCTCCTATACACTTTTCTTTTGTCACTAAAACAATTTAACAGCTTCTGAAAATCCATAATTGGCGGGTATTTTAAATAAAATTGGCGGGACTATTGCAGGTCAGTGACAAATTGTTATGAATGAGTGACAAAATAGGTTTGTCGCTAATATTTTAAATATATTTAAAATATTAATTTTTAATTAATTAATAAATTTAATTAAACATATTTTAATTAAATATAGGTGACAAAATGTTATTTCGACACCCATTCTGATACAATGTATTTAGTTACTAATTTTTATTTTATATATTTAGATTACCAACATTTCATGAAATTAAATAACATATAAATAAAAAAGTTAAAATAAATGAAAGCCCACAAACCCAAGAATGTGAAGTAGCTAACAATGAAATTGAAACTTAGCACACCGTCATTCATAGTTTTACAAAAACAGTAGATATAAAACAAGTTCCCTAGTTTAGATATAAAACTGAAGTACCAATGCAAATTAAACTAAAGTTACTATCATCTAGTCTGCACCCTCGTCTTCATCTCTTTCTCCATCCCCATACAAATTTGCATCATCATCCTCATTAGCATCATCATCCTCAATATTAGAAACATCATCATCAGTAGAATCATAAATAGTATAACCTTCAATAGTAGCGAGTTGCGCTTCGATGTGCTTGAAACGCCTCAATAGTTTTTTTGCTATCAACTTAACCACCTTTCGTTCAGTCATGGAGGAACTGGATTTACTACTCTCAGAAGAATTGCATTCTTTTCGTGGACCATAACCCAAACCGCGAATGTCTCTACCCTTTGCTTTTCCAACGCCATCTTCCAAGATTTTAAGCTGTGTTGAAAGTGGAACTTCTATCTCCTCAAGTGAGGCTGCGCCGAGAACTTCAGCTAGCTTCTCCTTTGATCGATTCAGTTCTGCTAGCATTTTCTTCTACATAATTGAAGAATGAAAGTCATTCATTGAAAAGTCAAAACAATAAACACACCAATTGATAGTTGATATATATAACAAAAGCTAACCCCTTTTTCTTCAGCTGCTTCGTTGATCCATTGTCCATCATGGTGTTGATGCATAGCACTCCAATTCTCAACAAAAGTCACCTTTTTTCCTTTCTGTTTGTGCTCAAAATAAAAAATAAAATCAATCACGACTCACTAACTTTAAACATACAAATGTATGCCAATAAAAACTAGAAACACGAGTACAAGATTTACTAATACAAACTTGAAGTCAGATTGCAAGAACAAGGGCAGATGCACAGGAGAAGCGTAGGAAGAATATTAAGTATGTAAAGATGGCACAACCATAAAATCAAACAGCAAAATAGCAAAACATTTACAGATAAAAAGTAATAAAGGTCATTTGGGTTACAGAATCATACAGTTTAAGGACAAATATTGTTGTATGAGAATGTAAGACTATTTATATACAATATACTATGAATTTAGAGTTTCTATAATTCTCAAAAATAAACCAACATACATGCATACAGTTAAGCCAAGAGCTGAACCATCAACAAGGACATAGAACTTTATGTTTAGTACCAATTTATTCTAATAAAGACTAAACACATGAGCGAATTACCAATGAAGCCTTAATTACCTTGTGTGCAGCTTCCATATGTTTTTGGTAAGGCCGTGAACCTCCACAATGGTTATATTCTTTTTTATTTCGATTCACAACATTAATTTGACTTCGTTTCTACAGTAACAAGACAAAAGTTAAATACACAGTTAGCTTTGAGTAATATCAAAACAGATGAGGACCATGAGGTACTATACCACATAAACTTCATCCATGAACACCTCATCACATAGCCATTCCCATTCATCTAGTGATCTTTC
The DNA here is from genome assembly GCA_951800085.1 of Comarum palustre. Lineage (NCBI taxonomy): Eukaryota > Viridiplantae > Streptophyta > Magnoliopsida > Rosales > Rosaceae > Comarum > Comarum palustre. The sequence continues at coordinate 2,489,785 of OX637592.1, read as the reverse complement.
TCCAAAGAGTTTTTCTTCGGGTGGTGGGTGTGCTCGAGCATATTCTAGATCATGAGCATACTTTTTAAAATGCCCATGCAATTTGCATCTCCAAGATCCATACGCCTTGCCCATTTTCTTCTCAACAAATCTCCTCAGCTCCGGGTCAGTCCAATCAAAGTCAAAATTAGTCTACAATCAAAGTAATATTTAAATTAGCAAATTACCTTCAACTTACCTTCATGAGACGATAAAAGCAGACATGTGAAGTACATGTCCCCATTTAGCGAATATATAATATTTAAAATTAAGATCAGATTAATAGGGTTCAACTTACCTTTAAGAGATGAAAAAAGCAGACATGTGAACTACACGTACCCATTCAGCAAATACATGATATTAAAAATATAACCAATAAGCACTCATCAAAAAAAAGAAAAAGGAAAAAAACAGTACGCATATAAGTCCAGAGAATAGAGATTACAGAAGTAAGAATATCTTCACCTCGATCGATTCACATGGATCTTGCTATTTTATCATTATGAGGAAGTGATCAGTAATTTACGTTTGAATTGACTGTATACCTTCGTAAGTACATGCAAGGAGTATCCCCCTTGCAAGGAAATGTTTGATGTGGAGTTGAACATTGAATCAAATTATTGCATTATCTTCATCCTTTGACCTCAAACTCAGACCCATTTTCTCTATATATACAAGCTCTCTTTGTTAAACTTTATTCCCTTGTTACTTCGTTTGGGAACTAAAGATGAGGTTTTACATAATGTTGGTGGGATTTATGATGGATAGGTGGTATTTCAAAAATCCATTTAAATGGTGGTTTGAACATCTGTAATAGGCTCCAGGGTCAGTACTCTAATACTATAGTGTTTCCCACAGAGAAACAATTTATATCACCATCACATATATACACCTCAAGAACAAGTTTCATTTTTTAGAGGTGAAAAGGAGTTACACCCACATGAGACACATCAAACCCCAAATCTGTGGATCTCAGGAATCATATCAACAAACTACCAAGTTGATAGCTATGGCCCTTTCTGTATTGCCAGTATCATAAAATCCTATAAAGATGTCATCAGCTGTGTTTTGCTATTTAACATCATTGGGGAATGAAAGTGACAACACTTTAAAACAGTTGACTCGTTACTTAATATAAGTGAGAGATCACCACCAATACTAGCAAAAAGTATTTCAGCAAAGAACCATAACATACATAATATGAGTGAGAGATCACCACCAATACCCACAAAAAGTACTTCAGCACAGAACCATAACAATAAACAAAGGAACCTAAAGTTAATCGAAACAATAAACGAGGGAAACCAACAGCTCTAAGATTAATCGAGGCAATGAATGAGGGAAACAAAAAAGAACCTTTTTTCTGGGAAAGAAAATCCAACATCAACGAGTATCTCTCCAAATGTTGATAGACCTGATAAAATAGAGGATCAGACCCAAATATAAGAACCCATCGTCCAATTGAAATAATCGAATCAAAATATAAACTAACTTTACCTGATCGATCAAAGAACAAACGAGGTTAGGCGTTGGTACTCGATCAGCATGAGTTAGAGAGTAACTACTAGGGTGGAGACGTAGTGAAGATTAGAGATTAGGGAGACAGTTGTGGCGAGAGTAGATGGAGCAGTGGTTTGTCGAATCGAAATTGGGATGAGTTGCAACTGATGAACAAAACCATAAATTACAAAATAAAATAGATTTGAGAAAGAATTGGAGGCAATATAATAATTTTGACACTGATAAAAGACCGCGACATAAAACTTTTGTCGCCTTTATTTATTATTTTGTCACGCAAACTTTATACAAATTTAATTTACGATGACAATTTTTTAGCGACAAACTGAAATTTTTTGTCCCCCATAACATGTATTAGTGACGCAAATGAGTTGGGTCACCTAAATTTTTGTCACTAAAGGGGTATTTTCCTGTAGTGATTTTTGTATTTATTTTAATTTTTAATAGCATATAATTATATAAATACAATTAAAGTATGTATTATAATATTTGAAATTAATAAAAATACTAAAAATATATTGAGTTAAAGGATAAAGTTATAGATCAAAATTTTTGAAAAGTAAAAAATATTGTTGAATGACGTAGTGATAAGCCCATAACTAGAGCCCAAGTCAAATATGTAGTCCTTAACCAATATGTTATTATTAAACTATTTTAAGTTTTATTTGTACGTTTAACCTAACAAGCACAATCATTCCCTTTCTCTACGCCTACAAGAACTCTTATGCAGACATAGATGACCGACTCCATAAAACTGAAACTTCACACTCTCCCACCACTCAGGAGTCAGGACAAATCATCTGCATCAATCTCATCCTCATTGTCCTCTGCTTTCTCTTCGCTCCTCTCTCTATGTCTCTATTATATTTTTCTACATTAATTACAAATTGACCCAGATTCCAGAATGAATTATGCCTACACCCCGATCGTACGTATCACCGATTCTCGGAGTCAACTATGAGATCGAGCTTTAGAGTTTTGATCTAATCCAACCCCATCCAGCCGATTAGTCGTCCGCCCAACCGATTAATCGATCAGAAATCGACCGGTCGCCCATAAACGTCTTTTTGGGTGAAATTTAATCAGAAGGCTGCCGTCGAGCGCCTAGGCGCTGCCTAGACCGATTTTTAGAACCTTGGTTTTATTAACTGATTTTTATTTTTTATAGTATAAGTAGATGATTAATACGACATATGAATAACCGTCTAACACTCCAGTCTCATCTAATGGATGACATTAACTGTTGAGTGGCTACAATACATGTGAGATGTGAAATTATATCTCAAATGCGAAAACCCTAACCCTAAACTCCAAAAGGAAATCATGTAGTTTCAGTAATTGTGTTATTTTTGTAACATGATTGCCTAGGTGCGGGAGAGCCGTGCGGGACGAAACGACGACAACCATTCGATCTTTAATGAATTGATCATGCCGTTTTAGTCCGTTTAATCCTGTCCATTAGATCAATTCATTAAAGATTGAACGACTGTCGTCGTTTCGTCATATGACTAAGTAGTCCGGATTTTTGTAAATGGTACTATATATTTGGAAAGGAATGAAAGATAAGGAGTTGTGCGTGGCAGCACTAGCTATAACAAATGAATAGGCGGTGGGCCGCCCCAAATGGTTAATGCGTGCGTAGGTGTTCCCCAACCCACAATTATTTTCTCTCGACTTGGGATTCCTACTCACTACTCACTACTCACTCCTCTCTTCTGGTTCAACAGTGATTTGCCTAACCTCCATTATCTCCTTATTCTAATTCCTCCTGCACGCCAAATTAAAGCCTTAATCATGCAAGTAGTTCATAGTGCAGATCTCCTGCTCATAACATACGACAGATGTATATTTTCTATTCATCATGTCTTTACTAATATCTAATCACTATACCACAATTCCCATGATTGCCCTTCCACTATTTCTATTTGGTAGAAATTCAAATAAACATCACACCATCAAACTTCGTATTTGCTTTTTTAGTTTTCATTAGCAGACATTTAGAAAAAGAAATTTTAGCAGCACTGGTTCCTGAATTTTTTTGGCACAGTCAAAACGCTACCAGCTGGAGAAGATAATCACAAACTTTTAGTGTTTCCCTGATTCGAATCTCCTATGTACCATAGGTGAACGATAATTGGGCAATAGTATCTAACACTTAACTTTATATCTGTAAGCCTCGACTTTAGGTAGTAGCTTGTTCATGAATAGTAATAACCTGCGACTACTTGTATTGGTTCATTTCACCCTCCGTACTTTTAATTTTAAAAGTTTACTCCCTAGAGTTTTCAATTTCCATCAATCATGCTCAATTCCTAAAATTTAATGTAATTTATTCGTTTATTATAACTTTATAACTCATTTTAAGGGCAAATATAGTCATCTAACAACAAAAATCATCTTTTAGAACATTTTTTCTAATATAATATATTAGCATTTAACGTCCAAATTGATTGAAATTTCACCAATTAGACATGATTGATGAAAATTAGAAACCTTAGGAGGTAAACTTTCAAAATTAAGAGTACGAGAGGTGAAATGATGTTAGCCTCAACCTTTAGGTAGATAAACTGAAATTAATCATTATAATTTTTAGGGCTGGGCATGGATCAGGACTGGCCGGGTTTAGTGTGATCCCGAACCCGAACCCAAAATTTTGAAAAGGGACGGGATGATACAGGATTAACGTTTTTTATATGTGATCCCGACAAGGCCCGATCCCGAACGGGACTAGGCTGGGACCGGGACTAAAATGGGCCCAAAACGAGCCTGCAACAAATAATTATAATGCAAAACCTAGCATAATCAGAAACCTAGCAAAGAGCAAACTACAACAGTGCAAAACCTAACAAAATATGAAGTTCTAAACATAGCAAGAACCTAAAGCTCATCATCATGTGCTGCATAACAATCACAAAGCCAATATAGCATAACCCAAACACTAAACACAATTTCTAGATTCAATTCATCATCAACTACATCATAACAATTTACAAAGTCATACTTCACAATCACAAGTTCACAGCTTCAAAATCATTGCACAACAACCACAACACAATTAAACATGAGTAAAATTTGAAATTAAAGATAAGGCAGAAAGTAAACCAACGTGAAATAAATAAACATGAATAATATCAAAGTCACAAATTGAAAAATAAGTTACAAGTCCAACAACATAGCAACATAATAAAATGAAGTTGCCAACTCGAAAACATAAGTTTAAACATAAAATGGATACAAACTTAAGGTCTAGCAGAGTTGAAAAGACAAACAGATCAACAATTCAACATCATAAGCTCACAAAGAACTAGCTGAGGTGCACCACAGCCTTTCCCTTTCCTTTTGATTTGGAGAATACCGGACTTGTATTCCTACTAGACGCAATGCTCTCATGATCTATAAATAAACCAAACGAAAACAAAACAAGTAAAAAATCAGAAATCAAAAGTAATAACTGGACAAAAAATAAAAGAATCAAACTAAACATATACCTAATTCAGCTTTCTCATAGAATTCTGTGTTCTCAATGGAAGGAAGCTCATCTTCCACTTCAGCAATTTCATCTCCCAACTACCAATTTTGCATGCAGACTAATGCCTCCACAGATTTAGGAGTTAATGAACTTCTGAACTTTTAAATGCAGAAATCACTCTACCTCCAATGCTAAAACAAGACTCGGATGCAACTGTGGATGTTTGAATGGCAAGAACATCTCTTGCTATGGCTGCCAAAACATGATGCTTTGGACCATTTATCTTCCACCAACACAATATATCAAAATCATCTTCCTTCTCATCAATCAATTCAAGAGGGGAATTTAGATACTGATCCACTTCATGTACCACCACTGCCTCATCACTCTCTTGGACCACATTTTTTCAATTGCCCAACATCCGACCCCGTAAACCTCTCTTAGACGTACTGCTGGAATAAGTGATTGTGCTGCTTAAACTTGTAGAGCCTCCTTGCTTGTGTATATATCTGCCACCATCAACTATTGGCGCATACTGCATAGCACATAGTAAAATCAAAAGTAGTAGAGTATGAATTGATGCATATCAAAAAGTAGCAGCAGAAAAAAAAAGTTATACCTCATCGTACAGTGCCATCAACAAAGATTTAATATCCTTAGTTTGTTGTTGCACATCCTCTTCCAGCAATTTCTCTAGCCGCAGATGATGTGTGTAATTCCAATGCTTGAATCTTGGATCTAGTACAAGGTCGATAATAATCAAGTGGTTCATATCTGTAAAGCTACCAAAGTATTTCAAGAACTTAGATTTCATATTTGCTGCCATGTCAGTCACAATTTTTTCTGTTTCGGATCCAGTAACCATTTCAGGTGCAACAAAAAGGCTATTGATGTTATTCTCCATTGTTAACACATCATGAAACGTTGTATGGACAGTTGGATGCAAGCTTGTACTAACTCGTATTGTGATATCCCAAAACACTTGTAGCAGCTCAACAAGCACCTCAGCTATTTCCCAATCTGATTTTCCAGGAGGTCCAACTCTACCCTTCCTGTTAGTTGTAGGAACAATGATATTGCCATCCTCATCAAACTTCTCCTCTGGTTTTTTGAAGTAATTAACAAAAAGTTGATCCTCTTCTTCCTCCATTCTAACAAATGCTTTCTTATACTTTATAGCAGCCTCCAACATAAGATATATTGAGTTCCATCTTGTTGGAACATCAAGACAAACAAGACCAGTGCTGCCTAGTTTGTCACTTGTCACAGCTTTCCTAAAACTCTCAAGTCGATTAGGTGAAGACCTAACATACTTAACAACATTCCTAATGGCCAAAACACTCTTTTGCAGCCTCTTCAAGCCATGTGCCACAATCAGATTGCATATATGGGATGTGCATCTCACATGCATGTACTTACACTTCAAAATAGATTGGTAGGCATTTGAATTATTCATCTTTGATGTAAGGCACTCTATAGCAGACTTATTGGAAGAAGCATTGTCCATAGTGATTGTTAATACCTTCTCAATCTCCCACTGCAATAAACATGACTCAATAAGCCTCCCTATTGTTGCCACAAAAGTTTATAATCCTCTTGTGCATTTTCCAATCTTCATCAATAAAATGGTCAGTAAGCACCATATAGTTAATGTTTTGCACACTAGTCCAAGTGTCGGTAGTAAGGCAGACCCTATAACCCTTCAAAGTTTTCTTCAACACCTTTTTTCAGTAGCATACAACTTATGAAAACGTGTGACCAATTTCCTGCGAGAGGGCAGCGCAGTATACAAAGGACACACTCTAGCACAAAACCGCTTAAACCCTTTCTTCTCCATAAAACTAAAGGGTAACTTATCTATGACAATCATTTCAACTGTAGCTTCGATGTAGTCATCTTCATCATAACCTACAGCAACCATCTGATTATTCTTAGACCTATCACCACCAATGACCTTCTGAGTCTTGCTCTGTCTAGCATGAAAGTACCTACAATACTTATCCATATGCCTAATCATCCCCGAAGTACCATTCCTCCCACTTGCCACTGCAAATTCTCCAATTTTCCCTCTAGGAAAATAGATACAATAAGCTCTGTCTTGCACAATGTCTATCGGGTTCCCTTCTTCATCTTTACCCTTCACAATTTTCTGATATTCCTTGAAATGTTGCCAAACTTTACTGCGTTTAACCCTCATATCCCTAAGAGAAGAATCATCTGGATTTGAAGAAGCTTCTTTTGTTGAAGGAGCTTGTTGTGTTTCAGGAGTCTATTCTGGTCTTGGAACTTGATCACTTGCTGCCCCGCTTGAAGTGTCAACATCTTCAATTAGAAGGGGCTCAAAAGGTGACGTTGCTGTGAAGGAATCAGCAAGCCCTGAAGCACTACAGTTTCGCGGGGCAATTTGTTTCTTTCATCTGGCCATGAGTTCTTGAAAAGGAAACTCGATGTCCAACCTATTAAGAAAGATAGAAATCATGAGTAAACACAAAACGAACAAGTAAACACAATACGAACAAGTAAACACAATAGATTATTCCCCAGGTCTAATCAATTAATTATAGGGTTTAGAAACTTATTACGAATAACTAAACACACACATCAAGATAACAACAATACAACATCAGTCCAGTCTCTAATCTTACAACATTAGTCTAATGTAATATCTAAAAACATTGATTCGGTATAAACATGAACATTCAAAGACACCAAACTTAATCAAAGAGAGCAAAAGATTGGCGCTAGCATAACAAAGACACCAACACTGATAAAATTATTCAGAGAAGATAAAAGAAGAGAAGACATACACATCGCATAACAAAGAGAAGAGAATACTCAAAATAAAAGATTTATTAGGTTTACCTCCTAAAGATAAGAGAAAGTGAAGGAGGCGATATGTGAGAAAGGAGGCGCTGAGGAAGTGAGGGTGTGAGACTAGTGAGGAAGGAGACGACTCTTACGAGTGAGGAAGTGAGGGTATGAGACGAGTGAGGAAGGAGGAGCTGAGGAAGTGAGGGTGTCACGCCCCGACCCAAGTTTACCTTCCTAAACCGATCTCAAGAGAGATTTACTCGAAATCCCCCTTGAGAAAGGATAACCATCTTTCCAAACCAAATTCAAACAGTCCAAACGGTACCGGAATAGACCTCATAACCGGAGGTTATCCCGATTCCTGCATTTGGATCTCAAACCAACCATTTAGATAACATAGGGGTTCTAATAATATTTGTGACTGCAACCGAATCCCGGTCAGGCTGCCTACGTACCCTGTCCTCAGGGATCAAGCCACACGTAGCTCTTATATTAGTAACGTCCTAACCGAGCACATCCCGCTTTTCTAATTATCAGTCGATCTAATAAAAAGGTAGCAAACGCCTAATGCATATTCAGAATTTAACCTCTCCGTTGAGGTGATTACCGCTCAACTAACTTTCTGGGACTATCCCTAACAATCCACCACAATAAATATAGCATTCACACATACAATCTCATAACTATAAAAATAACGACAACCACGGAAATAAACAATTCCCCCAAAGGGTATATAAGTAAAACCACTCCAAGGTACCCGTGTAGTTATCTTGAATTCTCTAGAGCAGTGTTGTATATTCACTCTTAATGGCAGCTTGGTAATTATGCTAAACTGCTAGGGGTAATTTAGATATTTCAGCCCTAATGGTAGCCACTGTAAATAGGCAAACCAATCGGGGGCAGTATGGTCCTTTTAACCTCAGTGGCAGTCTTGTAATTAATCAGAACTACCAGGGGCATTTTAGAAATTTCAGCCTTAGTGGCAGCCCCTGTAATTATACAAAACAGCCAGGGTATTTAAGGCATTTCCAACTCAGTGGCAGCCTTGTAAATATACAAAACTGACTGGGGTATTTATGGAATTTCCAACCCGGGGCAGTCCGGTAAATAACTTAAACTATCAAGGGTATTTCTAGAATTTCAGCCCTGAGGGCACCCCAAACTTCCAGGAGCAGTTCGGACATTTTCCACCATAGTAAAATAGTAAAAAGGAAAATTACCGTGGTAAAAACAAACATTTTTACCCCTCTGCTTCTCCGATCACTGGTTCACCGGAAAATCCTGGTTTTCCGGCCAAACCAGGTTTCAAGACCTGCCAAAATCATCTTTTTACACCATCCCAACCTCTAAGGATCAACCAAGCAGAAGAAAATGAGGATTAGGGAGTAACCCGATCGAACTCAAAGGCTCAACAATGGCTGCAGGACGTCCTCTGGCCCTTCCTCCAGCTCCACGATGCGGTGGCTCCTCCCACAGCTGCCTGCTTCCACCCAGGATGAGCTGCGACCGGTTTGGAGCGAGGGACAACCTTGGCGGAAATCGACTGGCTACCTAGGTTAGGTGGCTGGGCTGGACAACACTGAGAGTGAGGTGGACCGCGACGGCAGCGAGACGAGGCGGAGCTGATGGTGAAGGCGATGGAGCAGGACGCGCGGCAGTGAAGCTCTGCCGAGGAGAAAACAGAGGAAGAAGGAGAGAAAGAGAGAGAGAGAGAGAGACAGATCGAGGGGGAGGAGAGAGAGAGAGATCCCCTCTCCGGTCAACACCCCATTTAAATAATAAAATCAATGGCCCGAATCAATCTCTGATTGATATGACGGCCCAGATTGAATTATGAAAAGTTACCATGAACAGTAAATAGATATTTTGATCCTGAATAACTTTCGCATACGAACTCCGATTAAATTGTAGGACATACCCGCGAGTTCGTATTCCTTAAATTCTCGACTTATCGTAAGTTCACCTTTTACGGTAAAGTAATTAATCATTTATTACTTCCGTAAATTGGATCAATTCATAACAAACAGCTCGTAGCTCCGGAAAATCTTCCGGACATACCGGAGGACTCGTATTAACATAATCTACCCCTTGGGACATTTATTTTATTTTCCCCAGAACCAAGATTATCTCGATATTAAACTCGAATATCAATTCGGGGAAGATTAACAGCGCAGTTACAACCCTCTGTGACCCGCCTAATCTCGGTAAAAAGGTAAATTTCAAGACCGGGTGTTACAGAGGATGTGAGACGAGGAGGGAGGCGCTGAGGAAGTGAGGGTGTGAGACGAGTAAGGAAGGAGATGAGTGAGGAGTGGAGGCTGAGAAAGAATTAGGTTTAGTGGTCACCTAGATCAATCCAGCGGTGCAGATTAGTTCACATAATTAGTTTTTTTTTTAATTTTGGGACAGGCCGGGCTTTAACGGGCTCTATTCAACAAGTCCCGATCCCGTTTTTTTTAAACGGGACCGGTCGGGTCGGGTTTTTAATTTTTAAAATGAAGTCTTGTCCTGTAAATTTTCAGGACCGGTTTCGGATGCCCAACCCTAATATTTTTTCTTTATGTTTAAATATTGTGTGTTGTGGTGTGTTAGTCATCTAAAACAATTAGCATCATAAAGGCCACAATGCAGGTGAAAATAAAAGAAAACATTTCAATGTTCCGTCGTACTAACATCATAGAATGAGTAGCAAAAATAAAAGAAAACATTTCAATGTTCCGTCATACTTACGGGGAAGCAAATTTTGTAATAGGTAAGATTGCTAAGTATGCATATGGTTATTCTTCTCCTTCAGTGCATCCCCTTGGTCGTGACCCCAACATTCGGTTTGGATCAGCTGAGATAGGCTGTGTCTCGTGATTTTATGCTGTCGTTGTTTTTTTATGTATGAGAGAAAAAAGAAGAAAAATAATTATTTTCACAAAGAAAAAACAGTTGTGGGGGGGGGGGAAACGTCCAATGCGCACGTAAATGGAGCATAACAAGAAGCATGTGAATCGTTATGCGTTATTGTGCGTATCTAATCACCATCCAATTACTAATCATCTCGACAAATAGAGTAAGCAAATTGCAACATCATTTGCGATTTGTTTGCCCAACTTAAAACGTAATATAGAAACAATAAAGGACATGGATGCTTAATGACTAAGCCGACGACTATGCCATATATGCCTGGATTGACTGCATTATACCCAAAACTCAAACCCCATTCATTTGACAATTAATTTGTCTCCTACGAATACAATCTAAATCAATAAGTAGTCGACAAAGAGAATATTTTAGAGATGTGGTGATTATATTAGAATTGAAATTTATTTAGTCCTTATTCTTTAAAGATGACATATGTTTTGTCTTTATGATATATTTTTTTAATTTGAATGGTCTTTAAAGTCACAATTTTCATATCGAATTGGTATTTCAGTCAATTTTTTCTATTAGAATGTTGACATGGCCGTTAAAGACATTGTAATTTTCATGGGCCTCGTCAGCGATTTAACTAAGAAATTGAAGGAATGACTATTTGGATGAAAAATTATGACTTGAAAGACCATTCAGATTAATATAAACCACAAAGACGAACATATGTTAACTTTGTTCCCTGTTCAAGGATATTTAGACATGTGTGTGTGTTTTGGTCCATACTATGTATACGGGCTTTATGTGCCAAAGGAATGATAGGTTTCATATACTAGTTTTCTTGTATGACTATGTAAAGTCCCTATATAAAAGGTTGTTATCATATGAATGATGATTCTCTATTTCTTATTATCTTAGAGTTTCTCTTAGAACACGTTATCAGTCCTATCTCTAACCTTAGAGAAAAAAGTCATCAAAAAAACCTCAAAACCCTAAAACTGCCCCCTGTTGCACCTATACCACACCCTGCAGCACCACTGTCGCACCCTGCTGCACCACTGCCACACACCTGTTGCACCTTGCCACACCCTATAACCAAGGATTCTTGTGTCAAAAGGGCACTTCAAGAACATGAGTAAAACTTGGTCAAACGGTCTCACTAATCACTGTAAAGCGCATGAGAATTGCCCTTCCTTGAGTAAAACAGGTTGTAATTCTTGGGTTTAATCTTTGAAAAGTTTTATGATTTCTATGAATATGACTAACCATATATTTTTGTTTATTTCATGATATTACCGCACGATGAATTATAATGGAATTACGCGTGGATTTGAGTATGAAATTTTCAAAGCAGCTTTCATAAACACAGTTTCACACCCCGAATCTTAAATTTTTACCTCGATTAATTTTACATTAGGTTTTACCATTACCGGAATAGTTTTTACCATTCTGGAACTCTAGTGAAGTTTTCTTCTAGAGTGACAAGTCTGTAAAGTTTTAGAGGAAGTTATGGAAGACGTTAAAACGAATCCATAATTATAGTTTACGGTTTATTCAGTTTCAGTAAGTTCAGGTATTAGTTAATGATGACCGTTTAGTTGGGTAAGTTTTTAAAAATAAAAAAAATGGGGTAGTTCGGGAAGTTTCTAAATCAAGAAATTTCCCTTAGTATCGATACAGGTTATTTTCTTTCTCTCTTCTTTCTATTTTTTTCTCTGGACTCGTTCTTCTCGCTCTCTCTTGGCCGAACCTCCACACTCCACACCACCACCGCATCTCGCCAACTAAGACACCACCACCATCCGCTTCTTCCCTGTCCGTGGAGCTACACTAAACCCCATACTGAATAAACCTATACTACCAGAAAAAAAAATGACTTAAGCCGACGAAATGACCAAAAACAGGCCGACGAAAATTTTTTTTGTCGGCTAAACTAATTTTTTCGTCTGCTATAGTCTATAAACTTTAGCCGACGAAATTTTAAAAGTTTAGCTGACAAAATTAGGGTATTTCGTCGGCTAAAGTACATTTTAATTACAAAATTTCACTATAGATATTTCGTTGTCCGATTGACTATTGTGATACCAATCTAGAAGCGGAACGAGAGTACGAGTCAAACTCATCACTAACGTCATAACATATGGGCTTTTTTGGCCATCCGAGTTCGTTTAAAGCTTCAAAATGCAGTTTTTCAACACACGAAAATGCCTATATCTACATCTATATGAGGTATTTGGTCGAACCTTCAACACAACAAACTGTCATCATGATAAGACGCAACTGCCCATTTAAATTTTTTTAGACATTTACCTCTCGATGATAGGGCTCTCCGTAGGGATAAATAATGGTAAACACTAGGCATGTTGTGATTCCGGTCATCAAAATTCACAAACAAAAATACGACCATCAATTATCATCTATATGTTGAAATATGTCTACGGTAAAAAATTCAACATGATCCGATAAATTTAAGGGCTTCATCCAGAAAGTCAATCCCCTAGGTCAAACCATAAATTGTATTGACCGCAACTATCGGCACCGAGACTTTACCGGAATTACGTGATTTTTTCAATCGTATTTAACTATTCCGGTCATATCTTATTTCACGACTTTTTTGTGTTTGAAGTTTCTTGGTCTGAGTTTTTACTTTTGTGAAGTTTTTCTTTCCCATTGGGGGTTTTCCTACGTAGAGTTTGTTTTTAAAATAGAACTTTTACTTAAAACTTAGTAAACAAGTTATACAACATTAGTAGGCATGTTGTGATTCTGATGATCAAAGTTGAGAAACAAAAATACGACCGTCTGTTATGATCATTATGTCAAAATATGTCTATACAAAAAAATTCATCTTGATCCGACAACGTTAAGGGCTCGATCCTTACGGTCAATCCCGTAAGTCAAACTTCCTAACGCACGAAAATGGTCATTTGACTTTCTAAATTACATATTTTGCCCGGACCATCAACTGAAAATAGTTTCAAATCGATGAGACGCAACCAGTGGTATAAAAATTTTATGAATAGTAATCACCAGAGATAGGGCTATCTTATTTCATGACTTTTTTTCGTTTGAAGCTTCTACATATAGAGTTTAGGGTTTTAGCCGACGAAATTAGGGTAAGTCGTCAGTTAAAGTTAAATAAATAAATAAATAACAATAGCTGACAAAATTAGATTAATTCGTTGGCTAAATTTAAATAAATAAATAAATAAAGCCAAAGAAATTTATTAAAATTCATCGGCTAAAGTTAATTCAAAATTCAAAATTTTCGGTGGGGATTTTGAACTTTTTCCGATGAAATAAGGAATTTCGTCGGCTAAAGTTTAAAATTTTCAAAATCCCCGTCGAAAATTTTGAAATTTTTTCTATATCTTTCATTTTTTTCCTCCTCCTTCTCTTCATCTCCCTTCCTCCTCTTCCTCCGACGGCAGCAACTCCTCCTCCTCCTTCTCCTCCTCCTTCTCCTCCTCCTCCTCCTCCTCCTCCTCTCCTTCAGTCGGCCTAGCTAGTCTCCTTCATTCCTTGTCACATCCCGATTCTAGAATCAATTTACGGTCGGTTACTTCCTAAGTTACCTTAATCTTTAACCATTTCGTAGTAACCGTTTTAACGTGAGAGGTCATAAAGTTGACTTTTTGTTAAGTCGGGAATTTGGAAAAATTTTCTTCATGAAAGTTGTAGAGGGCGTTGATACGAATCCGTAGACATGCTATGTGTCTTAATCGGAGTTCGTATGTGAAAGTTACGCTCTAAAAACAGGAAGTTACTATTTCGAGAAACCCTATAAAAAGGGAGAAGTTATTGTAGGTAGAAAGTGAAAAATCAGAAACTTACCGGACTCTCTCTCTCCTCTCCCCCGACAGATAAACTGTCGGACTTTGCGTGCGCCACAGTGCCGCCTTCCGGCCCCCACTCGCCGCCGTACCGGTCCCAAAAGTTCGGCCTCCAAGTCTACTTCATTCCTAGGTAAGTTTTCCTACCTAACTCGTCGTAAATCGGGAGAAATTCTGATTTGTTCTTCGAGTGTACAGTGGTTATTCTTGATCAAATTTCTTCCTCCCTAGATCACCAATTGTTGAGTTCTTTATATGGATAGGATGAGTTTTAGGAGTACTTTAATCCCCTAGAATTTGTTAGCTTGGTTTGGAGTGTAGAGGGAGAATTGAAGGATTGAAGTTTTGAAGAGGAAATTTTCGGGCTATTAGAACTTTTTGTCGATTGACCTAGTTAGAGGCCGATTTGGCTTTCGAGTTGAACTAGAAAGTTATTCGTAATGACGAGAGGAACAAACTGTGAAATTTTGGTGTTGATTGGAGGTGGCCAGAGTTTGGCTGGAATCCTCTGCCGGCGGCGGAGCTGGCGGCAGGACCGCTACCTTTCAGGCAGTTTTTCTTGCCCATTAAATTGTAAAAATTAAGAGAAGGCCATTGAAGGGCAGTTTCTAATTTTTGGAGATTTATTTGATATGTTTAGTATTTTTTGAAGATTTGGATTTATTAATTGGATAATTAAATGACAACCAGTCGTTTAGGAAGTACTGGCTAGGCATGAGGGTGTAATTAAGGGTTTTTACGCTATTGGGGTATTTGAGGCCGACTCCCTACGTTTTTCTAGAGGTGGTTAAGGATGAACGTTAAGGGTAGAGATTTATTGTTGTTGCCCTTACTTTATTTGTGGGATTAAGACCTAATTGTGTATTTTGAACAGGACGTGGGGGAGCTCGAGCTGAGCAGCCTTCAGGTAGCCGGCAGACTTAGCGACATCTTGTGAGTGAACTTTTATTTTAAATTTAATGCATGCAATAGATTTTATTTAGTTTCTTCTTTATTTAGGAATTTCCTCCATTTTAAGTTTTATGGTGATTTTGGAAAAATAAGAATTTAATACTTTTTAAAGATAAGTGAGCCGGGGAAGAGGTTCCTACCTTTCCCGTGATTTTAATGGATTTTGTCAGAATATGGTTTTTAATTGTTATCATCATTTTAGGTTATGGAGGGGGATTATTTTAAAAGGGGAAACTTGGCTCTTAGATTTAACGATTTTAAAGTAAAGTCAGAGAACCGGTTTCAGGTTCCTAGAAATGTTTTAAATCCAATATGTTTAGGGTAAAGTCATGGGAGTTTTGACTTGGTTTTCGATTTATTTTACCACGAGGTTTTAAAGAATTTTCAAGGATATGGTTATATGTATTGCAGGCTAGCATGGTCCCTCTCCAGATGGAGATGGCACCCTCTCTGGATAGTCGCTGGTCTGGCCCTCTTCGGTGGTAGCTGGTCAGTAGGACCCTCCCGGATAGAGCAGGTCAGGACCCTCTTTGGTGGAGCTGGTCGGTTGGACCCTCCCGAATAGAGCGGGTCATGGAACCCTCTCCGATTGAGCTGGACAATAGACCCTCTCGTGGTAGAGCGGGTCGGTTGTTTTCTCGTGGTTAAGGTTAATACCCCACATTTAAATTATGGATTTGAGCCCAGGGATTTGCCTTATGATTTATCTATTCATTTTCTATGAATTACGTGCATAAGGTATTTCTTGGAAAACTAAAAGGGAGGACGTTAAAGAAAATAGTTTTTTATATTTGATTTTTGTCCACTCACGCTAATATTTTTCAATGTTTCTCTCCTGGGTCCTTCGTTTTAAATGCCCAGATTGCAGTACTCGATCCGATTTGTCTTCGTGTAGGCCAAGCATAGTTACCGCCATTTTCCTAACCAACAGTAGGTTCCGGGTTAACCTACTTGTAATTTTTCCCTGCTTCTACTTTACTTAGTCGCTCTGATACGCATCGGGTTGTAATATATTTGTCGGTGAACTCCTAGGGATCTAGAACCCATGGTAAGTTTTAAATTTGGAGTTGGTGTAACATTGTTGTGATAACATTTGTTATAAACTAATTAGATGTGTATCTTATGGAGGATGTTGGTTATGGGAGCAGGATGGCTCCAGGAGTTTTGGATGGTTGTTGGTTTATGTAAGTGTCCATTTGGGTTTATTGCAGGTTAAGGGTTGTCCACTTTTCAAGGGAGACTATGTCGAAATTTTGGCAGAATCTTCTTTGGGAGGTGGTCCCTGCATGATTTACTTCGGGTTAAAGGGGTTTAACTCGGGGTGGGTCCTGACATTTGGTATCAGAGCATTAGGTTATCCGATTCTTTCATACTACTTTCTATGCTTAACAGTATTTAGTATCTATAGAGTGATGGTCCTACCGCGGCAGACCATTAGCATTTTATGCATGAGATACTAGGTATTCCTTGAGTATTTGTAGTAGTTAATCTAGTGCTGATGTTATGCATGGTGCTAAATGTTTTCTTCCTCAGGTAACTATGTGTCATGGTCGTAATCGAGCCCGTAGGGAAAATCCTCCCAATCCTTCCAATCCTCAATTGGGAGGGGATGAGGGAGAACCAACTGATGGTCCATTGGAACAGTTCTTCAGGCAACTCACTACCTTTGCTTCAGATATCACTTATGAGAAGGCTCGCAAGAATGGAGCCCGGGTTTTCTCACATGACAATGAGCCGCTAGATGCTCTTAGCTGGCTGGAGAGTATGGAGAAAATGTTTGTGCAGATGGAGTGTCCTGAGAGCAAAAAAGTGACCATAGCTGTTCAGTTCCTGGAAAGGGAAACTTGGCATTGGTGGATAGACTTGGGAAGAGTCTTGGGCGATGGAGTTCAGGGTATGGCATGGGGTCAGTTCACATCTCATTTTAAGGAGCGTTACATCAGCCCAGCCCACATCAACCGAATGAGGTTGGAATTCCTGAATTTGAAAAAAGATGACATTATGACTGTGACAGCCTTTGAGCAACGTTTCAGAGAGTTGGCATTCTATGTGCCTGACTTGGTTAAGACAGATGAGGAGAAGATTTATTACTTTGTTAAGGGACTTGGTGGTATGTATGCGAGTCAGATGACAGCCGTGCCTTACCAGACATTCCTGCAGGCCATGATGTTTGCTATGCATATTGAGGCACAAGAGTTAGCAGTTGGCCCCCTTGATGATTTTGGTGGTCCTAGTCGAGTTCCTCCTAGGAGGGGGACATCTACTTCTAGTTCTGGATCATTTGTTGGCAGTGGTTATAGTAGCCACTCGAGTTCTGGCTCCGGAGTTCGAGGAAGGTTCAAGAGGTTTGGTAGGAGGCGCCCTAGGAACCGGTTTGGTGGACTCTCATCTGGACAGTTTAGTGGAGGATCTAGTAGCCAGAGTGGGGCCTCAGGTGGTCAGTCATTTCAAAAAGGGCAGAGTCAGCATCAGTCAGGAGGATGTTATCATTGTGTTCATTGTGGTCAGCAGGACCACTTTAACAGAGAGTGCCATTTTCCTGACTCGGAGATCCATGTATACCCCTACTCAGACCATGAGCCAGTTTTCAGTGGGTGCTTCTGGTAGCAGTACTCGCATGTTAGGTCCAGATAGAGGCAATGCTCAGCAGAACAGAGGAAACAGAGGACGTCACACCACTACTCATGCTAGAGTGCATGTCATGACTCAGTAGGAGGGTCGTATTTCTCTAGAGGTCATCATTGGTACTTTATTAATTTTTGGTCAGCCTGCCTTTACATTGATTGATCCGGGAGATACGCATTCTTTTATGTCAAGTAGATTTTCACTCCATGCCAATGTGCCATCCTCACCACTCTCAGGTGAGTGGCGTGTATCCTTGCCATATGGGGATACAATGGAGATAAACTGGGTGTGTAGTGGTTGTGAGGTGTTAGTGGATGGACTTGTTTTCGAAGCTGACTTAATTCCTTTAGATATGATAGAGTTTGATGTAATCTTGGATATGGACTTTTTGGGAGCACTTAGGGCCATGGTGGATTGTTTCCAGAAGGAAGTAGTGTTTCGAAGTCTTGGAATGCCGGAGGTTACGTTTCAGGGAGAAAGGGAGGTTCTTCCAAAGTATCTAATTTCAGCTGTGGCCACTAGGAAATTGTTAAATAAAGGTTGTCAAGCCTACCTAGCGCATGTGGTGGATACTAGTATGGGAGAAGTAGGTTTGGATAATATTCCTATCGTCAAGGAGTTTCCAGAAGTTTTCCCAGATGAATTGCCTGGGTTGCCACCTGAAAGAGAGATCGATTTTACGATCGATTTACTTCCTAGAACCACACCTATTTCTCAAGCACCATACAGAATGGCCCCTGCCGAATTGAAGGAGTTGAGAACTCAATTGCAAGAGTTGTTGGATAAGGGATTTATTCGACTAAGTTCATCTCCTTGGGGTGCCCCGGTGTTGTTTGTTAAGAAGAAGGATGGTACGTTGAGACTTTGTGTGGATTATAGGAAGCTAAATCAAGTTATTGTGAAGAACAAGTATCCCTTGCCCCGTATTGACGACTTGTTTGATCAATTGAGAGGGGCAATAGTCTTTTCGAAGATTGACCTGAGGTCGGGATGTCATCAGTTGCGGATTCGGGATAATAACATAGCCAAGACTGCTTTTCGGTCACGTTATGTCCATTATGAGTTTGTGGTGATGGCCTTTGGGCTTACCAATGCACCTGCAGCTTTTATGAACCTCATGAATAGGGTGTTTGGCCCATATCTTGACCGATTTTGTAATCGTGTTCATAGATGACATTCTGGTTTATTCCAAGAATGCAAAGGAACATGCAAAACATTTGAGGTTGGTCTTACGGACTTTGAAAGAGACTCAGTGTACGCAAAGCTCAGCAAGTGTGAGTTTTGGCTAGATAAAGTGGGTTCTTAGGCCACATTGTGTCGGCCGAAGGTGTTAGTGTGGACCTCCAAAAGATAGAGACAGTTGTGAGTTGGAGGAGACCCACTAGTGTAAAGGAGATACGGAGTTTCTTGGGTCTAGCTGGGTACTACCGCCATTTTGTGGAAGGGTTTTCCAAGATTACGGCTCCTCTTACTAGATTGACGAGGAAAGGTGTGAAGTTTAAATGGTGTGAAAACTGCGAGCAGAGTTTTCAAGAATGAAATAACCGTTTGGTTAGTGCTCCAGTTTTGGAATTACTTGACAATAGTGGTGAGTTTATGGTTTATAGTGATGCTTCTAGACAAGGTTTGGGTGGTGTGCTGATGCAACATGGGAGAGTTATTGCCTATGCCTCTAGGCAATTGAAGTCACACGAAGGAAATTATCCCACCCATGATCTAGAGCTTGCAGCGATAGTTTTCGCACTAAAGTTATGGAGACACTATCTTTACGGAGCTAAGTGTCAAATTTTTACTGATCACAAGAGATTCCGTTATGTGTTTACTCAGAGAGATTTAAATCTGAGGCAGAGAAGATGGATGGAGCTACTGGCAGATTATGATATTTCTATTGAGTATCATCCAGGAAGGACCAATTTAGTGGCTGATGCACTTAGCCGCAACTCTTCCGTCTCTTTGGCTCATTTGAGAGCGGTTCGGATTTCGTTTCTCTATGAGTTGCGGGCTACTGATGTGGAACTTTGGGAAGATGAAGTTGAAGCTTTGGTGGCTAATTTTCAAGTGATGCCAGTTTTAATTGATAAAGTGAGAGAAGCACAATATAATGATCAGTCCATAGTGTGATTGATTGAGCGGACACTTGATGGGACAACGGTTGACTTCTCGGTTAGAAAAGATGGAACATTGATGTTCAAGAACAGACTTTGTGTTCCAAAAAGGATTGAGGAACTTCAGTTGGAAATTATGGAGGAAGCTCATAGTTCAACGTATGCAACACATCCTGGTAGTACTAAAATGTACAGGACTTTGAAGAACCATTATTGGTGGCCGAATATGAAGAGAGAAATTGCAATTTTTGTGAGTAGATGCTTGATTTGTCAACAAGTAAAGATTGAGAGACAGAAGCCTGTTGGCTTGCTTCAGCCTTTGCCTGTCCCTGTGTGGAAGTGGGATGACATTGCCATGGATTTTGTCTTTAGTTTACCATGTACCCGAGATGGACATGATGGTATTTGGGTGATCGTTGATCGACTAACAAAATCAGCGCACTTTCTGCCGGTGAACAAGAAGTATGCTTTGGATAGATTGGCAAAATTGTATGTTATTGAGATTGTGAGACTTCATGGGGTGCCGGTGACTATAGTGTCAGATCGGGATCCTAGATTTGCTCTAGGTTTTGGAGAGCTTTACAAGCAGCTTTGGGCACCATATTGCAATCCAGCACAGCCTTTCATCCTCAGATTGACGGGCAATCCGAAAGGACTATCCAGACCTTAGAGGATATGTTGAGGTCGTGTGCTATGCAGTTTTCAAGAAGCTGGGACAAGAACTTGGCATTAATGGAGTTTGCTTACAATAATAGCTATCATTCTACCATTGGTATGTCTCCTTTTGAGGCACTTTATGGATGGCAGTGTCGTACACCTTTGTGTTGGAATGAAATTGGTGAAAGAGAGTTGTGTAATCCTGACTTGATTCATGAAACAAATGAGAAGATCAAGGTTGTTCGGGACAAGCTAAAGACAGCTGAGAGTAGGCAAAAGAGCTATGCAGATAATCGAATGCGGGATCTTGAGTTTCAAGTGGGTGATTGAGTATTTTTGAAACTATCCCCTTGGAAAGGAGTAGTACGTTTTGGCAAGCGGGGGAAGCTTAGCCCAAGGTACATATGCCCTTATGAAATTATTGAGAGGGTTGGTTCACTTGCTTATCGGTTGGACCTACCCCCCGATTTAGCGAAGATACATAATGTCTTCCATGTGTCCATGCTTCGTAAGTTACTATAGATAGAAAGTGAAAAATCAGAAACTTACCGGACCCTCTCTCTCCTCTCCCCCGATGGAAACACTGCCGGACTTTGCGCGCGCCACAGCGTCGCCGTCCGGCCACCACTCGCTGCCGCACCGGTCCCAAAAGCTTAGCCTCCGAGTCTACTTCATTCCTAGGTAAGTTTTCCGACCTAACTCGCCATAAATCGGGAGAAATTCCGATTTGTTCTTCAAGTGTACAGTGGTTGTTCTTGATCGAATTTCTCCCTCCCTAGATCACCAATTTTTGAGTTCTTTATATCGATAGGATGGATTTTAGGAGTACTATAATCTCCTAGAATTTGATAGCTTGGTTTGGAGTGTGGAAGGAGAATTGAAGGATTGAAGTTTTGAAGTGGAAATTTTCGAGTTTTTAGAACTTTTTGTCGATTGACCTAGTTAGAGACCGATTTGACCTTCGAGTTGAACTAGGAAGTTGTTCGTAATGACGAGAGGAACAAACTGTGAAATTTTGGTGTCGATTGGAGGTGGCCGGAGTTTGGTCGGAATCCTCAGTCGGCGGCAGAGCTGACGGCGGGACCGCTACCTTTTAGGCAGTTTTTCTTGCCCATTAAATTGTAAAAATTAAGAGAAGGCCTTTGAAGGGCAGTTTCTAATTTTTAGAGATTTATTTGATATGTTTAGTATTTTTTGAAGATTTGAATTTATTAATTGGATAATTAAATGACAACCGGTCGTTTAGGAAGTACCGACTAGGCGTGAGGGTGTAATTAAGGGTTTTTACGCTAATAGGGTATTTGAGGCCGACTCCCCACGTTTTTCTAGAGGTGGTTAAGGATGAACGTTAAGGGTAGAGATTTATTGTTGTTGCCCTTACTTTCTTTGTGGGATTAAGACCTAATTGTGTATTTTGAACAAGACGTGGGGGAGCACGAGCTGAGCAGCCTTCAGGTAGCCGGCAGACTTAACGACATCTTGTGAGTGGACTTTTATTTTAAATTTAATGCATGCAATATATTTTATTTTGTTTCTCCTTTATTTATGAATTTTCTCCATTTTAAGTTTTATGGTGATTTTGGGAAAATGGGAATTTACTACTTTTTAAAGATAAGTGAGCCGGGGAAGAGATTCCTACATTTTCCGTGATTTTAATGGATTTTCCCGGAATATGGTTTTTAATTGTTATCACCATTTTGGGTTATGGAGGGGGATTATTTTAAAAGGGGAAACTTGGCTCTTGGATTTAACGATTTTAAAGTAAAGTCAGAGAACCGGTTTCAGGTTCCTGGAAATGTTTTAAATGCAATATATTTGGGGTAAAGTCATGGGAGTTTTGACTTGGTTTTCGATTTATTTTACCACGAGGTTTTTAAAGGATTTTGAAGGATATGGTTATATGTATTGCATGCTAGCATGGACCTTCTCCAGATGGAGATGGTACCCTCTCTGGATAGTAGCTAGTCTGACCCTCTTTGGTGGTAGCTTGTCAGTAGGACCCTTCCGGATAGAGCAGGTCAGGACCCTCTTTGGTGGTAGCTGGTCGGTTGGACCCTCCCGAATAGAGCGGGTCATGGGACCCTCTTCGATTGAGCTGGTCAATAGACCCTCTCGTGGTAGAGTGGCTCAGTTGTTTTCTCGTGATTGAGGTTAACACCCCACATTTAAATTATGGATTTGAGGCAAGGGATTTGCTTTATGATTTATCTATTCATTTTCTATGAATTGTGTGCAAAAGGTATTTCTTGAAAAACTACAAGGGATGAAGTTAAAGAAAATAGTCTTTTTATATTTGATTTTTGTCCACTCACGCTAATATTTTTCAATATTTCTCCCTTGGGCCCTTCGTTTTAAATGCTCAGATTGCAGTACTCGATCCGATAAGTGTTAGTGGAGGCCAGACATTGTTACCGCCATTTTCCAAACCAACAGTAGGTTCCGGGGTTAACCTACTTGTAATTTTTCCCTGCTTCTGTCACACCCCGAATCTTTTAAAGTTATCTTATGTGACACCCCGTACCCAAAAGTTACCTTTTACAGAGATTCACGGGTTACCGAGGACTTCTAATTGCGATCGGTAATTCGATAAGTTATCGCTCGAGCTAATTTTCGAGTTTTTAAAAGTACTCCAAATACCTGAATTTATGACTCGATGTCATAGTACGTGTCGACACGAGTCTCCCGGTATTTTCGGATTATTTTTCGGAGCTTCGGTTTATTTTCTACGGATTTCCGAAGTCCATGGTAATATCTAAATTACTATTTTCTGATTTAAAAAAAAAAAAAAAAAAAAAAACCCAACTTTTAATCTTGGCCTTTGATCTCCATCCTTTATTGTGAGCCCTTGGATCCTAGTATATAAACTAAAAACCCTATCTCCACTCTCTCATTTCTGTCGAGAGAGGGAAGAGAGTCGAAATGAGACAGCGGCGCTGTCCGCCTCCCAGCCACCACGCTGCCGTCCTCCGGCCACCTCTGGACGATCAAGGACCGGATTCTTGCTTCTCTCTCTCTCTCTCCCTCCTTTCTCTACCCATACCCACAAATCTAACATGCACTCACTCTCCAAACAAGATTAAAAATCCAATTCGAAAACCCCCAACTCGATCCTTGTATTCGATTTTTCCTTCCCTGTCTAGTTTGTGGTTCCTAAAGTGAGTTTGTCTCCCTCGGTTCATGGCTGCAGCGACGTCATGACAAGGAGGAGGAAGCTAGAGCAGCAGCTCGGACAGGAAGCAGTAGGGTAGACCCGATGCTGGGTCTCGGGGAAGAAGAAGAAGAAGAGAGTTTGGGGATTAAAGGTGAGAAGGTTTTGTTCTTCTCTTGGAATTAGTTTTCGGTGGTATCATGACATGTAATTGGATTATTGTTATAGTTTGAGGAGGAGTTCAAGCTGTTGGTGAAGCTAAAAGGTGAGGCTGCAGCTTTTAGAGGCTCAGGAAATTCAATGCAGTAGCTCGGCAGAAGAGGAGATTTCCTGCGATGATATTTTACAAGGCAGGAGGTAGCTACCATCCGATTTATTGTTAATTTTTGTTGGAAGTAGTATAAGTATTGTTTTGGAGATTGGTTGACTTGATGATAAATTTGTTATTACATGTCGAGAACTTGGTGATCGAGAAACGGGGAAACTCTGGCGAAATTCCGGCAAGACACCGGAATCCGACGAAGATTCCGGTGATGCAGTTGAACCGGCAGAATGTCGAAGAGGTAGAAACCGAATCCCCATTAAGCTTTGAGTCGAAAAGTGTCAGTTGAATCGTAATCGGGTTATTTACGGAAAATTGGACGTAATTAGGAAGTTTCTATTTTGGGAAACCTTCCAAGTTTAGAAACCTGTTAATTTGGGAAACTTTCCACTTTTGGAAAGTTTCCATTAAGGGAAAGTTTCCACTTTGGGAAAGTTGCAATTTCAGGAAAATGGTTAAAGGATTGAAGTCCAATGAATGTGACACCTTTTGGTTAAATGGTTTAAGTGTAAACTGTTATCGGAAATTGATAACTGGACTTTATGGGAAAATGCTAAATCGGTAAATCGACTCGAGATTAATTATATTGATTAATACGTGACACCCTAACGTTAAGTTAAAGTAATAAAGAAAAGTTCGGAAGCTGAGTCGGACTTCCGGTAAATTGAGTTAAGAGTCGATGACCGGGAAAGAAAGTCAAAAAGGTTAAAGTGTCATAAAAAGGAACTTGGTCAACTTGTGGTCAAATAGGAGTTCCTGGTCAAACTAGGAATAGACCAAGTCCACGATGGTTTGATTAATATTTTGGTTCATTTGTACAGTCTCTGGTCGGACGTGAGACGGGCTCGACTACGCGGTAGTCGAGGGTTTCGCTCGAGGAGCTTTCCGAGCGGGAAGGTCGCAATAGTACTGTGAGTGGACAGATTATTTTATTTAAATGAATGCATGCCCTAATTATTGATATAATTGCATGGTTTATATGTTTGTTTCGAGTATGATATGTTCCTCGGGTGCTCGGATATTATATTTGGATTTATGCTTATATGTCGAGGAACAGATTTATTTATTTGTCTGGGAAGAGTATTTAAGTAAAGTATTGTTGTGAATTTCCTTATGGGTTGTCCAATGATTATGCTAGCTAGAGTAGCGTGAGGGCGCTACTAGAGCTCTTAGCTCCGACCCTAGCCTGAGAGGTCAGGCAAATTACGTAGTGCACTATGAGGGTTGTCCACCATCATTTACCCCGTTTACCTAGAGCTCTTAGCTCCGACCCTGGTCTGAGAGGACAGACACACCTGAGATGTCAGGTGGATATTCTAAGGGTTGTCCACCACCGTTTACCTAGAGCTCTTAGCTCCGACCCTGGTCTGAGAGGACAGACACACCTGAGATGTCAGGTGGATATTCTAAGGGTTGTCCACCACCGTTTACCTAGAGCTCTTAGCTCCGACCCTGGTCTGAGAGGACAGACACACCTGAGATGTCAGGTGGATATTCTAAGGGTTGTCCATCACCATATACCCAGAGCTCTTAGCTCCGACCCTGGTCTGAGAGGACAGACACGCCTGAGATGTCAGGTGGATATATTAAGGGTTGTCCATTACCGTTTTATATAGCTAGCATAGCGTGAAGGCGCAACCAGAGCTCTTAGCTCCGACCCTAGTCTGAGAGGTCAGACTGATTATGTTTGTGAACATGTCTCTTCCCAGATTCCTTACTTGTTTATCTTATCATGCAATTGTGGAATTGTTGGTATTTGTGGGCATGCATAATTGATGTTTAAATCAAAACATTTTTGGGAGAACATTAAAAGAAACAGAGTTTTATATTTGATTTTCGTCCACTCACTCTAACAGTTTTTAAATGTTTCTCCCCTGGGCCTTTCGTTTTTAAATGCCCAGTGATGCAGGGTTCTTGAGAGGAGGTCGAGCGCGTACGAGAGTCGAGGCATAGTCGATCATTCCGTTGCTGCTTGAAATTCTTTGGGGTAACATCTCTATAGACTGCTCTGACTAACCCGGTTTAGTTAGTTGTGTAGGAAGGGTTGGCTATCTCAAGGGGGTTTCGGTAAGAAGTTCCCTGGAGGTGGTCCCCGCAGGATTTACTTCGGGTTAAAGGGGTTTAACCCGGGGTGGGTCCTGTCAATGGTATCAGAGCCAGGTTATCGTTTCCTGTTACTACCTCATATACTTAGTATCACTTAGTGTCTATAGAGTGATGGTCCGACCGCGGCGGATCCATCGGCATTTTATGCTTGGACGCTTAGTGTTTATTGAGAATATGAGTTAGTACTTCCTGATTGAGATATGGACCGAGTGGTCCTATAAACGATCGAATCTTCAAGACTATGCCTCAGTACGCGCGACCTCACAGAGAGTTCCTGTAAGGAACAAGGTAAGCTCGTTACGTATTTATTTGATGAGTTCCCCAAGGATTGGGTTTTAAAGGGATCTATGAGATTTGAGTTGGGGATCGAGCTGTAAACTCCCGCTATTTAACGAGCTTGAACATTTGTGTGAGTATTCGGTGGGGAAACAGTTAATTCACACCTGGAAGGCTGTCATGGTTGTTGACAGGGATGCTGTAGAAGCCTAAGACAAGGCTTGGGTGTTCGTGTTATGAGGCTCTTAGCAGTGAAGAGTCGTACGAGTTACTGGAAGATGTTGCATCCTGTGATGGAAAAAGGAGCTGAAGTCGCCTAGCGCGATTATTCTGAGAGGATGAATAATAAGATTTGACGATTGCCACGATTTTGTTGAGGTTCGTCATTAGTGTGGTTTCAGAGAAACCAACGGACATGTGAAAGTGGAATGACTCAAGGAAAGTTGAGTGGGGTTATTTGTGATCAATGGACTTTTTCTAGTGACGAGTCCATGATGTGACACTATTGAAGAATGTTAAGGAAGTAAAGGCTGTTTTGGTCACTTGATGCTTTAGGTGACAGCCACTGAAACTAATGGCTTGGGTCACTTTTGGTGCTGACATTGTTGTCGTCAGCTACGATCAGATCCACTCTGCTTCAGCCACCCATGATTGGGGTAATAGAAAGATTTGGATTGTTAGTGAGTCCAAGCATGATTTTGATTTATTGGTGACAAGGGTCATTGGGGCCATTTATCGTGGGGGCAGTGATTAAATCGTGTCACCAGATCGTGGGGCTCATGTCAACCATAAGGTGAGTTATCCACCTGTGGTCAAAGTATTTTAACTGGTACACCTGTGGAGGAGTATCCAGATTGGCTGTGTTAGAGTCCGATTTACAGATCGAGCGAGTGTTACCAGTTGTAAATAAAGGTGATTTGGTTTCGAGATTTAAAGAAACGTGTTGAAAGTGGCAACAAGCCACCGGGTCTCGGACCAAGGGTGCTTGGGGTACCGGAGATAGTGATACGAGCCTTGATGGACTTGGTATTATTGTGGTGTAGGAACCGGTAGTTGTGCAAACGGCACTGTTTGACGGCTGAAGATGTACATGGGTATACCCCACATGAGCACGTGTACCCTCCTGTGTAGGGAAGTGGTAAAGTTGAAATTTGGGTAGCACATGCTGGTAAGGCATAATTATCGTGTGCAGCTGTGTGTGGTCAAAATGACACCATGTAAGTGACTAAGACTGATGATGACTTCATTTTAAGAAGGTGTCATGTGAGTTTCATTCATTTAGTGAGAACGGAGATTAGAGATGTTTGGTGGGAAGTTTCTGTACAAAACGTCCAAAAGATGGTCTAACCATTTAAGTATATGTCGGAAGTGGGTTATTGTTAGTTGCTCCGACTTTTATGATGGTTAGCGAGATCATTAATATCGTTAGTAGGTGGTCGGATGTTCTTCCGAGATAAGTACACGGAAGTGGTGAAGTGACAGCAGTGGGGCAAGGTTTACTGGATCATTGAATCTGAGTGAGAATGTTTGTAGTTACTTAAGCTTCAACCTAAAACCAAAGTTGTTTGTTATGACACTTGGTTTTCTCGAGGGCAATTAACCGAGCTTGATGGCATGGGAATTTGTGCACCCACTGGCTGTGGTCTAATCAAGTATTGTAAACGAAGGTGAACCTAGTCATGTTTGGGGTTCATAAGTTACACCCACTGCAGTGACAGGAAATATTCTCAATTTGATCTGTGGAATGAGGATTTGATCTGGAAAATTGAATTTTGGTGTACATCATGAAATCCTGAGAGGATTAAAGTATTGTTGGCATTGCTATGGTCATTGGTCATTTGAGTAGTGACCCTACTTGTTAGGAATTATTGACCTGACGACAGTTCTTGGCGCCACGAGTGTAAAGTGGTAGCAAGAAAGGTCATTGAAGGTGACTCTCGAAATTGTCAACATTTCGGTGAGTATGGAATGCAGTGGAACTAGGAAAAGTTTCCCTTGATGACTCAAAGAGTGTTACGAGCCTAAGTTTGGTAGTAATTGTTACTGAGATTGGTAAGGTATGTCGTTAAGTTGTGCAACACTCCATCGGAAACCGTGGAGTGATTAAGCCACGTTCAGATTAAGTTATGATCTGAGAGGATGTTAACGTGTGGCAGTGGATCTTGTAATTTAGGATCTGGAGGGGTAAACGATTGAGAATTTTGAATCTTACTGAATAGAGGTTGCGGTGGATGGTGTATTTGCAGAGCATGGGGGACAGTTTTGTTGGAAACTGTCTGGTTGTACGAGTTGACCTTGTGATGTTTAAGCGCCCAGTGCGGTGATGGTATTTGTTATATTGTGCCTTGATAACTGGATGCTCGGTGATCAATACGGCTAAGTTCGGTGGAATTAATTCCCGATGCGTTGATCAGGGGTTCCTTTGGGTGTGCACCAGTGGCACTAAATTTCATGAAGAAGTCTGATCTGGTTAAATGTCCCAAGTTGTCAGTTACTGCCGGATGAAGTGGTAATGGAGGCATCTGGGAATGGAATAACCTTGTTGAGCGGGTAAGGCTCTGGGAGTCATTTAATGGTAAGTTTATCCCAGAGTGTGATGCGGATATTGTTTAATAGACGCACAGTTATGGTTGAAGTGCAAGTTCTGCACTATGCGTCATTCCAGGTTAAAGTAAGAGATGGGGAGGTCAGTGGTACCTCACCTATGAGTAGTACGGTGAGGTATTACCATGGTAAAGTACGTTGTAGTTCCACGAGGTGATAATTGAGCAAGCGATTTTATGTTTGGCTTGTGAGTAAAAAGGTCAGGATGTGTGTTGTCAGAATAGTTACGTGAGCAGTGTGTAGCATGACAATTTGTCTTCATGCGAGGAGTAAGTATTGTGGGATCTCGATGTCTGGAGACTTGTATCTCCCTGATTTAAAGGCTATGGTTTTGGATTTACGCAAAAGAATTCATGGCAGTTGTGTCCTGTGTGTGTCAGTGGTTTGAGTAAGGATAGAGTAAGGGAAGACAATTACTCTACAACAGGACAACTTGACAGAATGGTTTTTAGAAAGCGTAAACCAGATCAGGGAGCCTAGTTCAAATGAGGTGACGGCTTGTGTAACACAAGTCGTCATGGTTTTCTTGTGGGCATGTTGTCATGGGTGTTGACCCCACGTTGTATATTGATATCAGAGGATTACAGATGGCGGATCGGTGATAGTCAGTGTCGTTTTCCACCTCATAAATGAGATGTAGTACAGTGAGAATTCGGTGAATCAGTTAATCATTGATTCAAGAGAAAATCATTGTGATCCACGGTAAGACTTTAGATGTTTTAGTTTGACCCGAGAAGTGTGGTCGGGTGTCAGAAAATGAAGGAAGTTGATATTGGAGGTTATCATCCACGTAGGAAGGAGTGCTACGTTGGCTAGATGTGACACGTGACAAGATTACATGAGTTTGATGAATATGTTGGGTATCCTTAGAGTTAAGGGATGCCTAGTGTCACGTATGTTCTTGTTACGGAAACAAGTTTACTACCTTACATCCTATGTCATTAGACTTCTGGTTAGTACGGGAAGTTGGCATTGGAGAGCAATTTTATTTTAGGTGGTACGATCCCCCACAGTGTTGGACTTCGAGTATAGAAATTTCGAGGACGAAATTTTTATAAGGTGGGGAGAATTGTCACACCCCGAATCTTTTAAAGTTATCTTATGTGACACCCCGTACCCAAAAGTTACCTTTTACAGAGATTCACGGGTTACCGAGGACTTCTAATTGCGATCGGTAATTCGATAAGTTATCGCTCGAGCTAATTTTCGAGTTTTTAAAAGTACTCCAAATACCTGAATTTATGACTCGATGTCATAGTACGTGTCGACACGAGTCTCCCGGTATTTTCGGATTATTTTTCGGAGCTTCGGTTTATTTTCTACGGATTTCCGAAGTCCATGGTAATATCTAAATTACTATTTTCTGATTTAAAAAAAAAAAAAAAAAAACCCAACTTTTAATCTTGGCCTTTGATCTCCATCCTTTATTGTGAGCCCTTGGATCCTAGTATATAAACTAAAAACCCTATCTCCACTCTCTCATTTCTGTCGAGAGAGGGAAGAGAGTCGAAATGAGACAGCGGCGCTGTCCGCCTCCCAGCCACCACGCTGCCGTCCTCCGGCCACCTCTGGACGATCAAGGACCGGATTCTTGCTTCTCTCTCTCTCTCTCTCCCTCCTTTCTCTACCCATACCCACAAATCTAACATGCACTCACTCTCCAAACAAGATTAAAAATCCAATTCGAAAACCCCCAACTCGATCCTTGTATTCGATTTTTCCTTCCCTGTCTAGTTTGTGGTTCCTAAAGTGAGTTTGTCTCCCTCGGTTCATGGCTGCAGCGACGTCATGACAAGGAGGAGGAAGCTAGAGCAGCAGCTCGGACAGGAAGCAGTAGGGTAGACCCGATGCTGGGTCTCGGGGAAGAAGAAGAAGAAGAGAGTTTGGGGATTAAAGGTGAGAAGGTTTTGTTCTTCTCTTGGAATTAGTTTTCGGTGGTATCATGACATGTAATTGGATTATTGTTATAGTTTGAGGAGGAGTTCAAGCTGTTGGTGAAGCTAAAAGGTGAGGCTGCAGCTTTTAGAGGCTCAGGAAATTCAATGCAGTAGCTCGGCAGAAGAGGAGATTTCCTGCGATGATATTTTACAAGGCAGGAGGTAGCTACCATCCGATTTATTGTTAATTTTTGTTGGAAGTAGTATAAGTATTGTTTTGGAGATTGGTTGACTTGATGATAAATTTGTTATTACATGTCGAGAACTTGGTGATCGAGAAACGGGGAAACTCTGGCGAAATTCCGGCAAGACACCGGAATCCGACGAAGATTCCGGTGATGCAGTTGAACCGGCAGAATGTCGAAGAGGTAGAAACCGAATCCCCATTAAGCTTTGAGTCGAAAAGTGTCAGTTGAATCGTAATCGGGTTATTTACGGAAAATTGGACGTAATTAGGAAGTTTCTATTTTGGGAAACCTTCCAAGTTTAGAAACCTGTTAATTTGGGAAACTTTCCACTTTTGGAAAGTTTCCATTAAGGGAAAGTTTCCACTTTGGGAAAGTTGCAATTTCAGGAAAATGGTTAAAGGATTGAAGTCCAATGAATGTGACACCTTTTGGTTAAATGGTTTAAGTGTAAACTGTTATCGGAAATTGATAACTGGACTTTATGGGAAAATGCTAAATCGGTAAATCGACTCGAGATTAATTATATTGATTAATACGTGACACCCTAACGTTAAGTTAAAGTAATAAAGAAAAGTTCGGAAGCTGAGTCGGACTTCCGGTAAATTGAGTTAAGAGTCGATGACCGGGAAAGAAAGTCAAAAAGGTTAAAGTGTCATAAAAAGGAACTTGGTCAACTTGTGGTCAAATAGGAGTTCCTGGTCAAACTAGGAATAGACCAAGTCCACGATGGTTTGATTAATATTTTGGTTCATTTGTACAGTCTCTGGTCGGACGTGAGACGGGCTCGACTACGCGGTAGTCGAGGGTTTCGCTCGAGGAGCTTTCCGAGCGGGAAGGTCGCAATAGTACTGTGAGTGGACAGATTATTTTATTTAAATGAATGCATGCCCTAATTATTGATATAATTGCATGGTTTATATGTTTGTTTCGAGTATGATATGTTCCTCGGGTGCTCGGATATTATATTTGGATTTATGCTTATATGTCGAGGAACAGATTTATTTATTTGTCTGGGAAGAGTATTTAAGTAAAGTATTGTTGTGAATTTCCTTATGGGTTGTCCAATGATTATGCTAGCTAGAGTAGCGTGAGGGCGCTACTAGAGCTCTTAGCTCCGACCCTAGCCTGAGAGGTCAGGCAAATTACGTAGTGCACTATGAGGGTTGTCCACCATCATTTACCCCGTTTACCTAGAGCTCTTAGCTCCGACCCTGGTCTGAGAGGACAGACACACCTGAGATGTCAGGTGGATATTCTAAGGGTTGTCCACCACCGTTTACCTAGAGCTCTTAGCTCCGACCCTGGTCTGAGAGGACAGACACACCTGAGATGTCAGGTGGATATTCTAAGGGTTGTCCACCACCGTTTACCTAGAGCTCTTAGCTCCGACCCTGGTCTGAGAGGACAGACACACCTGAGATGTCAGGTGGATATTCTAAGGGTTGTCCATCACCATATACCCAGAGCTCTTAGCTCCGACCCTGGTCTGAGAGGACAGACACGCCTGAGATGTCAGGTGGATATATTAAGGGTTGTCCATTACCGTTTTATATAGCTAGCATAGCGTGAAGGCGCAACCAGAGCTCTTAGCTCCGACCCTAGTCTGAGAGGTCAGACTGATTATGTTTGTGAACATGTCTCTTCCCAGATTCCTTACTTGTTTATCTTATCATGCAATTGTGGAATTGTTGGTATTTGTGGGCATGCATAATTGATGTTTAAATCAAAACATTTTTGGGAGAACATTAAAAGAAACAGAGTTTTATATTTGATTTTCGTCCACTCACTCTAACAGTTTTTAAATGTTTCTCCCCTGGGCCTTTCGTTTTTAAATGCCCAGTGATGCAGGGTTCTTGAGAGGAGGTCGAGCGCGTACGAGAGTCGAGGCATAGTCGATCATTCCGTTGCTGCTTGAAATTCTTTGGGGTAACATCTCTATAGACTGCTCTGACTAACCCGGTTTAGTTAGTTGTGTAGGAAGGGTTGGCTATCTCAAGGGGGTTTCGGTAAGAAGTTCCCTGGAGGTGGTCCCCGCAGGATTTACTTCGGGTTAAAGGGGTTTAACCCGGGGTGGGTCCTGTCAGCTTCTACTTTACTTTGTCGCTGTGATATGCATCGGGTTGTAATATATTTGTCGGTGAACTCCTAGGGATCTAGAACCGATGGTAGGTTTTAAATTTAGAGTTGGTGTAACATTGTTGTGATAACATTTGTTATAAACTAATTAGATATGTATCTTGTAGAGGATGTTGATTATGGGAGCCGGATGGCTCCAGGAGTTTTGGATCGTTGTTGGTTTATAAAAGTGTTCATTTGGGTTTATTGCAGGTTAAGGGTTGTCCAGTTTTCAAGGGAGACTGTCGAAATTTCGGTAGAATCTTCTTTGGGAGGTGGTCCCTGCAGGACTTACTTCAGGTTAAAGGGGTTAACTCAGGGTGGGTCCTGACATTTCTTCTCCTCCTCCTCCCCTTCTTCTCCTCCTCTCCTCCTCCTCCTCCTCCACCACAGGTGGAAAAACGAAAAAAGAAAAACAAATTAATTAAAAATACAAGAAATAAAAAATAAAAGAAATAAAAATAAATAACTATAGTCGACACATTTTAATAAAATTTGTCGGTTAAATTTGAATTAAAAATAAAAAATAATAAAATAACTAACTATAGCCGACAAAATTTATTAAAATTTGTCGGCTAAAGTTAAATAAATAAAATAAATAACTATAGCTGACGAATCTTATTAAAATTTGTCGGTTAAAGTTAAATAAATGTAAATAAATTAAATAAATTAGTACAGCCGACAAAATTTAATAAAATTTCATCGCCTAAGATCCAAAAATTCGTCGGTTAGACAAAATTTTTTATAGGTCAAAATTATAGGTCGTCACGAGTTGGTCGTATTTTTCGATGAATTTTTCAAAATCCCAAATAATTTTTAACAAGTTTTTAATGTTTCATCGAACTTCGACAAAATTTGCTCGAGATGATGACACTATCTTAGCGGACCAAACACTTAATTTAGGGACCAAGAGATGCTGATCAACGTGTCAAATCTCTTTCAATAGTCATCAACCCACGTGTGGGAGAGTTCAAGTCACTATGAGGTGGTGACAAGTGGCCTTTTGTCATTAACCAAAACCATTTGACCGACTTTGTAATGTCGGCTTCCACTGCCTATAAATAGGTGGATCCCCATCAGTTTTTCTTTCACAAAAATAAGAGGTTTTTTTAGTTTAAATTGTATCTCTCTATAATTTAGTTTAGTTATTTTTCTTTCAGGTTACCATTAAATTTTAACGGACTATAACTTTTATTCTGTAAGTCTACATTTTATTTCGTGAAGGGCTACAAGCTCGTATTGATGTCCTCATTCTAACCGTTGAGGTTGGGTTTTTAGTCGTGATGTTTTCTAGATGGTTCATTTTAGGAGGCTCGGTTTACAATCGATATCCTCGGTGGAATTTCTATGCTATCGAGGTGAGTGGATTCTTGTAATATGTTTAAAATATTCTTATATATTTTAAAATAGTCAAGAAGCATGCTTTTAATGTTTTTAATGTTTTTAGAAATATCTCTCTATTTTATAGTGAAACATGTCGATCTGCGAAATAAGCGGTGATTTATATTATATTAATGTGTTGGATCGATTGTTTGACTAGTCATGGAACATGTGAAATTCTGCATTGGTTATTCCGAAGTAAGGATGTGACACACGGTGATATAAGACTTGAAGGTCATTAGGTTCCCACGGGGGATCAGTAAATTGAAGGATGACCAATAAGAACGGATTGTGCGATATGATGAATTGTTTGATGCGAATTGTATACGATATACGTATTTTGTAACGTGAGTAAAATGACATGGCTTTGCGGGCATGTTACACTGGTTCACTCACTGAGCAAGTGGTTTTGCTAACCAACCTATTTCTAATATTTTTTGCAGAGAAATGTTTAGATTTGACCGAGCTGGGAATGGGATAAACGACGAGCCTAGAGTGAGGAACCTAGAAGTTTTACTTTTATTTACATTCTGCTTTGTAACACTAAGTCGCATCTCGGAAACGGCGACTTGAGGTGAAAATCTCATTGGCGTCGGGACTGGGGTGTGACAGGTATGATTCATTGGTTTGATTAATTGATTCTTTCATGAGGTTTATTTATGTTTTATTGTGTTTTTTGTTCTTTTTGTTCATATATATATATATATGCAAGCTACATACTTAAGAGATTAAGTTAGAAAATCATGTGTGAATAGAAATTGAGAGCATCTTTGTGAGGAATTGAGTTGGCACTTGTTGACTCATGAATGAGTTGGCACTTGTTGACCCATGAATGAGTTGGTTCTTATTTGTTGCAATAGTGTGATCATCCTTGCATAATGATTTGAGTATCATGGTTGTTAAAATAAATTAACACTTGAGTGAAATTAAGAGTTTAGATACATGATAGCCTAAATATTAGTTGACCATACTTGTAGGCATTACAAGTACTCTGAGATGTTTAGAAGATGTTAGATTTGTGTCATTTGTTCTGGTTAGTGTTTTGTTTGCTAAGGACTAGCAAAGCTTACGTGTAGGGGTATTTGAAGGGTGCATAATTATACATTATTTTTATCGAAGTTTCCTATACTTTCATTTTTGTTTGGTATGTTTTCTAGTTATTAACTTTGTTCATTTGGTTTTTTGGTGTTCTGAAGTAAATAAGAAGAAAAGAAAAAAAATAGAGATTGAAAGACAGATTTCAGAATTGTGCCTATGAAAGTCAGCCAACTTCGATAAGCCACTGTAGACAGCTTAAGAAGAACCAGATGATGAGTCTTATATCAATGAAAAGCTACATATGTTAAATTTTCATGGGATTTTACGGTTTGGGAATAACATTTTTCTAAAAAATTTAATGACCAATTTATTATCAGAAGGCCAATCTGCGCGTGAATCTGTATCTTGATGGAAATTTGTGTTTTGAGGCCCTAGTCACACCAAGAAGCCTATGGTCGAGTTTGTACTTCATGATTCAACTTATAACCTTGCTGTGAAGCTGATTTTAAAGAATTAAAATAGTTGACATACTTCCATTGGTCTAAGAGGTGTGCACCAATAAAATATCCAAAGAAACCTAAATCAAAATAGATTGGTTGAAGGAAGCAGCATAAAAACCCAACGCTATCATCTTTGACGGCTTCTTCTACCTTTTTCTCATTTCTTCCTCCCCATTCTTCTGCATTCATTTTTATCATTATGTTTATTTAGGTTTTTCTTATTTCGGGGCTTCTTGAAACCCTAAGACATAAACTCTATGATTATTTGAGATTTAGTTTTTAGTTTCTTTCAATTCATGATGAGATTTGGTTTACTACATCTTCATTGGTGAATTCTTTTCTTATATGATTTGATTGCAGGCTTAGTATGTATGTTAGGGTTTTATGGCTTTGGTTGTTTGATGTCAGTGTCAATATCATACTCCTCAAACTATCTAGAGAACCAATTATTAGATTTCGTTAGCAAGTACACTAAGTCCAAGGTTTCGCAAGGCGCTACGTTTTTTGAGATGCCTTGTGATGTCTCGAAATTTTTTTGAACTTAATGATCTCTGCATGTTAAATCGAATAAGCATACCTTTAGGTTGCATTGCTTGAGAATGGTCTCGGTGTAGAGCACTTCCCGCCTTACGTACGAAGTAAGAAAAGGGTAATAGGTTGTGTTTCAAGCGTACCTAGACAACATGAGCATCATCTTCTAGATTGATTGGAGTAGAACTAAAAAAAATTGTCTTATGTGTGATTGTCGGGGGTGGGTTGCATCTTCACTAAGTATGTTTATTTTCATTGTTTTCCAAAACCAAGATCAAAAATTCAAATTTAGTTTTCATCAACATTCTATCTTCTTTGTTTTTGTATTTATTTAACCTCACAATTGAACTCCGATTCTTCTGAAATTTTGTGTGCTAATCCGTGTGTGTGATTATACCGTGTCTGTAAATATTCGTATTTTTTCTGATTATTTAGGTTAGTCAACTAATTATATTTTCGATTGTTGATCGCTAGGATCAGCAAACACTTTTTGACACTTATTCGAGTAGTTAGAATTCCTTAGTCTTCTGCGGGAATTACCTTTATTTGCTAATGCTATATACGACAATCTTGTTGTGGATAAGAAAAATAAAATTGGTTTAAAAATATCCGATCAAGTTTTTGGCGCCATGTCGCCGGGGACTATCAGATTCTAATTAGTTGTGATGTGTGTGTTTGTTTTTCTTGTATATATTACTGACTTGTTTTTCTTTCCTTTTGTTTTAAAATGTGGCAGCGATCCTATGATGTGTGTTTCATATGCTTTATGGTTGGTCAACCTTCGGAGACATGTCCTAACATGCAATATCATGGTTACTATGATTAAAGTAGCATGTTTGGTGGATATCAAGCAAACCAAAGGCATTGGAATGATCATTATGTGTCTGCCTACAATTCAGCATGGGAGCATCCACCATACTCTGAGTGGAATAACTATCCATATACCCAATAAGGATCCTACAATGTGTTTGAAGCTCCCATACCATCATACTACAATTATAAATCATGAACATCTCAAGGTGAGTCTTGAAGATTTGGTTGCTTATGTGACTAATGTTGTTACATCCTTTGCACAGAGTATTGCTTTATTTGAAGAGAGTACTACTTATTTTTCGCAGACCATAGCTACTTATATGAAGAACCTTGATGCTCATGAAAAAAGCTTTAACTAATCTGTTGAGAACATTGGGAGACATATTGATACAATTTTGGCTTACATAACTTATGAGCCAAGGGAGCAGGAAAAAAGTCGTGAGTTCAACGGGTTGGCAATTGATGAGTCTTTAGAGACAATGGTACCTCCAGAGCACCCTCCTAAACAAATGGCAGATCTATGGGAGCATCCAACAGCCACATCTTTGCAACAATTTAATGGTGCAGTTCTTGAATCAATCGTAGCCGATGAAGACTTAGATTTGGAGGAATTATATGAACAGAACTTTAAAGACTCTGAGGAACATGAAGCCGAGCTTAATGATAATGAGTTTCATGTGTTGGAAGAGATCAATGCCTCATGAAGCTCAAGGGTATTTCATGCATGACGTGAGTTATTGTATAAAAGAGGAGAGCACTAAAGTTTCTATATTTCAGCCTATATTGCCAATGCATGTTTGACCACAAAATTCTTCCTTGCCACATTCAAGTTTTCCACCAGCTCCATCCATCTAAGTACCTTTTGATTTCTTTAAACATGTGGAGATGGTGATCAATGAGCATCAAAAATCAAATAAAGTGATTCTTTTATCCATACTTGGTGGATTCCAAAAGAGAAAGAAAAAGAAAAGTTTTGAATTGTAACATCTTGTACCAAAATTTACCCATTTACAGAATCTAGGGGATTTTAATAAAATCCGAGTCACTGAAGGTAAATTTTGAGTTTTGGTTTGGATGTCAAAATTATTCTTATGATACCTCAATCTCGTAGTGCACGTTAATACGAGCTTATCAGTATATCCGGATTATTTTTCAGAACAATTAACTATTTTCTACAAATTTTTGAAGTTTACATAATTTTTAATTACTGTCTAGTAACTTTTAGTTACTTTTTCAGTAATTCTTGATTACCATGCCAGTAAAAGATTATTACCATATTCAATCTAGACCGTTAGATCGATTAGAAATTTGATCCCAACCATTCATTCAAGTATAAAAAGGAGAGGAGTTGACCCATGCCAAAAGCCGATTAAGGCGTTGACCCGGGTCTCTCTCGTTGCTGCAACCACTCTCTCCGCCACTTTGGCCGATTGAAGCTAACTCTTGTTTATGCAAGTGTACATATGATGGGATCCGTACGCTCCTACTATGCTATCAACAACAACAAGAAATGTCACTCACAGATCAAAGATCACCGAAGGGCAGTCTTTGACTCTCCTATGTATAAGTTAGTGTGGATGTCGACATAATAGCAGGGTTTCTGTAGTTAATGAGGTAAGAGATAGTTACCATTTATAGGCTGCTAGTGGGAAAACTTCCACTTGTCTTTAGATGTGGGACTAGCCTGGTTTGGGGTGACACAATGTTATCCCAAGAGGCGATATTGAGGTCGCGAGTGCGGGCGCGTCCCAGCTCCATTCAAGTAGCGACTAATGGTATTTTTGTAGCGGATGCTGCTGTCTTGTGGCTGTACATCTTAGCTGTGACGGGTTCGATAGTTATGATTGGTCTAAGTGCTGCCAAAGGGCGCCAACTGGGCATGTATGCCAACAAGTCCTCCAAGTCCTCAATCTAAGAGGGGCTTCTTGGCTAGGGAGTTATCCACTTAGAGCTGGCCGTAACTAGTGAACCCACTTACGGGTCCCTGGAGTCCCCTAACTCTCTTGACAAGAAGTCCTCCAGTGTTTGCTGTCGTTTCTGTTGGGCAATGCTGGGTGTTATTTGGCGTTAGAGGGTTGTGGCCTGGTGAGAGTTTGGTGATTATTGTTCTCTTGTCGGTACGAGAGAGCGCTGATCTCAAGTAGATTGTTGTCATTCTCTTACTACTGCGAGAGAGCGCTGGCCTCACGTAGCGGTAAGGAATTTTGTCATTCTCTTACTTCTACGAGGGAGTGCTGGTCTTAAGTAGCGGTAAGAAATTTTATCATTCTCTTACATCTACGAGAGAGCGCTGGTCTTAAGTAGTGGTAGAGAATTTTGTCTTTCTCTTACTACTACAATAGAGTGCTAGTCTCACGTAGTGGTAAGGAATTTTGTCGTTCTCTTACTATTATTGGAGAGCACTGGTCTCAAGTAGCGGTAAAGCATTTTTTTTCTCTTACTTCTACGAGAGAATGCTAGTCTCAATTAGCAGTAAGGCATTC
Source organism: Comarum palustre (assembly GCA_951800085.1). Taxonomy (NCBI): domain Eukaryota; kingdom Viridiplantae; phylum Streptophyta; class Magnoliopsida; order Rosales; family Rosaceae; genus Comarum; species Comarum palustre. Next base: position 2,449,501 of record OX637592.1, on the reverse strand, counting down.
GTCCCTTGGTTCTGCTTGAAAGGAGCATTTTATGCTACGTTCTTAATATGTTTTTATCTCCATTTATGCTTTGTTTATCCATTATTAGTTTAATATTGTTAGTTATTTATCATAAGGGTTTTTCTGTAGAGCAATGGCTAAAATGTGCGTAAAGTAGAGAAAATGTGCACTAATTTATTAAAAACTGACTTACGAAGTTATCAAGTTACTTCTTATGATTTTGTGAATTTCTACATTGTCATTACTTGATTAATTTTCTTTAATGTTTAGATTACATGTATATGGACTTAACGAAACAAGAATCATGAGAATCGGACTTATGGAAGGCAGCAAAAGATGCATGGAAAGATAAGAGGTCGAAAGCATGAATTCGGAACAAAAACAGAGGATTTCCAGAAACCATAACTCAACTTCAAAAATGTTCCTAGGACAATCTAGGAGGAACCAGGAGATGAGCCATATATGGATGGAAATCTGTGGATGTCTAGTTTCTAAATCTTTTAAAATCGCAGAAATACAAGTTCTGAGGAAGGAGTTATGATGGAAACAATGGTCGTAGGTCAGTCTACTGGAAACAGGACAGATTATGTTGAAGTTGTCTACCGAGTTCGTGAGTGTGTTTCTTCACCAAAATCCTTCCCAAGCATGCCAAATGATTGATGAAGAGCTTAATGATGATATGGGAAGTTGTTTAGAAGAAGATGAATCGAAGAAATCACCAAGGAGAAGCCGAAAACAGCAACTAGGAAAGTTCTCCCAGTCAAAATAGGATAACTTATTCTACCGAGCCTATGGATGGGATTCAGCTGTCCTATGAAGCCCAAAACGTGTAAGGGAGTTCTTCATTGATCTCTTAACATGTAGGGGAGTCCAAGAATTCAGAAAAGAAGTCCATGAATCATTATCCAAGTCAGCAAATTTAAGAAGTCAAAGTTGTGTGCAACAAGGAAAAGCAAGAAGCCCAATCCGTTATGAACAAGGAGGGCTGCCGAATTTACAAGGTTCTCCCTATAAATACATATGTAATAGTTGAGTTTTGAGAGTCAATCTTTGTTTAAGCCATAGTATAGCCAAGCTCTACCTAAAACCCTCCCAAACGCAGAGAAAGATCAAGCTGCCGCCAATCATACCGCCGCCATCACCGCCGATTCCTTCCATACCCTAGGCCGAACCTTTAGGTAGGTTTTAGGTAAGGAAAACCTTAATTTTCTTGTATTTTTACTCTATGAACAGTATTTTATTTATATATATTATTTTTGGATTTTTATAATTCTAGTCTTTCCTCTTACTTGTTCTGCATGATTTCTTACCAAGAAGACTGACGCATGATAAGGGCTATTGGAAGGGCTGATTAACTTCTTTTCGAGCAACTCTTGAATTTGATTTTCCATCCCTTTTTTGTCATCTTCCCTGTAATGAGGGATTACTTTAACATGCCAAATACACTACCAGAACAACCACTTTAGCCGACGAAATTTTTTCGTCGGCTAAAGTCTTAGCCGACGACACGTCATTGGCTAAGAAGTCGTCGGGCAAAATCCGTCGACCAACACTATAGCCGACGAATAAATTTTTCGTCGCTTAATTTCTGGACTTTAGCTGACGAAATTTATTAAAATTCGTCGGCTATAGCTATTATTTTTATTTATTTATTTAACTTTAGCCGACGAATTTTAAGGTATTTCGTCGGCTATAGTTATTATTATTATTTTTTTAATTTTAGCAGACGAATTTTATTAAATTTCGTCGGCTATAGCTATTATTTTTATTTATTTATTTAACTTTAGCCGACGAATTTTATTAAAATTCGTCGGCTAAAGTTATCATTTTTTTTATGTAATTATTTTTTAAAAAAAAAACTTTAGCCGACGAATTTTAGGGTAATTCGTCGGCTATAGTTTTTTTTCTTTTTTTTTAATTTTAGCCGACGAATTTTATTAAAATTCTTCAGCTAAAGTTATTATTTATTTTTTTATGTAATTATTATTTTTTTAAAACTTTAGCCGACGAATTTTAGGGTATTTCGTCGGCTATAGATTTTTTCTTTTTTTTTTAATTTTTTCATATTTTTTTTCTTTTTTAATTTATTGTATTTTTGATTAAAATTTTTACTTCTTTTTCGTTTTTACACCGAAAAAGGAGTAAGGAGGAGGAGGAGGAGAAGAGGAGAGGAAGGAGGAGGAGAATTTAGAGGAGGAGAAGAATTTAGAGAAGTAGGAGGAGGAAGGATTTGAAGGAGGAGGAGGAAGGTTAGGAGAGGGAGGAGGAGGAAGGTTAGGAGAAGAAAAATGAAAGATATAGAAAATTTTGAACTTTAGCCGACGAAATTTCGTCGGCTAAAGTTTAAAATTTTAGTCGAAAAATTTTAAAATTTTAAAAATCCCCGCCAAAAAATTTAAATTTTTAATTAACTTTAGCCGACGAAATTAGGGTAATTCGTCGGCTATAGTTATTTATTTTTTTTTATTTATTAATTTAACCTTAGCTGACGAAATACCCTAATTTCGTCGGCTATAGTTATTTATTTTATTTATTTATTTAACTTTAGCCGACGAATTACCCTAATTTCGTCGGCTAAAACCCTAAACCCTATACGTAGAAGCTTCAAACGAAAAAAAGTCGTGAAATAAGATATGACCGGAATGGTGAAATACGTCTATAGTTGAAAAATCACGTAATTCCGGTAAAGTCTCGGTACCGATAATTGCGGTTAACTCAATTTTCCATTCTTTCTCCCTAGAGGTATCCCTATCTCCGGTAGTTATTTTTCATAAAATTTTTATACCACTGGTTGCGTCTCATCGATTTGAAACTATTTTCAGTTGAAGGTCCGGGCAAAATACGTAATTTAGATGGTCAAATGACCGTTTCCGTGCATTAAGGGGTTTGACTTACGTGATTGACCGTAAGGATCGAGCCCTTAACGTTGTCAGATTAAGTTAAATTTTTTCCTATATACATATTTCAACATAATGATCATATCTGACGGTCGGAATTTTGTTTCTCAACTTTGATCATCGGAATCACAACATGCGTACTAATGTTGTATAACTTGTTTATTAAGCTTTAAGTAAATGTTTCGTTTCTAAAACAAACTGTACGTACAAACTTCAAACGCAAAAAAGTCGTGAAATAAGATATGACCGGAATGGTGAAATACGCCTACGGTTGAAAAATCACGTAATTCCGGTAAAGTCTCGGTGCCGATAGTTGCAGTCAATACATTATAGGGGTTTGACTTACGAGATTGACCGTCTAGATGAAGTCCTTAAATTTATCAGATAAAGTTGAATTTTTTACCAGAGATATATTTCAACATATTGATGATATCTGACGGTCGTATTTTTGTTTGTGAATTTTGATGACCGGAATCACAACATGCCTACTATTTACCATTATTTATCTATATGGGGAGGCCTATCATGGAGGGGTAAATGTCTTAAAATTTTTAGATGGACAGTTGCGTCTCATTATGGTGAGTGTTTGTTGTGTTGAAGGTTCGGCCAAAATACCTCATATAGGTGTAGATATGGACATTTTCGTGTGTTAAGCGTTTAGAAAAACTTCATTTTGAAGCCTTAAACGAACTCGAATGGCCAAAAAAGCCTATATATCATGGCAAAGCGATGAGTTTTACTCCTACGGCCGTTCTGCTTCCAGATTGGTATCACAATAGTCAATCGGACACCGAAATATCCGTAGTACAATTTTATAACTAAAAGTTACTTTAGCCGACGAAATACCCTAATTTCGTCGGCTAAACTTTTCAAATTTCGTCGGCTAAAGTTCACATACTATAGCCGACGAAAAAAGCACTTTAGCCGACAAAAATTTTTTTTGTCGGCTAAAATTTAACTATAGCCGACGAAAAATTAGTTTAGCCGACGAATTTTTTTTTCGTCGGCTAAAATGCCACTTTAGCTGACGAAATTTTAACTTAGCCGACGAAAAAAATTCGTCGGCTAAAGTCCACTTTAGCCGACGAAAAAAAATTTCGTCGGCCTGTTTTTAGATATTTCGTCGGCTATAGTCTTTTTTCTGGTAGTGATAGTATTTACGTCATGCATTTTGAGCTAACAGTATACTGGATCTCTTTCCCAGTTCAACAGAGAATCTTCACTGATTACTGGTTTCAGGAAGTTTTCTATTTCTGCAATAGTTGGCACTTTCTTCAGCTCGATCTTGTTAGCATACACATTTAGGTTATGCTCTCTGATAAATTCTTCTTCTCTGTCTGACCTTTCTTGCTTTAATGGGTCTAAATCAGACTCATCTATAGGGGATTCATACTCTTCTTCTGACTCAGAGTCTTCTGAATTTAACCCTTCATTTACCAATATTTTACTGTGACCCTTCAAATGGTCTTTTAGCAATAAAACTGGTTCTAAAACTAGCTTATAATCACCATTCTTCGCAGACGATCTCTGATATTGGTCAGTAAATCCCAGACTGGTGACCCTTATAGCATTGGCAAGTCGAAATTCCCAAAAGAATTTGTTATTCTTTTAAAAACCAATCATTTGTGGATTCTGAACTATCGTCTGCTAAAGAAGGAAGTCGTTTCCAATTAATACATCTGCTCCTTGACTTTCAAATTACCAGATGATTTTTATGATAAAAGTTCCTCCTCCCAAGAAAACTTTAATATCACGAGCCATAATATCCATGATTATTTCATTCTCTCGCATAACTATTCCAGTAAGAGCCTTTTCCCAATATTCTTCAGGTATGGCACATCTTTTGGCAAGAATATACTCTGACCCACTATCTACAAAGGCATGTAGATGGTACTTCCTATATTTGAGAAATTTCAATCTTATAGTGATGTAATTACTGAATCTGCTCGTTTGGGCTTGCTTTACTTGTTCTTTATCTTCTGAAATTTTGCAAGGCATCTCAATAAAAAGATTGATTTCTCTTTTATCTGGTCTTCTTCCTGCCTTATTACCGAATTATGGACGGAATTAAAGGACTCCTTTAATTCCTTGTTCTGGCTTAATGAAGTTACTAACTTCATTCTCGTCAAATGTTCTTCCAAGTTATGTCCTTGTTGTTCCTTAGCTTTGTAGAACTCTTTATATTCATGTTCTACCTTGAAGTGAGCTTCATTGTCTTTGGTTTTTCTTCGTAATTCTGCAATGAAACATTCTCGATGATAGGTTTCGTCTGTAATTTTATAGTACATGGGAATTGAATTACTATCATCATAATTGCAGTAATCACATGTAAATCTTCCTGGATTGGGGTGGAAGTTACTGATAATATCAGTACTTTCTTCCTTCCAATTTTGGACTTTTAGGACAAACATAGGATGAGATCCGTCCTCTTCTTCTTCAGAACTTTCTGAAGTGTTTTCTATTTCACTTTTCGATGGGAACTCAAGAGAATATATTGAATCATTCTCTTCATCAGAATATGCTATCTCAAAACCCTTCAAGTTTGCATATTCTATTGCCTCATCATATTCTTCAATTAGAACTTTCACATATCTCTTGTCCTTTTTAGGACATTCATTTGCATAATGTCCTTCAGCCTTGCAAAGCCAACATCTGCACTTCTCGAAAGAAATTCAAGGAATTGGTTCTTTTTCTTTTAAAAAATATCTTCTTAGGAGGAGATCTTTCCCATGCAGGACTCTTTTTAAAGGAGTTTTTCTTGAATTTATACTTCTTTTTGGAAGCAAAATTATATCTCTGCTTGTTGCTAGAGAACCTTTTCTTGTATTTTTTCTCTATGTGACATCCCCACTGTGTTAGTGTCTCCAATATCTTGGGACACATATTTTCAACTCCTCTGAGTTGCTTCTTTGCAGTTTTGGATTTTCTGTTTTCAACGCATTGCTTTTTCAGAAGATCCCTGACTCTTTCAGCAATTCCTTCTACTGTAAAAAACGGCAAATGATTTTCTTCCTAATATTGTGATACTGCATCGTTCCATGGTTCTGGTAACTTCCTATAATAGGTTCTGACCAGATCTTCATTATCTAGGTCTCCAATAGTACAGTAGTAATTTTGGAACTCGTTAGTGTAATCTTCAAAGTACCTCATGTTGCAAATGCTCAACTTTTGAATATTTGCCATTGCTCTTTCTTTAGACTGCTCACTATGCCCAGTAACGTCTCCACAAAATTGTACATAGATGGGACATGCAAAATCTAGAGGATTATTGGTTTGAGCCAATTTCGTTGCCCAGTCAGGACATTGAGAACTTTGCTTGAAAGACTGATACCATTTCTGGACTATGCCCGTTAAGGTAGACTCATAATATGCATGAGCTTCCTCGTATGCATATTTAGACAACACCAAAGCTTGAGTTAGCTTTAAGCTTGCTACCCAGTTGTCTATTGTCTTTCTCTTATCTCCTACCTTATCGAGATCAAGATAAATTCCTCTTTCATATACCGATTGACCCCATTTGGGTTCTTTAGGGATGTACTTCTGAGAACATCGTTCTCCTAGTTTCCCTGTAAGAGCCTATCCCTTAGGAAGTTTAATCTTATTTTTCCTGATGATCTTAGTAGGGTAGTTTGTGATGTTTTGAACTACAGTGCTTCCTTGAGGAATATTTTCGGTTTCCATCGTTGAGGATTCGTCTGGTTCTTCTTTAGTTCCTTGATAAGGAAGAATCTTCCTTTTGTTCTTTCTCAGTTGAACCTGAAAAATCTTTTTCATGATCTTTTCAAGCTCTTTTGTAGATTTATAAATTTCTGCTTGTTCATACAAGCTCTTCAGTTCTTTTAGCATCATCATAAGTCCTTTAGCATCTTCTTTCTCGAAAGATTCTTCAAGACAAAAAGTTTGCTTGGTTCCAGAAGTACTAGCTTCCTCATACCTAACGAATGAATGCCTATGAAATTGTAAGCTTATTTTTTCTCCCGTATCTTCATAGATAGAAGCATTGGTATTCTCTACCTGTCTAGCTGGAGGAGTCAGATTCCATTCTCTTGAGAATGTTACTTCATGTCATTTTGTGACATTCTTTTGATCTGTATGATTTCTTAGATTGGTAAGGATTGATGTAGTAATCCGAGAACTATTGAGAAATCTGGTGTTTGGGGTTACATTCGAGCTCAACAGCTTATAATAGATACGATAATCTATCGCAAGCTCCATTATCCCTTTCTTCATGGAAATTTCATCTGTCTTGATTCGCAATCTTAGACAATGTGCTGCGTCTTTGAGATGTGTAGTGAAGTTTGGGAAAACATTGAAATATGCAACCTTGTTGCACAAAGATGCTTCTACTGTTCCTAACAGACTTTTCTTAAAGTCTGTTATTCTATCGTCTTGTAAGACACATAGAACAAAACAGTCTATACCATCTCTAACTAAAAGCTTTATTCCTACTTACACTGCTCCAATATGCATGTAGGAATATTTCTTTTGAGATGCTTCACTTACTTCTCTTGGAGTAATTAACCTAATGTCGGTTTCTTCTCTTGTCGTAGGAACTGTCAGTTCAAAAATCTTGAATCTGTGAGAATCCATGAGGAATGATCCTCTCCTGTAGATCTCATTGAGTTTGAATCTGGGAACCGATGCTTCTCGCATGCTAGACTCAATTTCATTATACTCAAATTCTTGAGCGTTGAATAGCTGTACATGCATAGTATTTCTTTTACTGAGTATTCTACGCAGCATCTTTACATCTCTTATGGTTGAAGATGTAGATTTGGACGAGGACCATGTAAGGAGTTTAGGTTCACTAAACTTAAACTCACTTTCTCCTTTTGGTAAAGGGGGTATGATTATTTTACTAGCTACGTTTGAGCTAGTTGTTCTTCATTGATCCCTTCTCATTCTTGTATCTTCATTTTTTCTATGCTTGTTTGCAGTTTTGCTATCATGCTGTTTAACTCTTGGAATTGATTTTCGAGATCAATACTCATCTCTTGGAGATAAGCGATCTTGTAATACTGCTGATGAATTATTGCCTTGATATTATCATGCACTGTCTCTATAGGAAGGAAAAAGCTAAGAGCTTGACGGCGGGTTTTAAAGCCTGCATCAAATAAACCCTTTTTATCGTTAGTAGCGTAAGACAAGTAGGGTATCGTATAGGGCCGGGGATTGAGGGTACCTGCAAAATAAGCGTTAGTATAAATCACAACAATTATAAACAAGTATTATAACTTAAAAGTAATTACAAAAGTTACTACTGTTCCTAACCAACAACAGTTAAACACCTAATTAAAAACCTAACTTAAACTACTCATAAAATTATGAAAATTTACAGAGATATATAACACATATATATGAACAAGTTTACAAAATTTCAGGGTATTCGGAGTTCATTTAGTAGGAAAATAAAATACAAGAAAATATGGGACAGAATAGTGATGAAAATCCTAAACTAAGAAGAAAACAAACCTAAGCTACTATATACAAGTGACCAACCTCAGACAAATACACAAAACTCAAATTCAATCTCATATGAACATACAATTATGTTATCTCAATCCTAGAAACCAGAAATCATGCTAGTTTAATGTTTGAATCAACCCTTAAGTAAGAACAGCCGACGCAACCCAGTAATTACTTAAATTCTTCTTGACTATTCTAAGTATTAGCCGACGCAGCCCAAATACAAATAATATTTCATGAAACATAACCAACGCAGTCTAATGTCACATGAATCATTAAGAACGAAGAAATAGAGTGGAACATATCAATACAAAAGTATAGTCGTCGCAGCCCAATACCCCATATTAATATTGTACCTAAGATTGTTTCTACCTGTTACTTATGTTAACCAACGCAGTCCAAACACAAGTTATAGGCATAAAAAAAATCACACACAACCCTTAGGTATACAAACTCAACCAAACATGCTTTAAGATCACTAGAACATCATATGATAACGCAAACACATGAACACATAAAGAACTCAAAACATAATATCAATCTTCATCAAAAACCGATTCCAAAACAATGAAAGATCAAAGAATCTATTACTATTAGATAGAAAAGAAACAAAATACATGAGTTTGAAGTTAAGATTACACTTTGAAAAGAGAAACGACAAAGAACTCCAAGGAATGCACAAAATCTTGTGCACGGCAAGGGCAAGCAAAACCTAAACTAAGGTTGTTTTGTGATGGAATTTGGGAGAAGAAAGAGAGATAAGAATGAGTCTGTATGCGCCTAAGAGGTCCCCTATTTTCGTTGGAGGCTGGCTCTATTTATATGAGAGAAGGATTGCACTTTCCTTCTTGAAGTAGGTCTTCTTTCCTTAGCAAATTTGGACCAGATTTTCCTAGTGAATTTCCACGAATTTATTGTTCAATAATCATCAGAAAAAGTTCTTAAACCTCCAGCAAAAATCCTTTAAAGAGTCCAAGAAATCGTCCCTCACAATCGGCCCAAAACATAAACTTATGAAAACTTGTCGAAACTTCCAGCTTTTCTTCTAATTTTCCTTCAACTTTGAGTAGTCGAAACTCTCCACCTTTCTGGACAGTTCTTGGTGCTAAATTGAACTACTCTCTCTTGTCTACAACTTTGGTGAAGAAACGTTTCAGAGAAGAAGTCTTCTTGATGGTGTAAAATGACTTGAAATGTTGATAGTCAGTATGCTTTCCGAATTTTCAGTTTCTTGGTCCAACTTTGAGAACTTGTAACTTAAGTTTCCCAACTTCTTTTTGAATGATTCTTGGCATGATAATGAAGCACAAAACCTGTACTACATCTGTTTCCGGGTAAACTCGCGGTCCCTTTAGCGGGCTGCACGGTTCCAGAAATAGCGAACTCCTTCGTACTCCGAGTTTTCCTGTGTAAAGAACAAACACGTCAAAGAGGCGTCCCTGGGTTTACCGAGGGAAGCCACTCCGATGCTTAAGTCAGACACTGTCAGCTAAGCAGAAAACTCAAGAATAGTTAAGAAGTTGCGCCCCCTTACCGGGAGGCCCGCGCCGGCATTTATAGTAGCATTAAAGGCAGCATGCTTTGTCCTTTTCCAATGTGGGAACAGCTTCCCTTGCTTTTGTTTAGCTTTACGGCGAAATGGCCCTGTCAAAGGACCCAGAGTGGCTTCTCGAATCTAACTGGGCTTTCACCCTATAAACAACAATTTAAGCTCAACAAACAATGCATATTTAATAATTGACCAGACATTTGGAGGTTCTTTCTTGAGTTGTAACCCGGTAAAGGTGAAATATTAGGTTCCACCTATAAACAAGTCCCCCAAGTCCTCAGTCAAGGGGTACGCTTGGGTGGGGACTTAAAATCTTTTCTTTACCGGGTTACAAAGTTAGCAACCAAACCCGGGGTACCCAGTCCCCCAAGTCAGTACGCAAGCGTAACCCGTAGACACTCTCTACGTTGAGAATTCAGAACGACGTCTCCGGGTTGTAATGGGGGGAAACTGAAAAGTTTTTCAGTTTTGTGAAGCGGCATGTGTGACACGTGTCGTTTCCCTTGAGAAACTGAAACGTCCCTTCAGTGCACGCCCCTAACTGTATAAATAGGGGTTGAGGGTGACAGTTTTGTCTCACCTTCCAAACCGATAACTTTTTCGTGCTTTTTGCTTTCGCTCTCTTTTGTCGCTGTTTCTTTGGATTCCCCAACTCAAATCGATCTCAAAAACCTCTTTAAACCCTCATAAGTAAGGTATTGTTTCTTCTTCCCTCTTTTTTAAGTGTTTTGGGACGATTTGTGTACTGTTTCTGGGTTCCCACAAAGGTTTTCTATGTTTCTGCGTTACTGTGGGAATTTAGCTTTGTGGAGCCGGGTTACCTGGGTTTTGTTGACGCCCCCGTTTTTTGTGTTTTGCAGATGGCCAACGAAGCAATGGACACTCACGTCCCCGAGTTTGCGTCTGTAACCTTCACTGATGGGACCGCTCTCGACCCTCCCGGGTACTCACTGACAGCGGAGGAGATCGTGGAGCTCAGGAGCAACTGGAAAATCCCCGAGTCTGTTGAAGTACGGCCTTTAGAACCCGAGGACCAGTTCTTCGCTCCCGGGGATGGGTGGACGCTGTGCCACGAGTATCAGCTACGCTGCGGCCTGTCACTCCCGCTAAAGGTAGAGGTGCAGTACCTCTTGGCTGCGAGCAACTTCGCAATCGGGCAAGTTGGCCCGAACATGTGGAGGCAGCTACTCGGGTTGTGCGTTATGTACAAGGTGTTGAAGCAGCAGATGCCAACCTATCACGAGTTACACGCCATGTACCGGGCCGAGTACTCCCGGAAGGCGGGTTTCAGCGGGACCATCCAACTGAAGTCCAAAGCGGTTTTCAAGAAGATCGTCGAGGACCTGCCATCTTCGGTGAGCAGGACTTGGAGGGAGAGAAGTTTCTTAATAAGGAACTTTCAAAACCCGGACTACGCGCTCCAAGTACCGGTTGACTTCCAACAACTGATGAGTAAGTCTTCTCCCTCAGGGTTTCTTTCTTTTCTCCGTCCTGGGTTAGAATTATGTTATTTGTGTTGCAGACGTCCCTGACATTCCTCTGGAGCCGATGATGGAGAAGAGGATCCGGAGAATGCTATGGGCCTTCCGGGGTCAAGATGACCGGAGTTCATACCGGCTTTGTAGGCTGTATGTGTACAGCAGGTGCCGGTTGATGGAGCTCCCAGGTTTGTCTCGTGTCCCTCCAACTTTTGTTGTCAAATGTTCTTGTGTAACGGGCTATATGTTTTTCTGCAGCTCTTCTTCCGATGGAGTTTACCAAGCGGAAGAACCCGGGAATATACGACGGGTTTGAAGATAAGGCTGTTTGGGCCGGGATCCGGACACAAGCAACGGATGGTCAACTATACGACGTTAACCTGACCACGAAAGCGGCTTTCCTGCGCCCAGAAGCAGAGCAAGGGGATACTGAGAAATTCCTCGTGGACACGTTACACTTCAATGAGATCCCCTGGTACCTGGCTGAGGTACTCGGCACGGAGGTGTACCATGAGTTGGATGAAGAGATTGTGGGGAACCCCGCAGAGGAGGTGGCGGAACACCCGGTGACTCAATTCCCCTTGGCAGAGGAAGAGGTGGAGTTCGAAGAACCGGTGATGAGCGCAGTTCCCTCATCTATGCTCCCGGGTGAGGAGGAGTTTACCGAAGAGGATGACTACGGGGGTGAAGAGGTTGGAGGGTTGGAAAGGGTGTTAGGGAGTGAGAACCCGGAGGGGAGTGACGGGAGTGACGAAGTTCACGAAGTGGAGCCCGTTCCCTCTCGCAAATGCACCCGGAAGGCATCCAGCTCGGCAAGGTCCGAGAGGAGGAAGAGAAGGAAGGAGAGGAAAGAGAGGAGGGAGAAGAAGCAGCACCGGGACACTAATGAGATAATGGAGGAGTTGGCGAGCGGGGGAATGGCGGACGTGGCCATCCAGAGGATGGTAGCGGACTTGAAGAATTGTGCCGCCGACTCGTATGTCCTGGAGCATGAGGACCCGCTGATTGTAGCCCGAAGGACACAGGAGAAACTGATGCGGGTAAGTTTTCCTTCTTCCCTAACCCGTTCTTTTTTTTGTACTAACCCGTTATTTGTTTTATGTAGGCTGTCAGGATGTCGTACTTGGCAACTGACCGGCTCATAAACGAAGGCATCCCCGAGAGAGAGAGTGCTCAGGGACGACCTCCGGGCGGCCCAGGACCAGGTGACTGCGAGCGAAGAATGCCTGGCTCGGGTCCGGGAAGAGGCAAGCGCATCAGCTGTCGCGTCGTGGGCGGAGTTGGTCAAGGCAGAAGAACAAATAGCAGACTTGGTGGCCAAGAACTCGGAGTTTGAGAGAGTCATCGAGGGTCACCGGGAGGACCGGTGTGCTCAAGATGCCGCCATTTCTCAGCTTACTCAACAGAATCAAGCGCTGCAGCAACAAGTGACTTCTCTGGAGCAGCAGAAAGGAGAGTTGGTGCAGGCTGTTTCCCGGGCCAGGGACTCTGCTGTCTCCGAGTTTCTAGCGAGTCCCGAGTTTGAACTGAAGCTGCGGTCGGCAAGGGCTGAGGCTCGAGCCAAAATTGTTAGCGCCGGGATTCGCCAAGGCTGGCTCGACAAAGCTGGGTATGATGGTCACCAAGGTCATGTCAGACCCGACGAGGCTGTAGGCACCTCCCGGTCGACTCCTGCCATGGCTGCAAACCCTAGGGCTCCTGCAAACCCGTCTCGGAGTCCCCCGGTTCGTTCTTCAGCTGCCCGGAGAGATACTTCCCGTGGTGGGATTGTCGGTGGTCCTCAAAACCGGCCACCGCTCCGTAGGGGACAGTTTATCATACAGCCCCGGGGAGGACGTGGCGGCTCGAGCACTGGCAGGGGTAGCAGGTCTGCAGCGCCATGAACTGGAGCCGCTAAGTATTTTTGTTTTTGCTTTTATAGATTAGACTTTACTTGTAGCGGTTCGCTACTTTTTGTAATTGATCTTTTTGAAGTAATCAAGCTTTTCCTTCGCATAATTCCTCCTGTGAAATAACACGGTAACCTGATGCATAGTATAAACATTTACACATAATGCCGGTTTGACATGTAAATAAAGATAGTGCCGCTAGGATATACGGGTCCGTTAGGACTTCCATGGGCCGCTAAGGCCTTGCGGGGGAATGTCTTTCTATAACACTTTTTCCCTGTAAAATAACACGTTAATTTGATGCATATCTCGCAAGTGTAGACAATTTACATATTTTGCCGGTCTGGCATGTTATCGTCATAAAATAACAATAGGCCCGGTAGGGCTTTACCGGTCCGTTAGGGCTTCCTGTCAAATAACACGGTAATGTGATGCATAATATACAAGTGTTGACAAAATGTACGCGTATTGCCGGTTTGGCATGTTAATAAAAATAGTGCCGCTAGGGCTGTACGGGTCCGTTAGGACTTTCAAAGACTGAAATAAGGCCGTGAAAGGCTTACAATATTTCAAGTTAAGGAGATTACCAGAGATTATCGGAGCTTTCCGAGTTTGACAGTGAAATAAGGCCGTTAAGGCTTGCAATATTTCACGTCATGTAGACCGGAGATTATCGGAGATTGCCGAGTTTGACAGTGAAATAAGGCCGTTAAGGCTTGCAATATTTCACGTCATGTAGACCGGAGATTATCGGAGATTGGCGAGTTTGACAGTGAAATAAGGCCGTTAAGGCTTGCAATATTTCACGTCATGTAGACCGGAGACTATCGGAGATTGGCGAGTTTGACAGTGAAATAAGGCCGTTAGGCTTGCAATATTTCACGTCATGTAGACCGGAGATTATCGGAGATTATCGGAGATTGCCGATTAAGGCATACAAGTAGGGCCGCTAAAGGCTGCAATCACTCAACAAACTGTTTGATAAACATAACCCGGTAGGGGTTTTATGCATTGTGGGCCTGAAAGGCTTTATATATAACATCATAGATAATAAATTTGGACATTCATAGATAACTTGGTACCTATTTGGGGAAAAGATGTAGATGTTGGGCGTTCCATGGTCGTGGAAGCGTAACTCCATCTGTACCCCTGATGTAAAACGTTGCCGGACCCACGACTTCAACAATTTCATATGGACCATCCCATGGAGCTTTCAACCCCGTTGGCTTAGGGATAACCTCCTTCATTACCCAATCCCCGAGTTTGAGTGGGCGCTTGATAACCCGGGAATTGTAATGTTTGACCACTTTTTGCTTCTTGTTGATATTTCGGAGATGTGCACGCTCCCGGCGTTCCTCCAGGAGGTCCAAGTTAAGGCGAATGCCTTCATTATTGGTTTCCCTGTCAAACAGTTGTACCCGGTCACTCGGGAGTTCCATCTCTACCGGGATCACTGCCTCAGAGCCAAAGGTCATAAAAAATGGGCTCTCCCCATTGGCTTCTGTCGGAGTTGTTCTAAGTGCCCACAAAACCTCTGGAAGTTTCTCAGCCCATAAACCCTTTGCGTCCTCCAGCTTCTTTTTCAGAACTTGCTTGATTAGCTTGTTAACGGCTTCAGTTTGTCCATTAGTCTGCGGGTGTGCAGGGGAGGCATATAGCACCTTTGTCCCATTGGAATGTAAGAATTCCCGAAACTCGTCATTGTCAAACTGCATCCCGTTATCTGTGATAAACGTCTCCGGGATTCCAAACCGGCAAAAGACATTGTTCCAGAGGAATTTCTTTACATTTGCGGTTGTGATCCGAGCCAGGGGTTGAGCTTCTATCCACTTGAAATTATAGTCCACTGAGACAATGGGGTGTTTGAGCTGTCCCGGAGCTGTGGGTAGAGGTCCAATGAAATCAATCCCCCACATGCAAAATGGATATGGAAAAATGATTACTGATAGTGGGACCGATGGGGCCCGGGGAAAGGTTGCAAACCGGTGACATTGAAGACAGGAATCTACCACGACTCTGGCATCCTGTTCCAGAGAAGGCCAGTAATATCCCATTCTGAGGGTTTTGAAAGCCAGGTTACGGGCTCCAAAGTGATTTCCACATACCCCGCTATGAAGTGACTGCAAAACCCGGTCTCCCTCCTCGGGTGTAATACACTTCAAATCAGGGAAAGTATGTCCTCGTCGATACAGTTTCCCATCACGGGTACTATACTGTGCCGCTCGAACCCGTAGTCGTTTGGCCACTACCGGGTCCTCAGGTAGGGTTCCATGTTGGATGAAGTTAATGAACTCATCCATCCAAGATGGTGGCGGCTTTGCTTCCACTGCGAAAATCTCAGAAAAGGAGAGTGAGATACTTGGTTTCTCCAACGTCTCGACAAGTAAGCCTTTAAACTCGGCATTGGGATTTTCCCCTGTTGCAATCCTAGCCAGAGTATCTGCTCTCACATTCTGCTGCCTCGGTATCTGAGTAATCTCAAAGGTGTCAAATTTTTCAAGCAAGAAAGCCGCTAACTTTTGATAGGAGGAGAGATGTGCTTCCTTTGCCTGAAATCCGCCGTTAACCTGTTGCACTACCAGTTGTGAATAACTCAATATGCGGAGATGCCGGGCGCCCATATCTTTAGCGAGTTGGAGCCCTTTGATTAAGGCTTCGTACTCAGCCGTGTTGTTTGATGCTTTGAAGTTAAAGCGTAGAGCATAATCAAACATGTTACCCTCCGGGTCCACCAATGCAATTCCTGCTCCACACTGCCTCTGATTGACTGATCCATCTACAAATATTTGCCAACTTTCCGGTTCAGCTTCTGTAGGAAGAGTTTCAGCAACTGAGGTATCTGCTGGGATTAACTCGGCAATGAAGTCTGCTGCTGCCTGCCCTTTGATTGCCGTGCGCGGTTTAAAGTGCAAGTCATGTTCCCCCAACTCAATTGCCCACTTGACCAATCTTCCTGAAGTCTCCGGCTTTTGCAGAACCTGCCGTAGTGGTTGGTTGGTGAGCACATGAATAGAATGTGCCTGAAAGTAGGGTCTTAACTTTCTTGCTGCTACAACCAAGGCCAGGGCCAGTTTCTCAATATCTGGATAACGAGTTTCAGGATCATTGAATCCTTTTCCAGTATAGTAGATCGGCAGTTCTTCAGACTCTGGCTTTCTTACCAAGGCACAGCTTACAGCCGTTTGCGATACCGCCAGGTATAGATAGAGTATTTCCCCCGGGTTAGGTCTGGATAAGGAAGGAACTGATGCCAAGTATTCCTTCAACTTTTCAAAAGCTTGGCTGTGCTCTTCCTGCCATGTGATCCGCTCGCGGTGTTGACTCTTGAGAATTTTGAAGAAGGGGGCACATTTATCTGTCAACCTGGATATAAACCGGGATAAGGCCACCAGCCTACCTGTAAGCCTCTGGACTTCATTCCTGGTCTTTGGCGGTTCCATGGTCAAAACCGCTTGAACCTTATCCGGGTTTGCCTTAATCCCCCGAGCGCTAACCATAAACCCGAGAAACTTCCCTCCTGAAACGCCAAAAACACACTTCTCCGGGTTTAATCTCATTCCCTTGCTCAAGGCAATGTCAATAACGGTTTCCAAGTCATCCGGGTGTTTGCTTGTTTCCCGGCTCTTGACCAACATATCATCTATATAAACCTCCATAGTATCCCCGAGTTGGTTTGCAAACATTCCCACTACCAGGCGCTGGAAAGTGGCTCCTGCATTCCGGAGTCCAAAAGGCATCACTTTGTAGTAATACATCCCCTTGTCTGTTGTGAAAGATGTGTGCTGTTGATCCGCGGGATCCATCGGAACTTGGTTAAACCCCGAGTATGCATCTATAAAACTCAACTGGGGGTGGCCTGCGGTTGAATCCACCAGTTGATCGATCTTGGGAAGGGGAAAACTATCCTTCGGGCAAGCCTTATTCAGATCTGTGTAGTCGACGCACATCCTCCACTTTCCGTTTGCCTTCTTGACCATCACAACATTAGCTAACCAATCCGGGTATGTTGCATCTGCAATGAACCCGATGTCCTTGAGAAGTTTAACTTCTGCTTGAATGGCCTTGTACTTCTCTGCACAAAATGCACGACGCTTTTGTCTTACAGGTTTAATACCCGGGATAATATTGAGGGAATGTGTCATAACCTCTGGAGAGATCCCGGGCATGTCTGCATATGACCATGCAAACACTTTCTGTTTCCGGGTTAGCAGCTCAATCATCCGGGTTCTGATCTTCGGGTCAAGGCCTGTGCCAATGCAAATCTTCCTCTCCGGGTATTCCTCTGAAATCTGAATCCATTCTGTTGTTTCGATTGGGGCTGGCCGGGGGAACTTGGCAGGATACTTCTGGCTCTTCTTTTGTGCCGTCTTACTGATGGGCAAGGAATCCGGGTCATCTCTGGGGTCATCGGGTTTGTCAAATGGGGATAGGGAAAAACCGGATGAAAACATCTCATGCTGGGACTGAGCTGTTGCTATCGCGTTGCATCTGACAGCGGCTTCTTGGTCTCCGTGAACTGTAACCCAGCCCCCGGGTGTAGGTACCTTCATAAGCAGCATATGACCCGCTATAAAACTCTGTAGGCCCCAAAGGGCATCTCTCCCAAGTATGGCATTGTAGGATGATGGGCAGTCCACAATTATGAAGGGAACTACAATTCTTGTGGACTGGTGCCCGGTTCCAACTGTAACCGTTAGCTGATCTGACCCCAACGGTTGAGTTGTCTCACCTGAAAAACTGATCAATGGCTCGTGGTTCCTATAGAGCTTATCTCTTCCTCTTTTAAATCCCTTATAGCAACTGCTGAACATGACGCTGACAGCGGTTCCCGTGTCTATTAGAACCCTCCGAGTTCGTTAATGGTCAATCTGAAGAGTAATAATGAAAGGATCATTATGATGCATTTTCAGCGTGTCTTCAGATTGAGAAAATGACACGGTATCCCAAGGAACTAGTTCTTTGCGGCATTCCTGACGAAGCTGCATTATCTCTAACTCCGGGCCTCTTGGGCAAAGTCTTTTGGCCCGGTGACCTGACACCCCTTGGGTGCCACCCCCGTGAATTGTCATTATCTCCCCATATACTTCAATCAGGTTGACACCTGTAGCAGGTGACTTATACTGTTGTAGCTTGCCGTTCTGAATCATATATTCAATGCTGTTTCGAAGGGTAAAGCACCGGTCGGTAGTGTGGCCGGACTCGTTGTGATAGGCACAATGTTGCCCGTTGTCCGGCCTTGCCCTTTTGGGAAACTTCCTTTTTGGAGCCGGGGGAATGTCATTCCTATGGCGGTTCCAAATTTCTTCATAGGAGGCAGTCAAGTTGGTTAACACTTCATATCGAGGGATGTAAGTGGTTTTTTCCTCCCGGGCTGGATGTCTTGGGTATGGAGCCTCTCTCGGTTTCTCCCTTGGTCTGTTTGAACTTTTGCCGTAGTATCCCTGGCCACTCTTATTCTGCCCTTCCTTTTTCCATCCATCAGCTCGCTGGCTTGTGAACCCGGTATTCGTCTGGCGTTCCCCGAAGGTGTCATACTCGGCTTGAGCTTGCCGAGTTACTTCATTAATCAAATCATCGTAACACCTGAATCGCTGCTTCCTGAGCTCCACCACAAAGCGGGTTGGCTTGAGCGCCTGCAAGAACGCCTCTGATGCCACTGACTCATCCAAGTGCCCACATTTGGAAGTCGTGGATAGCCAACGGGTTACAAAGACTTTCAAGCTCTCATCATCCCTTTGCTGGACTTTGAATAATGAAGTGGTGCTTCGGTTGGCACTAGACAGCAGGATAAACCGGGAAAGGAACTTCTGTGTCAGCTGACCATAGGTTTCTATTGACAAAGCCGGTAACTTGAGGAACCAACTCAATGCCTCCTCACTGAGTGTTTCCTGGAAAGCATGGCATGCTTGGGCATCCGTGAACCGGGTTGAATCCAACTGAGACTGGAACAACTCTAGGTGTGCATATGGGCAGCCCGTTCCGGCATATTTCTTGATCTTGAATGGCTTTGCTTCTGGTGGCTTTTTATCTGCTTGAACCCGGGTGGAGAATGGGCTTGCGCGGGTAATAAAGGGTTGGTATTGCAGTGGTCCTGTTCCCGAGTTAAGACGCTGCTCAAGTTGAGTCACAGTTTGCGTCAACTGTAAGAGAAGCCGGGTCTGGGCATCGATTGGGGGAAGTGGTTGATTTAACATCGGCGCTGGAGGTGGAGGAGGTCCTGAAAGATTGTGATTAAACAAAGGATTGGAGAGATGGATAATTTGTGGATTTGGGTTAGGGTGGGCAATGGGTGGGAGAATAGCGGGTGGTATGTATGCACTGTCAAGAGTTCGCGGGTTTCCATAACCCGGAGGATTCCCTTCTGGGGTAATGGCATCAGCAAGTCTGGCTGACGTCCCAATGGCATTCGCCCTTTGAGTTAGGGTTGCTTGAAGAAGCCCATGCTCGGCCTGGATAGTCGCTAATTGCTCCCTTACCGTCATTAACTCGGCATGTTCTCGAGTAGATTGCTCCTTCTGAGCAAGAAAATCCTTTTTCAAGAGCTCAAATGCTGCTGCCAAATCTGTTTGGCCAAACTGGGTCTCGGAGGTCCCCGGGTTATCATCCCCTGAGAAATTAAGCCTCCTAGTTGGATCTTGTTCTCCTGCCATTTCCACCGTCCTTCAAAATATTAAACGGGAGGTCTTGAGTTCGACTCTCAACGAGAGCACCAATTGTTTCCAGGTAAACTCGCGGTCCCTTTAGCGGGCTGCACGGTTCCAGAAATAGCGAACTCCTTCGTACTCCGAGTTTTCCTGTGTAAAGAACAAACACGTCAAAGAGGCGTCCCCGGGTTTACCGAGGGAAGCCACTCCGATGCTTAAGTCAGACACTGTCAGCTAAGCAGAAAACTCAAGAATAGTTAAGAAGTTGCGCCCCCTTACCGGGAGGCCCGCGCCGGCATTTATAGTAGCATTAAAGGCAGCATGCTTTGTCCTTTTCCAATATGGGAACAGCTTCCCTTGCTTTTGTTTAGCTTTACGGCGAAATGGCCCTGTCAAAGGACCCATAGTGGCTTCTCGAATCTAACTGGGCTTTCACCCTATAAACAACAATTTAAGCTCAACAAACAATGCATATTTAATAATTGACCAGACATTTGGAGGTTCTTTCTTGAGTTGTAACCCGGTAAAGGTGAAATATTAGGTTCCACCTATAAACAACATCTGTGAATTGAGCACTGGCCAAAAGGATTTCGAGAAACCCCTCGAATTGTTCATTGAAAACAGAAGAAAATAAGTTATTTTCAAACTTCAAATATATGTTTCATCGAGGGTAGTTTTGCACACATCTTTTCTTTGACTTTATTTGAGCTTCTCGACCAATAGAATCGTCATTCTCCATACTTTGCAACACTACTCCATAGACGAGGCCTTAATTGCCCGGTTTTATCTCTCTTTTCCTTATAATCGCTCTCTGAAGTACCTAAGAAATAAACTAAGCAAAAATGTAAGAGTTCAACCATATATTTGTCTCATAAAATGCTCCTATCAGAGCTTTATCATCTTCCTGTTTTACTTTTAGTTTAACTATGTGATTCATCCTAATCGGGTGATCAGAGTTTTTAAAAGCTTTTTTCAGCGATTCTTGAGAAGATTTTAGCTCAATTGCTTGCTGACGAATATTATAGGTGAAATGTTCAGTGCGAACTAACTTCTTTTCAATATCCAATAGATATTGTTTTTCTTTGAGATAATCAAGCTTGACTTCGAACTTGCCAAGTGTTGAACTTATCTCTTCAAGTTGCCTGAACTTGAGATGAAATCTCTCAAGTTGTATTGTTACCTTGTCTGAAGTCTTCTTCCTATATAGATGATTTAGGTATTCAATTAGGCTTGGTCTAGAATGATCAAGCTCTTCAACCCCAACTTCTCTCTGTAGGTAGACAAAATCGTCGTAGAGAGTGTTTAATACTCTACAGATGTACTCTATCGAGTATTGATCTTCCTGAATATGCCTTGAATGAAATCTTTTTACCACTTATTAGTACCTTTTGTAATAGAGAAGGACTGGTAATTTTTTAGTTTGGATTCTCTTTTGTTAGTCAAGAGAAGCCAACTTTGTGGCATAAGCCTTGATAACCTGCTTTTGAGCCAAGCAGACTCTGATCGTAATCAAACACTTCTTATAGAACTTCAATCTGTTCTTCAGTACGTTTGATTCTGTGCTGAACTTTAAGGATAATATCCCAACAATTTTCTGTTTTTCTAAGAAGATTATCTCTATACTTTTTTAATCTTTTGTTTTCTTTTTTCGTCTTGCAGTTCTTTGTAAGAAATCTTAAAGTAAGCTAATAAATCAAGCCGTGTAGCTATTAAGTTTGCTATTGATAATAAAAAATAACTGTTTACCTTCGAGTAAGGATGAGTTTATATTTGTAGTATATTAAGTAAATAAATTCATAAACTTAGGTCCACCATGATCCGTCAAATTTAAAAGAAAACGTAAAATAATGTTATTTTAGTCTTTTTAACAAAGTTAACAAAATATTCTAAAAAAATATGCTTTATATTAAAATATATACACTTTATTGGTAGCAAAATAAAAATTTAAATATCACATTGATAGATTTTAAAATTTAAGTACTAATTTGATCTTAAAAGCAAAATTTATGGACCTATGATCAATTTACCCCTACAAGTTAAATAATGCAACTTACGATGATCTAGGCCTTTTCCTTTGTTTCTTTGTGTACTAATAAATAAAAAAACCTTACGATCTAGGCCTTGCATTAAAAAGAAAACACGGGGCATGACAGTGTGGTGCCACGCGCCCACGCCGATCTCTATGAAAAACAACTCTATAAAACGGGAAACAGTGAAAACCATCTCATAAAGCAAAGCAAATACAATTCATAATAAAACCAGTTCCAAAATCAACCAACAGCTCCAAGCCTTCAACTGCTCTAAAATTGCAAAGCACAGCGAAATCGAGCAAAACTAATTAATATCCCAGAGTTACAATGGCAACTTTTGTACAGATAGCATAGCTATTGATTAGTACCGGCAACTTCCACAGCTCTGGATAACTAAGTATGCAGTGCTTCTGTATGATAGTTATCCAGTTCCTTGTCAAGTTCATCAACCGACTTGTCAACAGGTTTCTTCTTCCTCTCAGGTCCTTGTCCACGCCCACGCACACGTCCATGCCCCCGCGAAATTCCACGGCCATTCCTGATCCCTCCACGGCCATTCCTGATCCCTCCACGAGTGCTCCTATAAAAGCAGTAACAAATATAAGCACACAGTGAAATGCAGCAACTACTGAATACAACTTTCTATGCATGTATACAGAATTCGTAATCCCCTCCATAACTGCTGCTACTATAAAACCCAAAGGCAACAAACATAAGCACACTTGTAAATGCAGCAGCTATACTAAGTGGCTATGCCACATCTACAAATGCTGATAAAGATAGATCGACACACTTGAATAAAAGATGATATTTGGTTTCTATGGAACTCACTAAAATAAAACACCATGAAGCCAGCCAGTGTATGACATAACTAGGAATATATCATCTTATTATTAGCTTAAAGTTCTCACTCCTGAACAGTGTAACGGGTAGAAAACTAACGGTGAATGAAATTATGTGACCATATAGAGACTATTTCAACCATAAAACATGCACAAAAGACATTAGTCACCAAGAAGTTTATGCATGTGTCTACACAAAAATGGGTAATACCATTGGGTAAATACCCAGTCTTAATTTTCATGGGTATTCCATACACCCATCAGGTAAATGGGTACCCAATTACCCATCACTTCCCTGAGACTCAACACCCCAAGACCCTGAATGGAGACCCAACGTACTACCTAGCTCGAACTCCCTCCTCTCTTATCTCCAATCCACTCCACATTCCCAGAATGAGAGATCAACCATTTATGTACAGAAATCTTGGCCTCAAGGAAATCCAGGACCTTGTATTTCTCTTAATTCAACAGTTTTACTTCTGTTGCCTAAAAAGACTTCCCCCATGATCTTGTTTTGTTCCTCAGTTGAAAAGAGATGTCTTGGGCAATCGGAGAAGCACTTTGATAACAGATTGAATTCGCCCCTTCCGTCGTCCCCATCATCGATCTCTCCTCCTTCGGTTGTCCCCATCATCAATCTCTCCTTCAACCACTGCCCCTTCACTCCCACCCCTCCTCTACCCGACCCGAAACCAAACCGAGAAAGCCCTGATCTTTCTCCCACCCCAACCCAGGAGTCCATCCCTGATCTTTCAAGAGCTCCTGAGTAATCAGTTTCCATAGTTATTCGTATTCGATTTTGGTTACGGGGCAGAGGGTCGAGGCAGCTGGTGAGTGTTTCGGGAGATTAGGGTTGGTTTACTGGAATAGGTGGCGGGAGACGTGGCAGGAGACAAATGGTAGAGAAGGAAAGGGTCTGAGCGTCTCTCACTGGTAAAGAAAAGTGGTGCTACCCAATAACCATTTACCCGTGGGAATACCCATATAGGTAGTGCTACTGCTACCCATTACTCATTTACCTGTGGAAATACCCATATCCGAGCAGGTATCAATTACCCATATCCGAGCAGGTATCAATTACCCATATCCGTCTACCCATGAGTAATCTAGAGCTATAAATTCCCAAATAGAACAAATACCCAAGGGTGCCCATACACATGGGTTTTCATGCCATATTTAGTCCAGATACTGAATTTGACTCGATGGTCTGGTTCAGATTATTATGCACAAGGTCAGACTACATATACAAACAGTATTTTCTAATATTGTCCCTGACCAAAAATCAGAGGCAATTTAGGGATTTTAGGTTTTGTACAACACAATATTTTGTACATTTTTGGGTTGCATAAAAGCTTGAACAATGGTTCCTCTAAAGCTGTAAAGAGGAGACCTTCCTTTCCTTTATAAAAATAAAAGTAGTTTGACAAAACAAAGGCTAGGGTATGAACATTACATCCCGATCCATATCTTGCTCTAATACATATCTCAGTATCCTGCGTCTGTAGTTTAGAATTGTTAAGCTAATGTACAGATGACCTAAACACAAAGTGCCTCACTAAGTGTGTTAATATTAGAGTACCATGGCCAGGAAAATCGGTGACAGCTGGATAGGAGTGGTGGGGAGGGAACAAAAACTACACGGATTACCATAAGCTGGTATAGGAGGAAGTTTCAAGAGTCTCTAGCTTATTAGTTCTTATTCTTAAAAATTCACCAACTTATCCCTCTTCCATCTGATTTCAAACTTTTACTTCTATCCTAACTCAACTGAATATACTTTTGTATCAATCTCTTCCAAACCACTTATTGTCTAGTGACTAAAGTTGGTGACCAGCTGTTACCCACACTTGATTTTAAAATGCCGTCTCACACGTCAACCGGACAAGATCAGTTATATGCTTAGATATTTCCAGGATAGTACAACAGCCCAAGTAAAATTAAAACACAACAAAGCTTACATATGTACCAAAATGACCAACAACCCAGAAACATGAGTTTTAGTCAAACATGCTCTTTTGAGCCATGCATAAACATAAACAAGAAATTCTGGTCATATTAATGTGTCATTATCACTATAACATGTTAGTGCAAATGAGAGCATTTAATCTAAGTTTAAAGTGCTACTTCAAATTTCTAGTGCTAACAAAAACAAGAAAACCATCAGAGCTTGGTCATATCAATGCGTCACAATCACTATACCACGAGTGCAAATGCGAGCATTTAATCTAAGTTTAAAGCGCTACTTCAAATTTCTAGTGCTACAAAAACAAGAAAACCATCAGAGCTCGGTCATATCAATGTGTCACAATCACTATACCACGAATGCAAATGCGAGCACTTAACTGCAAGTATTTCAGTGCAATTTCAGTACTAAAATTATCTAACTATAAACATGGCAATTTTCCTTGTTACAGTAACAGGCTGTCATTGTTCATATCTCACGAGTCTAACTGTAGAATGCTTATGTAATCATAATTAATTATATTATTAGTTCATGGGTGCAGGTCTTAACATATTTACTAAATAATTGTTATCCATAGACTATTTGCTCATGAATCATCTGAAAATAGACCTGAGAGACATTGGAGATGGGTTCTGAAATATTTCAAAGTTTCAAACAAGTAACAAGCATACTAGATGACATTATTATTATTTTGTTCAAGTACAAAATCTCATATTAACAATATCAACAGATAAGAACTCACCTAGAAGGGCCAGGACCACAATTAACTGAAGGCAAAGCATAGCCACCAGCATGAGCAGGTCTGGGCCTGTATTATAGGCAAGTATGAGTCAAACAAAACATTACTCAGAATGCTTGTTATTAACGTTTCAAAAGATAATGCAAACATGAAAAGAGCCAAAATCATAATTATTCTTTCTACCCAGCCTAGATATTCTCCAATGTTCCAGTAAAACATTTTGGTAAATATGTAATAGCAAAATGACAGTTATAGTCTACCGGATCAATGATTTGCAAACCTTTTATACAACTTACCTAATTGAATTATACAGCTTTCTATCCGGATCAATGGTTTGGAAACTAAGAGAATAGGTATACATTAAGCCATATGTGACTAATGAAACAATTGACAACGGCCACCATCATCAACTATCCATGTTCAGTTTAAGCATAATATGCAAGCAATGAAAGATATGAAAGCAATAAAAGCAAGAGAGGGTGTAGATCATACGTCATTACAACTGTCCTCTTCTTTCTTCCTTGCACTCCTGTCACATTTACACGAGCATAAATTGGCATTCCTTCATTGGCACCAACAATCTCAATTTTCATAGGCTTCCCATCCAATAGGACATTATTATAACGTTTCAATGCTGCAAATGCGTCACTTCTTCTGGTGTAAACCACTTCAGCTGATCCCTGTGATGAAACAGAACAGATTATTAACTACTTTCAATATCAAATAGTAGCAAGTAGAGTGATCCAATATAAACAAGAGAATATACAAACCTACAAAGAATCCCGAATGGATTGTCCAAATTACAATGTCAGATTACACAGATCTATGAGTGGTGCATATGGTGATCATAACAGACTGTCCAAAAAATATAGCACAACACTTCTGGGTGGCAAAGAAACTTGTACTTGCAGAAACAAAACAGACACATGAAGACAAATGCCTCTAAAAAGGTGGAAAGGTAAATTATTTGACTTGTAGGTGCTTTTATACTGTCAAAAGTTCCTTTTCACATGTAACTTAGCACAACTTAACTGAATACTCAGCAATTTTCTGGAGAACGGAATTTATCATTGTTCAGTCAGCCACTCAGCCATGGGGACCACACTAACTAGCTTCACTGAACAGTGACAAAGATAACTACTTCATACTTTACAAGAACATGACAATACTGTTGCTTGCTACCACAGTATAATCAATGAAGTCCTAATATATGTTTGAAAAGCCAAGTGGTTGACGTAATCCCAATATCATAAATCTGACAAGACCAAATTGAATGATAGAAGTCAACATCCCCATCATCAAGACTCCAACAACATGAGAAACTTTATAATGATGGGTCTAAACATCTAATACGAACTTCAGCAGCTGGTCTCTGATTCTGATTCCAATAACAATTGTCTTGACCAAGGCACTAGATATTTACATAATGTTATTTGTTGCTCCAATCAAGAAAGTCAAAATTATGATTAACCCAGGTAACGCAAAATAAATGCCTACAAGGGTAGGAAAAAAAATTTAAAACCAAGACAGAAAATGAAAGGAAGAGTTCAAAAGAGCTCACACTTGCTCGTCCATTTTTATCAAAATGAACTGCATATCGCTTCAGCTCTCCAATCTCAGAGAAGAGTTCCTGAGTTGCAACTCGATGTTTCAACAGAACGATACATGAAATTTGATATTGAAAGCGCTTAAGTTGAAAGTATATGGCTCAAGTTGTACCCTTATATCCTCATTTGTCACTCCATAGTGCAAGTTAGACACATATAATTTTGTGCCGATTTCAATCCCTGAAATCCCAGCAGCTCTGATGCTCTCTTCAAACAAATCTGGCTGCCACGGAAAACGCTTGGTTCTGCGGAAGGACTGATGAAAGCATGCAGAAAAATATCCAGAAAATTAACAAGATAATTCGCCATTCTTCAAAGTCTCCAGAAAATTTACCCAAAAAAACCACAAGAACAGACAAAGGGGATGGGCAACGGTAGTGGTTTGGAGGATGAGCCAAAATGAGCATCTCCATGAACAACAGTCGCTACAAAGATCCTCTCTCTATAGGCGTTTTAAAATCATATTCTCAAGTATATCATAAAACATCAACAGTTGTGAGCTTGCCTTGGCAATGGTGTGGGCAGATGGTCGAGCATTCATTGCGGCCGGGGGAGGACCTCTCCGAACCACCCCTGTCATTCTTCCACCAATAAAAGACCCACGGCCACCTCGACCGCCGCGAGGACCCCTTCCGCCGCCGCCGCGTTCTCTGGTTCTACCACGAATACCACCCCTATTGCTCTTAATCATATCATCAAGTGAAACATCCAAAGTAGTAGTCATCGAAATCAGATTACAACTCAAATGCTAATGCGTAAACCTCTAGATCTGCAATCAAATTTACAGCAAATCTCAAATTCAATTTCAACTTTCAAATTTATTCATAATAAAATTGAATCAGAAATCTCAAAGCAATCAGATCTAAGAAAACCTACATCAAACGAGATCTTTTCACAGGAACAGAAGAACGAATCTGAAGCCAAATTGAACGAGAAACCTTAAATAATCAGGAGTCAGGGATACAAGATCACATACCAGGAGAAGATTAGATCGGGATTCGATGCTGCGGAAAGAATTGGATTTTGGACGCGACTAGGGAGTGGAGGTTTTAGGTTTTCCAAGGGCACTTGTTTATAAGAACCACAAGCTCCTCGCTCGCGTACGCGCTTGGGACACCTATTTTAACAACCCCTTTATCAAGTTTTTTTTAAACAGGCCTTTATCAAGTTTACACAAGGTAAAAATTAATGATATTTATTTTAATTAGTAATAGTATATAATTATATAAATATAATTAAAATATATTAAAGTATGTATTATAATATCTGAAATTATTAAAAATACTGAAAATATATTCAGTTAAAGGATAAAGTTATTTATCAAAATTTTTGAAAAGTAAAAAAATTGTTAGCGAAACAACAGGATTTGAAACTAAAAACACTCGTTCCGTCTCGTTAGCGAAACGACGGGACAGGAAGCGGGACTGAAATTTTGAATCTCGTTAGGCCCGTCTCGTCTAACTTTAAAAATTCATAACTAATTATAGAAATCTTATTTTCGAGAAATTTAAACTTTCAACTAATCTTTAAGATGTTCTCTATAATTTTCATGAAGACACTAAACTCATATAACAAACCAATTTGTATAATTTTTGAAAATAAGTCAACCAATCCAAAATCTCATAATTGATATGCATAATTTACTAATGCAGACCCTAACGTTTAAAAAATCATAACTTAATGTCGAAAATTCATTTTTAAGTGATTCAAATTCTGAAATAAACCTTAAAATGTCTACTATAAATGATATGAAGATATCTAGATGAAACTTCAAATTAAACTGTACGATTTTAAGAGGAAACCAAACTAAGTGTCACACCCCGAATCTTTTGAAGTTAATAAAAGTTATCTTCTGTAACATCCCGTGCCCAAAAGTTACCTTTCACAGAGATTCACGAGTTACCGAGGACTTTTAATTGCGATCGGTAATTCGATAAGTTATCGCTCGAGTTAATTTTCGAGTTTTTAAAAGTACTCCAAATACTTGAATTGATGACTCGATGTTGTAGTACGTGTCGACACGAGTCTCCCGGTATTTTCAGAATATTTTTCGGAGCTTCCAGCTAATTTCTGTGAATTTCTGAAGTTTATGGTAACTTTTAATTATCCATCCGGTAAAAAGGAGAATTACCATTTAACCTTTTCACTTTTTACCCTATTTTAATTCGGACCGTCAGATCAATTAGGGGTTTGATCTGGGCCGTTAATTCGAGTATAAATAATTGGGGAAGGCGTTGACTCGGGTCAGACACGCCCCCCTCGTCTCTCTCTCTTCGCCGGTCTCTCTCTCTCTCCTCTCGACCCGTTACTTCGCCACCTCCATCGCCGGCGCGTTAGGCCGTCGTTGGCTGATCCAAGGCCACCGCCAGACTCGCCTCTGACTCTTCTCTCTACCTCTGGCCTCTATTTCGACATGTATCCGCTCCCTCTCAAGATCGAAATCTAATATCTAAATCCCCCAAATCGTGTTCATGGTGTTTTTGATTCGAATCAGGTATCAAAACATGTCTACTCGTCAAGCTCTTTCTTTCTGTGTGATTGAATTGCATTTTGCTTAAGTTTG
This sequence comes from Comarum palustre, assembly GCA_951800085.1. NCBI lineage: Eukaryota > Viridiplantae > Streptophyta > Magnoliopsida > Rosales > Rosaceae > Comarum > Comarum palustre. Next base: position 2,419,834 of record OX637592.1, on the reverse strand, counting down.
ATTAATTGGGATTTTGGCAGGGGAGGACCGCCGTGCGTGCTGCTGTGCACGGCGGCAGTGATGGTTGTTTTTTTTGGTAGTTCTGGCTTTTATTTTAGCATATGAAATTAATGGAGGGATTAGAGATGCTCGAATTCTATTTTGGTTGAGAGATGACAATCTGGGTGTTAGGCTGTGTTGACCACCGTTTTTGTGGCACTCTGCTCGGCGGCGGACGCGACGACGATAACTTGTGATTCATTGGTTCAGAATGTAGTTTCTGTTTTGGATGGAAGAGAAGATGTGTTGAGAATTTGAAGGGGGGCTACTGCTAGATTTTTGGGTCTGAGTTTGGAGCAGAGGTAGAGGGTAAAGTTTCTCCCTTTTTAAACTGCGGTTAATTCTTGTTGTCTCCTGTGTGTTGTGCTGCCTTGTTGTTTGAATTGTGTCGTTTTTGGTGCATGTGGTCGATAACTTGGTAAAGAAGAAAACGGGGAGGTTATGGCGAAATTCCGGCAAGTTGTCGGAATCCGGTAACGATTCCGACGGCAGTAAATCCGGCTGAAATGCCGAGGTAGTCTTCGATCCCTTTAAATGTGTTGTTTCCGTTTAATAGGGTTAAAATGTCGTAAATCGGAATTTACGTAAGGAAACGAGTAAAAACGGAAACTAACCGTAAATTGGGAACCTTCCATTTTGGGAAACCTTCTATGTTTGGAAACCTGCTAAATTGGGAAACTTTCCATTTTGGGAAAGTTTCCATTAAGGGAAAGTTTCCATCTTAGGAAAGTTACTTTTTCAGAAAAATGGTTAAGGAATTGAAGTTCAATGAAGTTGGACACTTTTTGGTTAAATGGGTAAAGTGTTAAATTGTTATAGGAAATTGATAACTGGAATTTATGAGAAAATGTTTGTTTGTATGTGGAACCTAATATTTCTCCTTTACCGGGTTACAATTCAAGAAATAACACCAAGTGTGGTCAATTGTTAAATGTGCATCGTTTGTTATGCTTGAAGTACTGTTTACAGGGCCAAAGCCCAGTCAGATTTGAGAAGCCACTCCGGGTCCTTTGTCAGGGCCCAGTTCATTATAAAGTTGAGGTAAAGCAAGGGAGTACATTCCCACATTGGAAAAAGACAAAGTGCTGCCTTTAATGCTACTATAAATACCGGTGAGCACCTCCCGGTAAGAGGACGGACAATTTCTTAACTACTCTTGAGTTTTCTGCTTATCTGACAGTGTCTGACTTAAGCATCGGAGTGGCTTCCCTCGGTAAACCCGGGGACGCCCTTTGACGTGTTTGTTCTTTACACAGGAAAACTCGGAGTACAAGGAAGTTCGCTATTTCTGGAACCGTGCAACCCGCTAAAGGGGCCACGAGTTTACCCGGAAACAATTGGTGCTCTCGTTGAGAGTTGAACTCAAGGCCTCCCAATTAATATTTCGAAGGACGGTAGAAATGGCAGGAGAACAAGATCCAACTAGGAGGCTTAATTTCTCAGGGGATGATAACCCAGGGACCTCCGGGACCCAGTTTGGCCAAACAGATTTGGCAGCAGCATTCGAGCTCTTGAAAAAGGACTTTCTCGCTCAAAAGGAGCAATCTACTCGAGAACATGCCGAGTTAATGACGGTAAGGGAGCAGTTAGCAACTATCCAGGCCGAGCATGGGCTTCTTCAAGCAACCTTAACTCAAAAAGCGAATGCCATGGGGACATCAGCCAGACTTGCTGATATCATCACCCCAGAAGGGAATCCTCCGGGTTGTGGAAACCCGCGAACTCTTGACAGTGCACACATACCACCCGCTATTCTCCCAACCACTGCCCACCCTAACCCAAATCCACAAATTATCCATCTCTCCAATCCTTTGTTTAATCACAATCTTACAGGACCTCCTCCACCCCCAGAGCCGTTGTTAAATCAACCACTTCCCCCAGCAGATGCCCAGACCCAGCTGCTGTTACAGTTGACACAAACTGTGACCCAACTTGAGCAGCGCCTAAACTCGGGAACGGGACCACAACAATACCAACCCTTTATTACCTGTGCAAGCCCATTCTCCGCACGGGTTCAAGCAGACAAAAAGCCACCGGAAGCAAAGCCATTTAAGATTAAGAGATATGCCGGAATGGGGTGCCCGTATGCACACCTTGAGTTGTTCCAGTCTCAGTTGGATTCAACCCGGTTCACAAACGCCCAAGCATGCCATGCTTTCCAGGAAACACTCAGCGAGGAGGCATTGAGTTGGTTCCTCAAGTTACCGGCTTTGTCAATAGAGACCTATGGTCAGTTGACACAGAGGTTCATGTCCCGGTTTATCCTGCTGTCTAGTGCCAACCGAAGCACCACTTCGTTATTCAAAGTCCAGCAAAGGGATGATGAAAGCTTGAAAATTTTTGTAACCCGTTGGCTGTCAACAACTTCCAAGTGTGGGCACTTGGACTAGTCAGTAGCGTCAGAGGCGTTCTTACAGGCGCTCAAACCGACCCGCTTTGTGGTGGAGCTCAGGAAGCAGCGGTTCAGGTGCTACGACGATTTAATTAATGAAGTAACTCGGCAAGCCCAAGCCGAGTACGACACCTTCGGGGAACGCCGGACGAACACCGGGTTCACAAGCCAGCGAGCTGATGGATGGAAAAAGGAAGGGCAGCATAAGAGTGGCCAGGGATACTACGGCAAAAGTTCAAACAGACCAAGGGAGAAACCAAGAGAGGCTCCATACCCAAGACATCCAACCCGGGAGGAAAAGAACACTTACATCCCTCGATATGAAGTGTTGACCAACTTGACTGCCTCCTATGAAGAAATTTGGAACCGCCATAGGAATGAAGTTCCCCCGGCTCCAAAAAGAAAGTTTCCCAAAAGGGCAGGGCCGGACAACGGGCAACATTGTGCCTATCACAACGAGTCTGGCCACACAACCGACCGGTGCTTTTCTCTTAACACAATTGAGTACATGATCCAGAACGGCAAGTTACAGCAGTATAAGTCACCCGCCACAGGTGTCAACCTGATTGAAGTATATGGGGAGATAATGACGATTCACGGGGGTGGCACCCAAGGGGTGTCCGGTCACCGGGCCAAAAGACTCTGCCCAAGAGGCCCGGAGTTTGAGATAATGCAGCTTCGTCAGGAATGCCGCAAGGAGCTGGTTCCTTGGGATACCGTGTCATTTTCTCAGTCTGAAGACACGCTGAAAGTGCATCACAATGATCCTTTCATTATCACTCTTCAGATTGACCACTGGAGAACTCGGAGGGTTCTAATAGACACGGGAGCCGCTGTCAGCGTCATGTTCAGCAGTTGCTATAAGGGGTTTAAAAGAGGAAGAGATAAGCTCTATAGGAACCACGAGCCATTGATCAGTTTTTCAGGTGAGACGACTCAACCGTTGGGGTCTGATCAGCTAACGGTTACAGTTGGAACCGGGCACCAGTCCACAAGAATTGTAGTTCCCTTCATAATTGTGGACTGCCCATCCTCCTACAATGCCATACTCGGGAGAGATGCACTCTGGGGCCTACAAAGTTTTATAGCGGGTCACATGCTGCTTATGAAGGTACCTACACCCGGGGGTTGGGTTACAATTCGCGGAGACCAAGAAGCCGCTGTCAGATGCAACGCGATAGCAACTCAGTCCCAGCACGAGATGTTTTCGGCCGGTTTTTCCCTGTCCCCATTTGACAAACCCGATGACCCCAGGGATGACCCGGATTCTTTGCCCATCAGCAAGACGGCACAAAAGAAGAGCCAGAAGTATCCTGCCAAGTTCCCCCGGCCAGCCCCAATTGAAGCAACAGAATGGATTCAGATTTCAGAAGAATACCCGGAGAGGAAGATTTGCATTGGCACAGGCCTTGACCCCGAGGTCAGAACCCGAATGGTTGAGCTGCTAACCCGGAAACAGAAGGTGTTCTCATGGTCATATGCAGACATGCCCGGGATTTCTCCAGACGTTATGACGCATTCCCTCAATATTATCCCGGGTGTTAAACCGGTAAGACAGAAGCGTCGTGCATTTTGCGCAGAGAAGTACAAGGTCATTCAAGCAGAAGTTAAACGTCTTAAAGACATCGGGTTCATTGGAGATGCAACATACCCGGATTGGTTGGCCAATGTGGTGATGGTCAAGAAGGCAAACGGAAAGTGGAGGATGTGCGTCGACTACACAGATCTGAATAAGGCTTGCCCGAAGGATAGTTTTCCCCTTCCAAAGATTGATCAACTGGTGGATTCAACCGCGGGCCACCCCCAGTTGAGCTTTATAGATGCATACTCGGGATTTAACCAAGTTCCGATGAATCCCGCGGATCAACAGCACACATCTTTTACAACAGACAAAGGGATGTATTATTACAGAGTGATGCCTTTTGGACTCCGGAATGCAGGAGCCACGTTCCAGCGCCTCGTAGTGGGCATGTTTGCAAACCAACTCGGGGATACTATGGAGGTTTATATAGATGATATGCTGGTCAAAAGCCGGGAAACAAGCAAACACCCGGATGACTTGGAGACCGTCATCGACATTGCCTTGAGCAAGGGGATGAGGTTAAACCCGGAGAAGTGTGTGTTCGGTGTTTCGGGAGGAAAGTTTCTCGGGTTTATGGTCAGCGCTCGGGGAATTGAGGCAAACCCCGACAAAATTCAAGCCGTCTTGGCCATGCAACCGCCAAAAACCAGGAATGAAGTTCAGCAACTTACTGGCAGGCTGGTAGCCTTATCCCGGTTTATATCCAGGTTAACAGATAAATGTGCCCCCTTCTTCAAAATTCTCAAGAGTCAACACCGCGAGCGGATTACATGGCAGGAAGAGCACAATCAAGCTTTTGAAAAGTTGAAGGAATACTTGGCGTCAGTTCCTTCTTTATCCAGACCAAACCCTGGGGAAATACTCTATCTGTACCTGGCGGTGTCTCAAACGGCTGTCAGTTGTGCCTTGATAAGAAAGCCAGACTCTGAAGAACTGCCGGTCTACTATACTGGAAAAGGATTCAATGATCCTGAAACTCGTTATCCAGATATTGAAAAACTGGCCCTGGCCTTGGTTGTAGCAGCAAGGAAATCGGTAAATCGACTCGAGGTTAAATATATTGTTTAATACGTGACACCCTAACGTCAAGTTAAAGTGATAAAGGAAAGTTCGGAAGTTGAGTCAGACTTCCGGTAAATTGAGTTAAGAGTCGATAACCGGGAAAGAAAGTCAAAAAGGTTTAGTGCCATAAAAAGGAACTTGGTCAACACGTGGTCAAATAGGAATTTCCTGGTCAAACTAGGAAAAGACCAAGACAACTGTGAAATGACTAATATAATGGTTTGTTTGTACAGTCTCTGATTGAACGTGAGACGGGCTCGACTACGCGGTTAGTTCGAGGGTTTCGCTCGAGGAGCTTTCCGAGCAGGAAGAAGGTCGCGATGAGTACTGTGAGTGGACCTTGTTTTAAATTAAATTGCATGCCATATACTTTAATTGATTTCTCCTGCATATATGATTTCCTCCATTTATATGTTTTACGGTGATTTGGAAAAATGGGATTTAAGGATTTTAAAGGCAAACAAGCCGGGAAAGAGGTTCATACCTTTCCCGTGATTTTAAAGGATTTTCCCGGGATATGGTTTTAATGATTATCACCGTTTTGGGATTATGGAGGGGGATGATTTCAAAAGGAGAAACTTGGCTCACGGATTTAAAGGGGTTTTCGATTTATTATTCCCACGAGGTTTTACGAGGTTTTACAGGTTTTAAAGGGATTTTAAAAAGGGAAAAGGATTGTATGCTAGCATGGACCCTCTCCGGTGGAGCTGGTCATTTGACCTTCCCGGATAGAGCAGGTCGGGGACCCTCTTCGGTTGAGCTGGTCATTAGACCTTCCCGAATAGAGCAGGTCGGGGACCCTCTCTGGTTGTTATAACGGACGGAAGAAAGAACACAGATTTACGTGGTTCACTAACAATATGTTAGCTACGTCCACGGCAGAAGGAGAACAGTTTTATTGATTGAGGAAGAACCCAGAATACAGAGTGCGGAATACAGAGATACAGAGAGTGCGGCGCTAACAACCCACTACTAAGTATTATCACACACACTGAATACAATTAGGTTTAGGACGTTTATATACTAAACGTCCGCGACCGAAACTGACCGCGAGCGAAACTGTCCCCGCGAGCGAGACTGATCCCCGAATAGCTGGTTCAAGGCATATATTAACAAATCTCCACCTTGACTTGAATCCTCTCACAAATCTCCACCTGAAGTACCAGATGCACCATAATAGTGCCAGATGTACAAATAACTCCTCTGCCTCAGATGTTACACAGATGTACCAGATGCACCACAATAGTGCCAGATGTACCAGATGTTGCCCCCGAAGGGCAACTAACAGCTTGTAACATTTAGCAAGTCCAAGCAGTGTTGAAACTTGCTGTGCGGAACCGGCTTGGTGAACATATCAGCGGGATTATCAGCAGTACCCACTTTCTTCACCTTAATTCTGCTCTCACTTCTCAGAAAATGATACCTGACATCAATGTGCTTAGTCCTCTCATGATGGACCTGATCCTTTGCTAAACATATTGCACTCAAACTGTCACAATATACTATAGCCTGATCATGATGCAAACCAAGACTGCTGACCAGTCCCTTCAACCATATTCCTTCCTTTGCAGCTGCTGTCAAAGCCATATACTCTGCTTCAGTAGTAGACAAAGTCACTGTAGGCTGCAAAGTAGCTTTCCAACTAACAACAGAACCACCAAGGGTAAATACGTAACCGGTCATAGATCTCCTAGTATCAACATCTCCAGCATAATCGCTATCTGAATAGCCTGTTACTAAGCATTTTGTATCACCTCCATAAATGAGACCAACATCAGACGTACCTTTGAGGTACCGGAAAATTCTCTTCACGGCTTGCCAATGCTCCTTTCCGGGATCACCCATAAATCTGCTGACAACACTAACAGCATGTGCAAGATCAGGCCTAGTGCAGACCATAGCATACATCAAGCTTCCTACTGCACTTGCATAGGGAACTCGAGACATGTATTCCTTCTCCTCAGCAGATTTAGGTGCAAACGCAGCAGACAGATGAATATTTGCAGCACTTGGAGTATCTATAGATTTTGATGTAGACATACCAAACCTGGATAGAATTTTCTGGATGTAACCTTTCTGTGATAAGAAAAGCTTCTTCTGACTTCTATCCCTGTAAATCTCCATTCCCAAAATCTTCCGAGCTGCTCCCAAATCCTTCATCTCAAACTCTGCACTGAGGAGACCCTTCAACTTCTGTATCTCAGACTTGTTTTCTGCAGCTATCAACATATCATCTACATACAGGACCAGATAAATGAGAGACCCATTTGTGACCTTGTTGTAGTAGACACAACAATCATACGGACTCCTGATGTAGCCTATCTCTATCATATAGCTATCAAACCTCTTGTACCACTGTCTGGGAGACTGCTTTAGTCCATACAAGGACTTCTTCAACTTGCAAACGTAGTCTTCTTTTCCAGGAACTTGGAAACCATCTGGCTGAGTCATGTATACCTCTTCTTCCAACTCTCCATGTAGAAAGGCTGTCTTCACATCTAGTTGCTCAAGCTCCAGATTCTGATGTGCTACTATGGCTAGTAACACCCTGATAGAGGTATGTCTGACCACTGGCGAGAAAATCTCATTGTAGTCAACTCCCTCCTTCTGATGGAACCCTCTTGCAACTACTCTAGCTTTATACTTAATGCCCTCAGCAGGTGACATTCCTTCTTTCTTCTTGAAGACCCATTTACAAGTAATGATCTTTCTCCCCTGACCAGGTCGTTTGGTCAATTCCCAAGTCTGATTTCTCTGAAGTGATTCCATCTCATCTCCCATTGCAGCAAGCCATTGGATTGACTCTGGACATGTAACTGCTTCCTTATAGGTGGATGGCTCATGAGGATCCACCTCTTCAGCAACCTGTAGTGCATAAGCCACCATGTCCTCAAACCCATACCTAGTGGGAGCTTTCCCAAAATTTGCTCTCCTAGGTCGCTCATGATTCAGAATATGCTGATTAACTACCGTTGGTTCTGCTCCTGAATGTAAGTGTTGATCTTCCTGTTGTGGTTCAAACTCATCTCCAGTGACTTGTTGCTCCACCTGTCTCTCAACACTACAATTTTCTGATACTACAGTAGACTTCACAGTAGGGTTAAACATAGAATTTTCATCAAATACTACGTTTCTACTAAGTATAACCCTCCTTTCAGATGGAGACCAGATTCTGAAACCTTTAACCCCATCCCCATAGCCTACAAACACTCCCTTTTTAGCTCTTGGTTCTAACTTACCCTCACTTACATGATAATAAGCAGTACACCCAAAAACCCTCAGATTGGAGTAATCAGCAGACTTACCAGACCACATCTCATAAGGTGTTTTGAGATGTATACCTGTGTGAGGTCCACGATTTATCAGATAACAAGCAGTACTCACCGCTTCTGCCCAGAACCTTCTTTCTAATCCAGCATTAGAGAGCATGCACCTAGCTCTCTCCAGAAGTGTCTGATTCATACGTTCTGCTACACCATTTTGCTGTGGTGTATCCCGGACTGTATGATGCCTTGCAATGCCTTCAGATTTGCAGAGCTCATCAAATTCAGCAGAACAGAATTCCAGACCATTATCAGTTCGCAGCCTCTTGATCTTCTTCCCTGTTTGATTTTCCACTAATGCCTTCCACTGCTTGAAGTTCTTGAAAGCGTCACTTTTATGCTTCATCACGAACACCCAAGTCATTCTTGAGTAGTCATCAATCATAGACACAAAATATCTGTGACCTCCCAAAGAATCAACACGAGAAGGACCCCAACAATCAGAATGGATATAATCAAGCGTGCCTTTAGTTCTATGAACTGCTTTAGGAAACTTTCTGCGATGTAGCTTCCCAAAGATACAGTGTTCACAGAACTCAAGATCCTTGACCTTGTGGCCACCAAGAAGATCATCCTTTGACAGAATTTGCATCCCTCTTTCACTCATATGACCGAGCCTCATGTGCCATAGCTTGGTCATATCATCCTTGTGAAACTCCGATGATGCAACAGCAGCAGAACCTGAAAGCGTAGTACCTTGCAGAAAATACAAAGTACCCCGCTTGACACCTTTCAGGACTCCATTAGAACCCTTGTAGACATTTATGACTCCACGTGAGCCTTTATAACTGAAACCTTTGCTGTCTAGTAGACCCAAAGAAATCAGATTCTTCGTCATGCGTGGAGCATGCCTAACTTCATTCAATGTACAGAATTTACCATCATGTGTCCGTATTTTTATTGAGTCTATTCCAACCACCTTGCATGAATGACTGTCAGCCATAGAAATATTGCCTCCATCAATCTGCTCATAGGTTGAAAACCACTCTCTACGTGGACATATATGATAAGACGCCCCGGTATCTAAAATCCACACATCCCTATGATGTATGTGTGCATCTGCAACCAAAGCCAAATCCTCTTCAGAACTGGTGTCAACCTCTGCTACAACAGCAGTACCTGATGCTTTCTCATGCTGCTGCTTCTTCTTTGGACATTCGTTTTTCCAATGTCCCTTTTCTTTACAGTAGTTACAGACATCATTGGATTTGGAACTCTTTGAAACTGGTTTCTTGAATTTCTTCTTCCCCGAGCTTCCCTGTCCCATCCTTCCACTGGCTACCAACCCAGCAGCCTGACTGTCTGAACTTGTACCGGTGGCCTTATGACGCATCTCTCTAGTATGAAGAGATGATCTGACCTCCTCCAGAGTTACAGTATCTCTCCCACCAATAAAAGAATCCACAAAATTCTCATACGACAAAGGTAGAGAGACCAGCAGAATTAAGGCAGCATCCTCATCATCAACCTTAACATCAATATTACGCAACTCTAATAGAATTGTGTTTAACTGATCTAAGTGATCTCTTAGAGTTGTGCCTTCTTCCATTCGCAGACTGAACAGACGTCGCTTTAGAAGCAACTTGTTGGTTAAAGACTTCGTCATGTATAGACTCTCAAGCTTCAACCACAGACCAGCAGCAGTTTCCTCCTCTGCGACCTCGGTGATAATATCATCTGCAAGACACAACAAGATTGTCGAGTGTGCCTTCTCCTCCAGACTGGCCATCTCAGCGATTTCTGGATCCCCCGGTTTCTTCACCAGCGGTGCCCACATCCCTTGTTGTTTTAACAAGGCTCGCATCTTGATCTGCCATAAACTGAAACTGTTTCTCCCCGTGAATTTATCAATCTTCACGTTTAGCCCAGACATCTTTCTTCCCAGATTTCGAACCCCTCCTGGGCTCTGATACCAGTTTGTTATAACAGACGGAAGAAAGAACACAGATTTACGTGGTTCACTAACAATATGTTAGCTACGTCCACGGCAGAAGGAGAACAGTTTTATTGATTGAGGAAGAACCCAGAATACAGAGTGCGGAATACAGAGATACAGAGAGTGCGGCGCTAACAACCCACTACTAAGTATTATCACACACACTGAATACAATTAGGTTTAGGACGTTTATATACTAAACGTCCGCGACCGAAACTGACCGCGAGCGAAACTGTCCCCGCGAGCGAGACTGACCCCGCGAGCGAGATCCCCGAATAGCTGGTTCAAGGCATATATTAACACTGGTAGTAGCTGGTCACTAGACCTTCCCAGATAGAGCAGGTCGGGATCCTCTCCGGTGGAGCTGGTCATTAGACCTTCCCGGATAGAGCAGGTCGGGGACCCTCTTCGGTGGAGCTGGTCATTTGACCTTCCCGAATAGAGCTGGTCGGATTTCTCGTGGATGAGGTTAATACCCCACATAATTGTTTATATTTGAGCCAATGGATTGATTTAATTATTTAATGTCCATGATTTGTTGCATGCGGATTTTCTGAGAAAACTCTAAGGGAGAGCATTAAAGGAAAGTAGAGTTTTTATATTGGATTTTCGTCCACTCACGCTAACAGTTTTTTTTCAATGTTTCTCCCCTGGGCCCTTCGTTTTCAGATGCCCAGTGATGCAGGGTTCTAGAGCGGAGGTCGTGCGCGTACAAGAGTCGAGGCATAGTCGATCAATCTGTTGCTGCCGAAATTCCTTAGGGTAATCTTCTGTGTAGACTGCTCTGACTAACCCAGTTTATCTAGTTAAGTAGGTTAGGGAGCAGGATGCCTTCATGAGTTAGGAATTGTTTTTAATTACTCATGGAAGTGCTGAGGATGTATGTAGGAAGGGTTGGCCATTTCAAGGGGGTTTTGGTAAGAAGTTCCCTTGAGGTGATCCCCGCAGGATTTACTTCGGGTTAAAGGGATTTAACTCGGGGTGGGTCCTGACACTAAGACAAGATGGCTGAGATTAGGCTCCTCTCGTCTAACTTTCAAAATTCATAACTAATTATAGAAACTTTATTTTGGAGGGATTCCAACTCTCAATTAATCTTTAGGATGTCCTCTGTAACTTTCATGAAGACACTAATCTTAAATAACCAACCAATTTATACAGTATTTTAAAAGAAGCCAACTGGTTTAGAATCTCAAAATTTACTGATGCAGACCCTAAACTTTAAAAAACATAACTTAATCTAGAAAAATCGTTTTCTAGTAATTCAAATTCTGGAATGAATCTTAAGATGTCTACTACAAATCTTATGAAGACACCTACATAAAATTTCAAATGAAACTGTATGATTGTCAGAAGAAAAGAAATTGATGCATGATGGCCGAGATTGGGCCCGTCCCTTTCCTATCCCGTCCTGTCCCATCCGGGATCAGGCCCGATGGAATCAAATCTAAAAATTAAGGCTTGTCCCGATCCCGTCCCATGTTTAACAACCGGGACGGGACGTGGGATGACCTCAATCCCGTCGCATCCCGTCCCATGCCCACCCCTACCCATAACTAGATGTAGAGCCCAAGTCTAATATGTAGTCATTAACCAATATGTTATTGTTAAACTATTTTAAGTCTTAGTTGTACGTTTAACTTAACAAGCACAATCATTTCCTTTCTCTACACCTCCAAGAACTCTTATGCAGACATAGACGAAGGGCTCCACAAAATTGAAACTTCACACCCTCCCACCACTTAGGAGTCAGGACAAATCCTCTGCGTCAATCGCATCCTCATTGTCCTCTGCTTCCTCTTCACTCTTCTCTCTAAGTCTCTATTCTCTTCTTCTACATTGATTACAACCTGACCCAGATTCCAGAATGAATTAAGCCTAGACCTCGATCGTACGTATCACCGATTGTTGGAGTCAACTCTGAGATCGAGCTTTAGAGTTTTGATCTAACTCAACCCGCCCAGCCGATTAGTCGCCCGCCTAGCCGATTAATCGGTCAGAAATCGGTCGGCCGCCTAGAAACATCTTTTTGATCGGAATGCTGCCGTCGAGCGCCTAGGCACCGCCTAGTCCGATTTTTAGAACCTTGAGTTTACACATTTACGGTTCTAATGAGGACTTTTAAGTTGAGAATCAGGTAATAACATTTTATCTTATCTTTTTTTTATCTTATATCTATATCTCGATCGTATAACTTATAGATATATATATATATATATATGTAGATTATTTTTACAAATTTTCATTTAAATTGAAAATCGTAAAGGCTTTCATAAATGTGATTCACTGATTATAAACTTGAACTACTAATGTTTGACATATTTGGATCGTCCATTAATTTGATATATTTCGATTCTTTAACAATCACCAATTTGGCTGAAAATTTGTAGAAGTGATCTACTTATATAGACCTATAAATGGAACAGTTGAGATAGAAAAATGTGATTGAAAAGTGGGTGTAATAAATCATTAAAGGGGAAAGTCCCCGACTAGTCCTCAATAGATCCCTTCTCGGGATTATAATATTCACAAAGTTTTTTTTTCCTTTGACAATTATTTACAGAATTGAGTTTCTATTCATATCTCCAAAAAAAACTAATTTGACCTTTTTTTCAAGTTAGTATTGACTTTGTCAACTCATATAAAATCTAATAAAAACACATCTGTTATAGGAAAAATGGAATTAGTCTACTCATTCTCATTAAATAACTCTCTTTTATAATGGTTGAATACAACGGTTACAAATAATAATAATAATAATAATAATAAAATACATAATGACAATAATATCTAAATGAAAACAGACACTAATTGATCATTGATTACATGATTTACTCTCGTCGGTTATCACTTTGACGAAAACACACATAAATGTGTTTCTTTTAACACTCTCTCTTTTACTGAGTCAAAGACAAAATGGTATGTGTTATTGCCTCATTAAAAACCTAACCAAGTAACAAAACCCTGTGGGATAAAATAAATCTTGATCGAACGAAAAAAGAGTACAAGGCACCTGAAGTAGTGGATGTGTCTTAAACTCCCTGTCAATACCCACTCCCGATTTTCCCTAGAAATTCGGGATGAACCCTGTGAGGTCCACCTCCTAAGGAAATTCTACCAAAATTTTGGCATAACCTCATTCAGGAGTGGACAACCCTACCTGTAAACCAACCAAACTGTAACACCCCGTCCCAAAAATTTATCCTTTTACCAGGACCAGGCGGGTTACACAGGATTGTAACTGCCCTGTTAGTTTCCCCAAAGTATTAACGAATGTAAAATTTGGAAATTTTAGTGGTATTGGTGCGTAATTGTACCTTCGAGAAGAGTGTCAAAGTGTTTAGAGTCAAGGGACACTCGGGAATGACTTATTTAAAGGGTCAAAAGTTGACTTTTTACTACGTTGAGTTTCTCGAAAAACTTCCTTCATGAAAGTTGTAGTGCTCGACGATACGAGTCCGTGGACATGTGGCAGGTGTGAATCGGATACCGTGTGGAGAAGTTATGGTCAACAGAAGTTGAGTTTCTATTTTTAGAAACTATATAAATAGAAATGATGGATTTCCAAAAATGGAAATAACCCATTTTCTTTCTCCTTCCACACGCGCGCTCGTTCCCCTCACTATCCGAAAATTCGAACTGACCTGACCCGAACTCGGCTGACCCGACCCGTCTTTTACGGCGTGCTCCAGCCACCGGAGACGTCGAGGCCAATCGAGATTGCTTCCTCTCCTCTGTGCAAGCCTCCGTGCGGTGGTGGCGTGGTCCAGTTCGGCTTGGAACGACGCATCTGAATTTTTACAATACGACATTGAAACCCGGTTTCCGACCTGACTGGTTCTCCGGCGTGGGGCGGCGGCGAGGCATGAAAGCAGCCCAGAAAGGACGCCCAAGGCGTTCTGGGCGGACCTCTGGTGGTGTTGAAGCTCAACACGGTGGCAGGAGCGGCTAAGGTGGAGGCAACCCTTTCGGGGCAGTTTTGGGCCACTTCCCAGCCGAGTTGATCAAAACACCAGGTATTAATGTTGTTCCCCTTGCTGTGATCTACAACTTTCATGTTTTGAGCTTGTTGAAATTTAGTGTTTTGGGTGGAGGAGCGTGACACCCACGCGCCGCCTGCTGTGGCTGTGCGTGTAGGTGGTTTTTGGGTGAAGTTGACCGGTTTGAGGGTGGTGAAGCCTGGGGCCCACGCGTAGCCGACTGTGGCGGCCCGTCTGACATCCTTAGGGGCAGTTAGTTGTCCTAGGATCATGTACTCGTCGATATAAGCGCGTGAATATATAATTTACCGGTTTCGGTTATCGTTTAGTGTGATGTTCAGTCTAATCGAATCATTTTTACCTTCGTGTGGTAACTAAGGCCGATTATATAATTGTAGGTGTATATTGATCGACCAAGTGTTGGGGATTTACCGTGTGGCGGTAGTTGACGCAGCAGGATTTCGAGGTGAGTAATTTCCACTGAGGGTGTAATCTCAGAAATACCCCTGGCGGTTTTGTCTATTTACAAGCCTGCCACTAAAGTCGAAATTCCTTAAATGCCTTGACAGTCCAAGTTAACTACTAGGGTGTCCATTGGGTGGTTTTACTTATATGCCCTTAGAGTGATTTATATATTAACGTGGTTGTCTTTACATCATATTTATGTGTTTTGATGTTGTTTGTTAGTATGGATGTTTGTTACGGTTAATAGATAGCTAGTTTTTAAGTACCTCAGCAGAGAGGTTAAACTCCGAAATGGCCTTAGTCGTACGTCATCCATAATAGGTTTTCTATCGATAAATAGAAGACGGGATTTTCCCAGTTAGGGCGTTAATTAAAATAAGAGCTACTTGTGGCTTGATCCCTGAGTATAAGGTACGTAGGCAGCCTGACCGGGATTCGAGTGTAGTCACAAATATTTTTAGAACTCTAGGTCCTCTAAATGATTGGTTTGAGATCCAAATGAGGAAATCGGGATAACCTCCGGTTGTGAGGTCTATTCCGGTATTGTTTGGACTATTTGAAAATGGTTTGAAAAAAAGGTTATCCCTTCTCAAGGGGGATTACGAGTAAATCTCTCGTGAGATGGGTCCCGTGCGTCCTCACCCAGGTTTAGGAATGTAACCAACCAAACACTTAAATAATTCAAATAGTTCAACAATACACCTAGAGTCATCATGCTCTTTATTCTCATCCACACTTCACAATTCTCAAGATAATCAAAGCAATTCTAATAAATGAAAATAAACACATAAATAAAAAATGCAAGTGAAAGCGATTCTGTTAACTATGTCTCATCTCCATGTACGTCTGACATCTTCTTGTTAACCTGCAATTTGGGCATTTGAAAACGATGGGCTCATGCGAGAAACATTATTTTAAAATGATAGAGTGAGTAGACAAAAATAAATATTCTTAAAATAACAACTGATGTTCAAAAATATTGAAATCATCATTAATACTCCTCCCCCTAAAAATTTTTGGAAGTATTTGTGCACACCAAAATTGGAAATCATGAATTAAACGACTTAAGAATAAAAGTCATAACAATCTCATTAGCTCAAAAGTTAATATGAAATAGGGAAAGAGGTTTCACCATAACGATGAGCCTCCCAAACTAAGGTCGAAGCCTACTAAGGCACTAGTTGCGCCTAGTTCACCAGTATGTGAGGACCACAAATAAGTAAGAGCGTCTCACGCTATGCGTTTGGATCATATTTAGATGAGAGTCTTTATAAAGGCTATCTAGCAATAATATTACGTATATAACAACCATTCATGGTGAAATGAAAAAATACAAGAAAATCATAGCAAACACTTCCCTAAAAAATCTCGAAGGCATTAGGTATGATTCCCCTACCGTACTAGAAAATATAACTTGCCTTAACTAAAAGAATTATCAAAAATAAATCGTTTGTCCTGTTTCAAATGTGGGAAAAATACTGATAACAATTCTAAAAAGATCAATAGAGCTCATAGGAATAAAAACATCTCGGCCCACAAGCTAGATATCACGGGAAAAGTATCCCGTCCCACTAGATAGAGCTCATGAGAAGAGTATCCCGACCAACTAGTGAAATGACCCACCCTGAGTTAACCTCTTTTAACCCGAGGTAAATCTTACGGGATCCACCTCAAGGGAGATTTTGCCGCAACCTCCCTTAAAATAGAAAACATTTTACCTATTTTTAACCAACACACCTTAACACTATGTTAATTCTAATATTTGTGACTGCATCCGCACAATCGATCAGGCTGCTTACGTATTTGAAAGGAATCAAGACACTCGTAGTTCAACTAGTGAAATGAACCACCCTGGGTTAACCTCTTTTAACTCGAGGTAAATTTTACGGGATCCACCTCAAGGGAGATCTTGTCGCAACCTCCCTTAAAATAGAAAACATTTTACCTATTTTTAACCAACACACCTTAACACTTTATGTTAATTCTAATATTTGTGACTGCATCCGCACAATCGATCAGGTTGCTTACGTATCCTTTGAAAGGAACCAAGACACTCGTAGTTCAACTTTACTAAACCATCTAACCAAGATTTACTATGGACGCCCATTAGATATAATATGGGAACCCCTTTCAACTAAAACCAATCTCAATTCATACACACACTCCAATATCCATTTCAATGCATAAACAATCCAATAACTGTGTAACAGTAATATTCATATACCCGGTTATCACATTTTAACCGCTAACATCGTTAATCTTCAGAAAAATCCGAAACCTAACCAAAAATACTCCAAATATTACAAAATTCCACTATTAGTGTGAGACCCCGTACGATTTTATCATGGTTTACGTCGAGTTACTAAGGTTTAAGCTACGCTCGGTAACTTAACAAGTGAACGACCATGTTGTTTATCGAGTTTGTCTAAACTCTTCAAATTCCTCATTTAAAGACTCGATGTCATAATAAGTGTCAACACGAACCTCCTAGTATTTTCGGATTATTTTTTGAAACTTTCGTCTATTTTCTACGAATTTTTGAAGTTTCTGATAAATTTTAATTACCATTTCAATAAATAAGTTTTACCATTTTTAGATTTACATTCATCCTTCATTAAATCTGGATCATTGAACTTTTCCAAGATCTAATGACAAGCCCGCTCCCAAATTCCAACATGGAATATGAGATGGACCTGTGTAGCCCAAGTCAGAAAATGATTATATCGAAAATGAGACATAATCTCCTCTAAAATGGACTACCCAGAAACCTGTAAATCAATCCATCTGCATACTTCTAGTTTCCTAAACTCCAATAATTCTCAATTAGGACCTCAGTCCCTCATAACCTCAACATCCAATACCATCAATGAATAATATAAATCAAAGTATCTCTCCATCATTATTTATCTACAACCTCAAGATATAATATGATAACTTCTCTATGAAATATATAATTAATCTCTCAATTAGAACTAAACGATGCCATAGGATTTTGTGGATTATATACACTTGACGTGGATGCTGCACCAACCTCCGCAGTAAAAACCTGGGCAAAAAAAACCAAAAAGCCCCGAAAAAAATATAGGAAAACGTGAGACAAGCTCAATCAGAGGACAAAAAATTATTTACACTATAGTTCAATAAAACTCTTTCCTTTGAAATCATCCATCTTTTGCAAACCATAATATATGCAAGGAACCAATATATCATTATAAAACAAATCTACAGAATTCTTAAACATAAGAAAATTTCAAGACTGAATTTATTGAAAAACATGTGGCGAAGGCGAAAACATTATTTCAATGAAATCTCATGAGAACACTGAGTATTAAGGAGGAGTAATTTGAGTAACTAAATTGCAAATTCATCTTTCTGAAAAGGTAGAATGACATTTGTACAAAATAAGAAAAGTCAAACCACAAATCAATGAATTAAAAAGTCAATTGTCCATTCCAAATACAAGGTGCACTTACTAATGTCCAAATACACAAATCTTTATTAAATTTATAATAAAATAATATTTTTAAGACAATTTTACCCTTGTTCCTTTTTCTTTGATTCACAATCTACTTCGTTCTTCTTCCTCTCCTTCATGCAAAAAGTTTCTAGATCTCGTCATTTTGTGTCGTCATGCTGCGATTTAGGGAAGCAGTGGAGATGCCGGTCATGACAGTTTTTAGGTTGTCGCTGACGTGCATGTCAGTTTTTAGGTCGCCGCTGACGTCCATGTCAAGGTTGCTTGGAGATAGGAGCTCGCAAATCGAATCTCGGCTCACCGGCGTTGAGATCAAAACAAATAGATCGAATATCAGCTCACTGACGTCGAGATCAAAACACGCAGATCGAAATCTCGGTTCATCGGCTTTCTCGAGGCTGTGACAAGCCTCGATGAGGCGGTGGTGGGATGAGAGGCTAGGTTTGTGTGTCATCAAGAAGAGAGAGTGAGAGAGAGCAGATCAAGAGAGATGAGAGAGTGAGAGAAAATCGAGAGAGGTGAGAGGGTGAAGGTGGGGAAGAGAGAGTTGAGTGTTAGATATTTAGGTTAGGGTTAAAATGTCTTTTTATTAAGATTAATTGAAATAGACAGGTCAGATCTGTGTTTATTGGAATGGGCTATCAATCCCTATAATTAGTACTATATGATCAATTATTGTTCTGGAAAATAGCTTGAATTCAAAACTTTATCAATCTTGTACCCAAAAGTAAACTGGCAATGCACCTATAATGAACTAGTCAGAATAGACAGAGTGTGACGGACAACTGGCCATGCACTCATGTTGAGCGATCTCAACACAAGCAGAGCAAAGTGGGAAGGGAAGAACTGGTCATACACCTGTGCGCATCAGGCAGAGCGAGGGAACTGGTCATGCACTTGTGCGTCTGTCGATACACAAGTAGAGTGGAAAAGTATACATGCCCGTAACCGAAACTAATGAAGTACTGAAGCATCTCGCTGGGTTGGGTACTCGTAAGATGAGATAAAACTCATTTTTTTTCTTTGCCAACTACAAGGATTCTCTTTAATAATGCATGAAAAATTAAAGCATGAACCCACTAAATCATTTATAAAATTCATTTATTTTCAAAGTACCAATATGTAAATCATAAATATCAATAAAGCCTTTAAGAAATTTCTTTCTTCAAACTCATGCATCTTTACTCTAAAAACTTAAATTCAAAAATCTCAAAGTGACATTATATTTATTCACGAGAAACATAACAAGAGATATATATGATATCACATTAAAAATAAAAAAACAAAGTTCAAAAAAGTAATTGCAAGCATTTCTCTATAACAAAAGTCCAACTCATAATGAGATGTGACCCAATTTGGTTTGTCCTTAGAGCTCACTCAACCGGAAGACCTAACCAATTTAATAACATAAGACAACATCCAAACTCAATTCCAATACGCTATGTAAAGAAATATGGATACAACCTAGCACCCGGTAATCTCTTTTATCATATTCCAACTTAAATTCAACCAATCTTTCCCATCAATAATCATCATAACAATCTTCCACTAACTTCCCTCTAACTCCAACACTTCAATTTACAAGTTCTTAATTACTTCCCAACACCAAAATCTCAAATTCTTATCCAAAGTTTAAGAATTTTACTTGGGCTAATACTAACTTATCCTAGGGGTCATAACAAAGCTCGAAGAAGTTAAACATGACCATGGAAGGTCGTCGGAGGCGGCGGAGCCGCGGTAGCCAAATTATCAAACTCCAAAATCTCTAAAACCATATGCAATACTATACTCAAAATAAAGCCCGTGAGGGAAGGAACTAGTTAAACCTTGGAGTTTCTCCAAATTTTTGATGGTTTGGCTAGAAATCAGGAAAATATGCTGAAAACTTATATCCTTCTCTCCTTTGATTTGTTGCACACAAGTGAAAATAAATTAAGAGGGTAGTATATGGAGTACGCATGAGGAGAGGAAGAGATTGATACCAATTTTATGGCAGTTGACTGGAATCAACGACGACAACAGTGGCTTTAGGGAGGCACGACCTCTCTCTCTCCCTTCTCTGTTTCCTTCACTCTCTGTTTTTTTAACGAGACTGAAATGAAAGGGAAGGAAGGAGGCTAATCCTTTTAATTAGGGATTAAGAAGAAATGACTAAAATGCCCTCCATACGAAAATGCTTGAAACTTTTCCGTTATAACTCCGTTTAACAAGCCGTTTGAGCCTACCGTTCTTATATTGTCGTATTCTACTTTCATATGCTAGGAAACTAAATTTTGAAAACATAAAAATAGTCTCTTATTGTAAAGGCTAATTGTCGATAACGAATTAAAATCTCTAAGCGAAAGCAAATAACCAAATAAGTATTTTCAGGTACGGGATGTCATAACCTACCCCTTTAAAGAAATTTCGTCCTTGAAATTTAGTCCTTGTATATTACAAATGGTGTCGACATTACGCTGACATTTGCTCCTTTGGTTCCTAATTGGCTTACTACATCCACTGAAAGAATGATTTTAATGTGAATTACCAAATCCCCTAGAGTCCAAAAATATCTAGATGATGCTTGTGTAAGTCCAAACATCCTCTAACAGATTTATTTACGATTCTATAACATGAGAAGGGTCCACTATCCATATACTTGTTGAAAGGGAATTCTGGAGGCAACATCACTAGTGGATTATGGCTCTTAGCCGACGGAACAGTTCCGTCTCCTAAGAGTATTTTTCCGTCTCCTAAGCTCTTAGCCGACGGAAATTTCTTCGACTAAGATCCGTTGGCTAAGAAGCGTCGATAAAGACCCTAGCCAACAAAAAATTTTATTCCGTCGACTAAAAGACAACATAGTCAACAGAATTTCTGTAGACTAAGATCCGTCTACTAAGATTTTAACCGACAGAATGATTCCGTCGGTTAAGTTCCTAGGAGACAGACATATTTTAAAATAAAAACAAATTAATAATCATCTTAGGAGACGGAATTTTCGTCGGCTAAGATCTTAGCCGACAAAAAAAAATTAAAAAACTCTTAGCCGACGGAATATTCCGTCGCTAAATCTAAAAAAAAATGGAGATAGATCATCGAAAATTCACAGTCGGCGATCGATCTCCGGCAAGAATTCCGGCCATTCCGATTCCGCACACCACCATAATCAAAAACCACTACCCACCACCACCACACAAAATCACCAAAAACCATCACCACCACCACCACACCACCACCACCACTACGCACCATCACCAAAAACTACAACCACACACCATCACCACCCACCACCACACACCACACCACCACCACACACCACACACCACACACAAGAGAAGAGAGGAGAGGAGAGGAGAGGAGAGGAGAGATTAAGAAGTAAAGAGAGAAAAGAATATTTAAAGAAAAAACTTTGATTTTTTTTGAAATTTTTTTTTTTTCAGAAATTTAGCGAGGGGATTCGAAATATTTAGCTCTTAGCCGACGGAATGCAACAATTTCGTGGGATAAGTGTTTGAAATTTTTTCTGAAATTTTAGTCTAAAATTTTGTGCGGGAAAATTGTTCTGAATTTTTTTCCATAGCCGACGGAATTAAATAATTTCGTACTAAGCGATACCTTAGGAGACGGAATTATTTAATTTCGTCGGCTACGGGGTTAAAAATTATTATTTTTTTTTGTTTTTTTTAGTTAATTCCGATGGAATTATTTTTTCCCATACACATATTTCAACATAATAATGATATCTGATGGTGGGATTTTTTTTTGAATTTTGACGATCAGAATCACAACATGCCTACTAATATTATATAACTTGTTTACTAAGTGTTAAGTAAATGTTCCGTTTCAAAAACAAACTATACATCGAGGCTTCAAACGAAAAAAAGTCGTGAAATAAGATATGACCGGAATAGTGAAATACGTCTACGTTTGGAAAATCACGTAATTCCGGTAAAGTCTCGGTGCCGATAGTTGCAGTCAATGCAATTTTTGATTCTTTCTCCCTAGAGGTAGCACTATCTCCGGTGGTTATTTTTCATAAAATTTTTATACCACTGGTTGCGTCTCATCGATTTGAAACTATTTTCAGTTGAATGTCCGAGCAAAATACGTAATTTAGACGGTTAAATAACCATTTTCGTGTATAAAAGGGTTTGACTTACAAGATTGACCGTAAGGATCGGGCTTTTAACGTTGTCGGATCAAGTTGAATTTTTTCCTATAGGCATATTTCGACATAATGATCATATCAAATGGTCGGATTTTTGTTTCTCAAGTTTGATCATCAGAATCACAGCATGTCTACTAATGTTGTATAACTTGTTTACTAAGTTTTAAGTAAATGTTCTGTTTCAAAAACAAACTATAGGTTTGACTTACATGATTGATCGTCCGGATGAAACCCTTAAATTTATTGGATCAAGTTGAATTTTTTACGAAAGACATATTTAAACATATTGATAATATCTAAAGGTCGGATTTTTGTTTGTGAATTTTGATAATCGGAATCACAACATGCCTACTACTTGCCATTATTTATCCCTATGGGAAGCCCTATCATCGAGGGGTAAATGTCTCAAAATTTTTAGATGGGCAGTTGCGTCTCATGATGGTGAGAGTTTGTTGTGTTGAAGGTTTGACCAAAATATCTCATATAGATGCAGATTTAGGTATTTTCATGTATTAAGTGTTTAGAAAAACAAAATTTTGAAGCCTTAAACGAACTCGGATGACCAAAAAAACCAATATGTCATGATGATAGCGATAAGTTTGACTTGTACGCCCGTTTCGCTTCTAGATTGGTATCACAGTAGTCAATCAGACACCGAAATATCCGTAGTGCAATTTTGTAAGTATTATTTTTAATCGACGAAATATAAACTTTTACGTCGGCTATGAAAGATTTGAGTCGACGGAATATAGTTTAGATTCTGTCGGCTATGCTTTTAGGTCTTAGCCGACGGAATACAAGATTTTCTTTCGACTAAGAGCTTTCTTAGCCGACGGAAATAGCCAGGATCACAGATCCGTCGGCTAAGAAGAGCTTAGTCGACGAACGTATTCCGTCGGCTAACAGGTTCTTTGTCGACGAAGTTTTTCTCCTAGCCGACAGAACTGTTTCCGTCGGCTAAGAAAATCATAGCCGACGGAACAGTATAAATTTTGTCGGCAAAGAGTGAAAATCCACTAGTGCGTGGGGCTCGTCTGTAGCCAAGATGGTGGCCTTGGTGGAGCTCTGTAGTAGGTCGTAATTGTTTTGGAGTTTTGTTTGCTATTATTCTAGCTATGACGAGCTACTAAATTATAATTTCAAGCTGAACGAAGGTGAGTGTCCATTGTGGAGCTTCTGTATTGTTGTTGTTGTATTTTTGTTCTGGAATCGAGATTAAATTTCAATTGTTTGTGCATGTTGTCGAGAACTTGGTGTTATAGAGGAAACAGGGAGACTATGACCATCTTCCCATGAGTTGTCAGAATCCTACAGAAGATTCCAGCAAGTCGCCGGAATCCAATGCGGTCAGACAACAGATTTCTGACAGAGAGCCGAAGAGGTAGAAATCGACTCTTTCGATATTATCCTAGTTGTAGAATTTTCGGTAGTCATAAAACGAGTAATTACGAAAAATTCATAAAAAAGGAAGTTTCCATATTAGGAAACTTTCCATTTTTGGAAAGTTGACCGGTAAAAAGAAAAGTCAATCATGGTCAACCGGTTAAATTAAGCCAATCAGATCGTTAAATGAAAATTTGGTCAACTGAAGATTCTTGGTCAAAATCGAGGAAACGGTCAACTCGAGAAGTCTTAATTGATATTATAGGAAAAAGTAATATTTGAGTTTCGGTATTTGTAAAATACATAATTATGCCAATTCAAGATAAAAATATGAGTATTAAGTCCATATTAATTTCCCGAATGATTATACGATAACTCGACACCTGATAAGTTGATTAAAAAAGTTTAAATATCATGTATGATTGTCGACAACTAAACTTTAGATCAATAATCGAGAAAAAAGTTTAATTTTAGAAAGTCGATAAAAAGAGATTAGTCGGTCAACCCTAGTCAAACTAAGAAAATGGGTTGAATCTGACTGATATGTTTTGATGTTTATCGTCAAACGCAGATTGTCTCAAGAAAATTGTGAAGCAATGCTCGAGGAGTATTCCAAGCATTTGGGAGGCTTAAACCAAATTACTATGAGTGGACCTTTATTTTGAATTAAATGCATGCAATGAATTTAATCTAAATTCATGATTGATCTTTTTTGTGGAATTTTAAATGATGGAGTTGATTCTCCTTTTTATGAATTATTTTTCCTCTAATTTATATTAGGAAGAGTATAACCATATTTTAATGGGGGAACCGTATTATTTTGAAAGTTTTCGAAAATGAGTTTTTCGATGGAATTTGGTATTTGAAATTGTTTATGTCCATACAATGTTAAATTTTTACCGGGGATCATCGTTTTGAGCTTGAATTTGCAGATATAAATTTTGGAATTTTATTGAGTTTGAGATTATGCTTTGAGCTCCTAGGAATTGATGTTTTGGGATGATCCCTGAATTTATGATTTTCTTTAGACAAGTGGGTCGGGAAAGATGTTTCATTTTTTTTCTCGTGTGTTTTATTTGATTTCCCGTATTTATTTATTCTCCATGATATTTGACATGTGGGACAAAAGTTGAAGTTTATATTTTTATTGGGAAATCCTTTGTTTATAACTTTTATATTTTGAGTACGGTCAGAAAACTATACATGATGCATGAGATGTACTATTTTCTTTACGGGGAAGAATTTTTTATGAATTTCGGTTTTGTTTTATTTCAACATAAAGGGTTGTTATACATATATTATTGCTAGCTAGCCTTTATTAGCGTTGGACTCTACAAAGCCTGGTAGGTTGAGTAATAAGTGAGGAGTAGTAGTAAGGTTCTGACCCTAGCTTGGGAGACTTATTGTATGGTGAAACTTCTTCCCCTCTTGTGTTGAATTTTTACTAATGAGATTGGTTTATGGCTTTTCATTCATATTTCCCAATTTCTATCGTGATTACTGAACCAATGAGATTGATTTTCAATTATTATTTGCCCATTTATATATATTTTGATTTATAGCGGGGCTGGTATATCCTTTTTACGAGATTTATGGGATTTTTGTTTACTATTTGAAAATGTTGCATGCTTTATAGTTTTTAATGTCATGGAATTTGTGAAAGTATAAGATGTATTTTCTTTAAAGTAACCCAAATATTTTTGTCCACTCACTCTAACGTGTTAAAATATTTTCTCTTGGGTCCTTGGTTTTAAATACCTAGTTTGCAGGTCAGTTTAGAAAATGTTGGGCGTACAGGAGATGCATAATCATCATTGTATTCCTATTTCCATTGTCATTTAGTTTTTTCTTACTCCTTTAGATATGCTATGAGATTTGTGGGATATGTTGAGATTAGTTTTGGGAGCAGGGTGGTTCCAGATGTTAAAGGTGGTATATTAAAGTTAGAGAAGTTATTTTGCTTGCAGGTAGGGTTGACAATTTTCAAGGGAGATTATGCCAAAATTTTTAGTAAAATTTCCCTTGAGATAGTCCATGCATGAATTACTTCGGGTTTAATGGGTTAATCTGGAATGGGTACTGACAAAGAACTCATGATGTACTCATGGTGTACCTTTCCACCAATGAGAAGAGTTGAAGCCCTAATCATCCATATGCATGGGTCTTCCAGGGCCGGCCTTGCCTACGGGCGAAGCGGGCGATGGCACGGGGCACCATAAAGAGAGGGGCACAAATTTTCAAATGCATGCGACTCTAATATATGTTTATATGTGGTGCTACTCTAACTATTAAAAGCTAAATAGCTAATGATCATTTGACATATAGAGAGCATTTAGCAAATAGCAATATGCATATATTTTTTTCTTGAAAATCTACAATATGCATGATTAACTTCGGGATCTCTACTCCCATATATAGTTATACAATTAGCTAAAATTTTTATCTTAACCGTTCAATATCTAGGTATATATATATATAGGGAATTTGTCAGGTGCGGACGTCTGTACCTGAAGCTAAGGTACAAACTTCCACATTTGATCCATTGTTTTAGAGATAATCTACTTATATATACCTAGATATTAAATGGTTAAGATAAAAAATGGATCAAATGTGGAAGTCCGTAACTTAGCTTCAGGTACGGACGTCCGCATCTAAACAATTTCATATATATATATATATATATATATATATATATATCAGCCCATTCCATTAAGGGATCCTTTTTTGACATATATGAGGGATTAGGGTTTACACCAACTTTTTGATCACAAAATCACATCTCTACCGTTCAATATGTAGTTTTATATGAGTAGATCACTTCTGTAAAATTTCATCCAAATTGGTAATCACTAAGGTGCTCAAAACTACTAATTAAAAGTTAAAGCATAAACAGTTCATGTTTGACAAATTTGATACGTCAATTAATTTCAGTTAGTTTGAAGCCTTAACGATCACCAAATTAGATGAAATTTTACAGAGATGATCTACATATATGTATTTAAATATTGAACAGTGAATATGTTGATATGTGATCAAAAAGTTAGTGTAATCTTCAATCTCTCATATATGTTAAAAAAAGATCCCTTAGTGGAAGGGTCTTATATATATATATCAAACAGTTAGTGTAATCTTAAATCTCTCATATATGTTAAAAAAAGATCCCTTAATGGAAGGGTCTTATATATATATAAAGAATAGACATTAGTTATAAAAATGCATATTTTAAATTTTTAGACACAATTTGTCTTTCCTCTTCTTCTTTGTATTTCCCTTCTTACTTTTCATCCGGACTCAAAAACGGATGAAAAGGAGAAGAAAAACAATTCAACCAGCATTTTTAGATATAATCAATATGTGTTAAAGAAACAAATGTTCTTGTTTAAAATCATGCTGAAAATCTAGACAATATATATGAACTACGACTCGTTCCTGATAATCGAGCTCGTTCCGATAATCGAGCTCGTTCCGAT
The DNA here is from genome assembly GCA_951800085.1 of Comarum palustre. Taxonomy (NCBI): domain Eukaryota; kingdom Viridiplantae; phylum Streptophyta; class Magnoliopsida; order Rosales; family Rosaceae; genus Comarum; species Comarum palustre. The sequence goes on along the minus strand of OX637592.1, from coordinate 2,392,577 downwards.
AATCGAGTTTGAAGCACATCAAAATCATTGCACGTCTATGTAAGATACAATGGGCACCAAAACCATTTTCCGCCCTGGGCACCAAAAAGGTCCGGACCGGCCCTGGGGTCTTCAATAAAAAAACCAACAGAGATTACCGCCACCGCACCATCAGCTAGAATGATTTAACGTTGCTCTCGCTTTCCTGATCACGATCCGCTTCTCGCCCACCTTGCACGTCGTTTCTACTCTTGTAAATGCGTCGGCCTTGCTCTTCCACACTCCAGGGTCACGCCACTACCGTGTAAACTCAGATGCTCAAAGCAAGGCTGGACCTTGCCTCCTGACAATGACCACGACGTCAAGCCCCACCACGCGCAAGCGGAAACCTAGATCGCTACCGCCTTCCTTCAAATATAAACCTAGATGGAGCCGTATTTGCACATCAAGACCCACTTTTTAACATGAAATTGTCAAAATAATAACAACAAAAAAATGGACAGTGACATTTCCACATGAAAGTGTGGATTGTAATTATTGGGCTGTGTGAAGATGTCAAATATCAAAGAAAAACGTGGTCAGTTTTGATAAACATAAGATACATCTACACGTTCTCCGCAAACTTTAGCTTAATAAATATCATCTAGGGCTCTCATTTTAGGCTTTGTTTCCGGCATATCAGAAACAGCTCATCACCTGGTACTAGAATGCAAGTCCTACGTATCAACTACACCAAACAATAAGATATGCAAGTGAACGAAAAGGAGAACGACGTATAGGAATGAAAAATTACAACGATGAGACCGTAAGATTCATTCTAGACGTCTCTCATGAGACATCGAAAGTAGACTGAACGATACAACCCAGAACAGACGAGTTCAGCCTCTCTATTTATATAACTGAAGTATCTTTAAAATATAAATTTGACTTTTCTATTTGGATTTTTGTTGTTTGGATGGTTTAAAACCATTAGATTGAATAAAGATTACATGAGAATGACATCACATAACCACATTGTACTCAATCTAAGGGTTTTAATTCATCCAAGCAAATCCAAACAACAAAAATTCAAATAGAGAAACCAAATCCTTCAAATATAAAAGACAATAAAGTCTGCTCTGAAGTCTAGCGAGCTACGCGCATGTATGTGATTCTTAAAAGCCATAATTGTCAATTTGCGACCTTTTATCTTGGTGTTTATTGGCTACCCAATTTGATACCCTAGCTTTTATTTCAATCAATTTGCTACAATTCCATCAAATTTGCTACTTTAGGCTTTTAAAAATAATCAATTTACTTATCCATATTTCAATATCGACCAACTTCAACATTCGATTTTAGAATTTATTCATGTTTAAATGAAGAAATGAACAAATCAAAATGACAAAAAGGTAGTAAATTGACTAACTTTAAAAACATAAGGTAGCAAATTGGCAAATTATGAAAAGCTAGGATAGCAAATTGGCTGAAATGAAAGCTAAGGTAACAAATTGACACTAAAGTAAAAACTAGGGTAGCAATTTGGCTAAAAAACATTCCTAAAATGACAGCACAAAGAAAAGACTACCTCGAACCTCTCCATCCCCTACTCCCTCCTCAATCAGGGCATATGCACCCTTCAACCTCCTTCAATCCCCCAATCCATCAATTTAATTGCCTCTTTCAATCACTATTCACTATAGATTGCATTTCTGGGTTATTTTTTATGTAGCGGTGCAACTCCGTCAGAGAGGCAATCACTATTCATCAATTTAAATTTTTATTTTTAAAATTTTATATATGATATTTAACCAATAATCAAATGACATGTGACATTTTCGGGCCTCTTATTGGTGTGGATTTTCGATAGGATTTCAGACCAACCAAAATTTGACACGTGTATGTTTGTCGACCAAATAATATCGTTCGATTTTGGATAGGATTTTCAATTAGATTTTTGACGATTTGACACATAGCATGATATTCAAACTTTATGATCCGAAATTGTCCATAAATAAGTCGGATCACCTATTCTATACTCACTCAACCTTCACAACTCATTTACATCACTACCAAAACACAATCTCTCAATTACTTCTTCACATTCTCTCATCACTATGATGAGCTTCTTTCGTAAATTGTTGAAGTAAAGGTAAGAACAAAGTCAAGATGACGCTCAGATGATGGATACCATGATGAATAACGCGGCCATGTTTATGTTGCATCTTGATACTTCAGATGAACCACAAGGACGAGGTTCACGTCCTGGTCGCCCTTCTAATCACCTCAGAAATAGGAAATCTGGGGGAACAAGTCTCATGGCTGATTACTTCATCGAGCGCCCTATCTTTAGGGTGGAAGAATTTCGTCGGAGGTACCGAATGCACACCCATGTGTTCAACCGAATCATGAAGAAGCTCTGCAACCACGACACTTAATGGCATCAAAATGTTGATGCCGTTGGAAAACTAGGGTTGTTGCCCTAACAAAAGATGACAGGTGCCCTTCGAATGTTGGTGTATGGTGCAACTACTGATCAGTGTGCCGAGATATGCAGGATGGGTGAATCAACAACACTAGAGTGCATGAAGAAGTTTTGCCAACAGGTGGAACATTATTTTGGTGAAGAATATCTCTATGCCGCAACACAGCGAGATCTCCAAAGGCTTCTTGCTAGGGCCGATGAATGAGGCTTTCCAGGAATGATCGGAAGCATTGACTGCATGCATTGGGAGTGGAAGAATTTTCCAACAAGATGGCATGGAGCTTATAGTGGTCGGAAGGCTCGTCCCACCGTCATACTTGAGGCCGTGGCCTCGCATGACACATGGGTGTGGCACTCTTTCTTTGGTGTGCCAGGAGCTCAAAATGATATCAACGTCCTTGATCAATCACCGATCTTTGAAGGGCTCATAGCCGGAAACACCCCGGCTGTGACATTTCATGTTAACGAAATGAGGTATAACAATGCTTATTATCTGGCTAACGGAATATATCCAAGGTACTCAACATTTGTTAAAACTATTCCCAATCTCGAATCCCAAGCACAAAAACTACTTGCAAAGAAACAAAAAGTGTACCGCAAAGATGTAGATAAGTGTTTTGGCATCCTGCAATCTCGTTAGGCGATCATTCGTCATGGAGCTTGGTTACACAAGAGGTTGACTCTGAGAAGCATAATGATCGCTTGTATTATACTGCATAACATGATTGTGGAGGATAAATTTGTGGAAAACGAATTTGTCGAGCCGAGAGAAGAAGATCTACTAAACCCACTAGCTGCAAGAGTTTATGGACCAGTGGATCAACAGGGTAATCGAATTCCTTTTTTACCAGTGGAAAGAGATGGACGAAACCAACATGCATTTTGGGACCGTATTGACCATCTCGAGTCAGCTTACATCCACAACATTCTTCAGAATGATTTAGTGGAGCACAATTGGGCTTTGGAAGCCAAATAATAATAATAATAATAATCAATTGTGGATTTCAATTTGGTATTGTATTTTTATCTTGTGTTGTATTTTAATAAGGTATTTAAAAAAAAATTCATACATAATAACTTGAAATGGAGGAACATAAAATAACGAAAAAATATTACAACATAATATCACTCTTCATCAAAGTGAACATAATAATCATCACTAGTGCTACTACTCTCATTCATTTTTCTCATGATCTCCGCTTTCCTCTTTGTGTGTCATGTCAACTTTCCCGGAGTCATGATACTCTTATCCATTGTCATAATTTTGGTTTCTTCTACCAACTCTAAATGAGCATCACGTCGGGCCAACCTTGCTTCCTTTTGTTTTTCAAGCTCAAAGCTCTCCCTTGCCAACCGAATGCTCTCCTCATTTCTTCTCATACTAGCCTCCATAAATATCTTTTGATTACATTGCATACTATTAAAAATCGCTAAAGATAACTCTTCTTTCTCGGTCATACCTTTTTTTCCTTTCTTCTTTGCTTCCTTTGCCGCTTTTATTCCCATAGGTTTAATCGGACTCGTAAGACGATGTCTCTCTTGGTTTGGTGGCGGAGCTGTGTATCCTTCATCATCACCCAAGTCAATATTCTCATCCAAGTCGATATGCTCATTGGTGTCATGAAGATCAGGGGATGGAAAATTTCGGTCAAACGGAGAAGGAGTACTACTCTCAACCGTCACGAAATGAGGATGGTTCTTTAACGCTTCATAACAACCTTTCTTATCAAATTCCTTTTTAAAATCTTTGTAATATAATGATTGAGCTTGAGTTTCCTACAACATAAAAAAAATATATATATCACATATATGAAAATTAAATTTCATATATTAATTGAATTTAATGTATGATAAAATACATTTAATTGAAATTTTTAATGTATGACAAAATACATGAAAAAAACTTAAAAATAGACATACCTCATCAACCAAATTCGTCCCACTAGCCGCAAGAGTACTTGTTTTTGTTACACAACTATGCCACTTCTTAATCATTTTCTTCAAACGCGAAAAACGTGATTCGAGCGTCATTTTGGAACGGGGTCCTTGGGAAGGATTGTCGGGATTTCCACACCAATTCTTAGTGTAATCGTCATGGACTTTCTGCCACAAATTACCTTTGGCTTGATATCAGTCGGTGATGTTGTCGGTGGATTATCGTCCCCAAGAAACACATAGTTGCAAGTCTTCGGAGGGAAGTCAATTAGACATAGAAATTAGGAAATTAAGAAAGAAATTGGAAAATTATGAAAGAAATTGAGAAATTAATATATAAAGGAATAGAGAAGAAATGAGTAGTGGTGTAAATTGTGAAGAATAGAGTTAGGATATATATAGAAAAAATTCGACTGTTGGAATCAGACCGTTTGGCCTTTGACCAACGGCTGCCACGTGGCAGCTTCTGGTCGGCCAACGGTAAAAATGTTGTCGGCCATCTTTTTATTTTATTTTTTTAATGGAGCGTGTTTTACACGCGTCGTATTAAAAAAACAGACGAGCACCCACGTGTGTGGGACCCACACTCCCACCGACCCAATCACTGGGGCAGCTGCCTTTTTGGCAGGTCCCACCTCCTTTTTTTTGCCTCTCATTCTCCGCTGCATCATCTCTTCTCCATCTCGGCTGCAATTCTTCTACCAAATAGAGTGACTGCAATTCTTCTAAACTCGTCCTAAACAATTTTCACATAGATGATGCAGCAACCAGAAAAAAGGAAGTGGGTGTACTCTTCAAAATTTCTAAAAATACTGGGTATCATGTAGCACTGAAAAGATGGTAATATTACAAGTACTTCTTAACAGAGTGGGGAGTAAAAATGCAAATCATAACAGAGTTGAACCATAGTATGCATTAGCTAAGCAACCATGCACAGCAAAAGCCAACTAATGTTTATCAGCATCCTAATGTCCAAAATTTATCATTCACCTCAACTTACACAGGCAAGGTTAATGGAGATGCAACAAAAAAATATTAATGGAGGAGATGAATTATGTGCAGCTTCTAGTGTAAATGTTGCCAATTTTTCTAATCCTCATAAAATTGGTGTCTTGGGGGTGAGTGTGGTAAAGTTCATCTGCATCATGATTTTAAATCCGGTGGTTACAGAACAGTTTTAAAGAGGCAACATTTTTCTAAACTCCTCTTCAGATGAAACCCTCACTCGTTAATACAAAAATAAGTGGTGTAAATCACAGTAACAAGTTTCATGTCATTCAACAACATCAGAAGTACAAATCCACAATGTTAAAATTCAGATTTAACAAAACTGGTGCCAAGTAATTCCATTACAAGATGAAATAGAAAATTTATCAATTCATACACAGATGGCCAAATTGGGTGGTTTCTCACTGTCAAATAAAAGAGTTAAAACAGTAGAGGCAACCCTAATTCAAATGACCACTCAAACAACCTACCATAGTGTGCGCTACATTGGGTTCTTAGGTCACACGCATATCCATTGTGTCCATGATTCAGCTCATCCTGTATGCCCTGCTCAATATTTACACATCAACTTCAGAGACCACAGTTTTGCATAACTACCACACTGCTCCGTAGCAAAAGAGTACAATTGAAAATAAGGCATAAACGAGCGAGTGAAAAAGCAAGACTGACCTAATTACAAAACGAAGCCCTTCAAGTACTCGGGGTCTCGCTTGGCCCTCTCCTGAAACTTCTTGAACCACCGATCCAATATATCCATGGGCACCACCAGCCTGGAGCCATCGACGCCACAAAACGACTGCATAAAATTGAACAGATTTTCCCCAACCTTCATGGCCAGACGCTCGATTCGTTTATCGGCGGTGACGTCCAGCGACGGCAGCGTGGCCAGGTCCTCGACCGAGACCCCGATCTTGGCAGAAAGCGGGGCGGCGTCGGCGGTGAGCTGGAGCTGACCGCCGGGCTCCGGCCAGGGGAGGGCGAGCACCGCCGAGGGACGAGCGACGGTGACCGCGCCGCAGAAGAAGAAGGCGGAGCCGGGAGACTGGATGTAAACGGCAAGCGCTTTGTCCGGCGGCAGCTGGAAGCCATTTAATAGGAATATGCACATTTCACGAACCTGATCGTACGCCTCACCTGTGACCGCAGATTAGAAAAACAAAAGGAATTTAAAAAAAAAAGAGGAGAACAAGATTGGTTTGATTGATTACCCACGAAGGTGTTCATGTCGAGCACCCAATGGAAAGTGTCGATCTGGGAGAAGGAGCTGATGTCCATTGGGAAGCTACGGTTGGGGAAAACAACTCCGAACATCTTCTCCTTCTTTGTTTCTGTTTCTGTTTCTGTCGGTAGAGTTTACGATTTTTAGGGTTCCGTGGTAATGTAAAGGAGATGTGAGAAGCCTCCGGAATACCCTAGATTTTGGAGATGTGAGAAGCAAACATTTTAAATGCACTGTGACTATGGTAGTGTCCTTATCCACCGGACCAGACACGTTTACTACACGTCAATCGGATTGAAAAGAATTACAAATGAGAGGGGATGGGAGAACGAAGGCATGCAATAGGGAATGGGTCACTTCTATTCTTTTGTGGAGGAATTACAAGTATTATTATCCATTGCTAATGTTGCTAGAGCTAGAAAGACTGTTTTGTGTTCCCGTGTTTAGTTTGTTTTTCCTTTTTGTTTGGGCTTTTAGGTCCCTTTTGTTACAAAAAAAGTATTATTATCTATTATCCATTCGTATTCATGTGTTTACTAATATAAGGAATCAAAAGTATTATTATTCGTTATTGATTCTTATCATAAACCTAATTTAAAAAAGGCAAAAAAAGTATTATTATTCATTATTCATTCGTATTCATGTGTTTACTAATATAAGGAATCAAAAGTATTATTATTTGTTATTGATTCTTATCATAAACCTAATTTAAAAAGGCACCATTCATTATAATTTTTATGGTAGGGTTTCATCTGGATGTTTTTAGATTGCTAATAAAAAATGAAGACATTTTGGAAATGTAAATTTGATTCCCCCATGCTCAGAAATCAATACCATATCCCCCACTAGAGTAAAAATGAGGTAGTCAATCTGATCACTCATGTGGTTCCTACGTAGCTTTCTATTCCCCCTGATTAGTAAGCACCCAAATCTAAGATGTAAGGGAATCAATCTTGAAGAAATGATTCACTTTGAGGATTAGTAAACGCGCCATAAACTCTGGAGTTGATTTGGATAATGTTGTTATTTTTTATCAGGTATTATAATTTCGTGAGTCAAAATCAAAATCTCTCATTTTTGAAAAGAGAGACTATGCCGCTAGACCAAATGACATTGGTAGTCTAGTACTGGGCAATAGTGTTGCTATTGAAAATCCTAAAATTTGCTAAATGTACCTCTTATTTTTTTTTATATTTTTTATAATTACCATACACTATTCATCCTAACAAGCACCTTTTTATCATTATTCGTAGGTCTGTCATTTGGTTTTGCAATTACCAAACCGTTCAAATACGATTGACATTTTAGATTTGGTACAGGCCGGTAAAACTGAAATCGAAAAAATATCAAAAATTTAGATTGGTTTAATAAATATTGAATATTAGTTTGAGTCTTTAACACCTACAGTGTCTGAACTCTTGAAGACTTGTTAATATAGTACCTGAACTTACAAAGTGATCAATGTAGTACCCAGACTCTTCTTTTGGTATCAAAGACATACCTATTAGGGATAAAAGTGTAAATTCAACTTCTTCTTTTTTAAAAAAACTGTATTTAGGATATTCTAAAAACTAAAACCTATTCACCTATCAACGTAAGAACTAGCCTTCAACATGTCAAAACTTCACCTAACGACTTCATGTCTTATGGTTACTAGAACTTGTGGAATCACTGCTGTCTTAAGTTGGAAGATTCATTGATTTTAGTATGCAGAAATATCTCAAATACAAAATTCAAATTTAGCAACTGAAATTAAAATACTTCTAAAAAATTTTGTGACGGAATTATGGGCACTAGATATAATTTATTTGAACAACATAACTACAAATACAGAACCTAGAGTCTCGCTCTTGGGTAAACAACTATAAATTGTTTAGCTACTCATGATTGCACTTACAAATACTTATTTATAATAAAAGCACATCACACCGAATGATTATAGACTGAAATCTTCACACAGTACTCACACTCACACTCTTATTTCACACTATACTAGAGACACTGTTTACACACACTATTTTTCTGGCTTTCTGACTTCGAGAGGAAGGTTGAGAGTGTTTTCAACTTCTGTTCCAAGTTTTTCGATGCCTTTTCTCAGAAGCTTGAGGCTCCTTATATAGCACTTGGACTCCAAACCCGAATTAAACACAGCTAAGAAACAGTAAGAGACAGGAGAAATCAAACTTTACTTTAGCAAAAGTAAAGTATTTGTTTTCATGCGTCGGCAGCAATAAGAGAACTCACTAACTGAAAGGGATAAGGAATCCTATATCTTTTTCCCTTCTCTACTTTTTCAAGTCATTCTGTAGTGCAGTCAACTTCATTTCTCATGATGACTGAGAAAAAGTCACAATTCACTGGTGAAAGATGATTATAGCAAAAAAATCATTATTTTTTTCTCCACTTGCTAGAAGGCTTGAATCATAATCTCTTCACACCATGTTTTGATGCACATGATTGTCATGGCTTTCATCCATGTGGAATACTCTGATTTTGACTGTCATTCCTGCTTGATCCCTTAATCGGACCTTGAATTATACTGACATAATGATAAGGAGAGATATAGTTCATTTGTTCTTTCAGCATTATCCATTCAGGTGGAGTTGATATGAACTTTAATCTCAAGATACAACCGTCTGACCTAATGTTCTTGACAGCTTGAACTATCAATTCAGAAAATCCCTCTAAGTCATCATTAGATTTTGTTCACAGATTATGAACAAAACTATTCTCCATTTACAATTTTTGTTTCTGAGAGTGTTCAGCTTGGACATTAACCAGATATCTCTCATAATATAAGTTAGGAACAATAGACAAGGTTGGTGGAAGCATCTTTCATTTTCCCAGACGCTCATGGAATTTGAATCATTCGGACCGTTTCATTGTTGTCATAGGGATCTTAGCGCTTTCTGGATTTTCTAGGTATACTGCCTTAGACTTTTCCTTCTCTCTTGCATGGATTCCATGCAATTCTTCTGTAAGAGTTACAAGTAGATGATCTTCATTTTCTTCATGGAAAACATAAAGAATGTTGTCTATGATAATCTTTGGCTTGAACGCCAACAACGTTTTTGTCTGGAAAACTGGTTCTTTAAAAAACTTTAAAGATTGACCCTGAATAGTTTTCTTTCCTGTGATCACATGCAATATGTTTCCCCTAAAAGGGGTTATCCTGTTTTTTTGGCAAAACAGCAGCCATTAACAAACTTGATATGCTTTTACAGTCTACCGTTTAAGATGGGCTAGCCGGTCTTTTACCCTGAGACCGATCAATACATAATAAGTTATTCTAACAGCTCTATCATCCGGTACGCTACAGAACACACTCGCATAAGCTTTGAGACAAAATACTCCTAAGTGAGTTTTTCTTCTTCACTAGATTCTTCGGACGAACTTGATATGCCTTTACTATCTGTCTTTTCCGGTCTTTTGCCCTAAGACCGATCAGTTGAGGTTATATCCTTGGGATACAACAAATACTCTTGAGTGAGCTTTTCTTCTTCAACAGATACTCCGAACTGACTTTCGTTTTGTAAGGAGAATTCTGAGCTCTTATCTCAATCAGTTGGTTTTGTCCTGCCATGACCTGCTGCTTGACTTGTTTCAGCTGCACCATAAGATACGATCAATTGATAAACTGGTCCGTTATGGAGAGGACCTACAGTCTTATCTAGTCTTGCTTCTTTCCCAAAGATTCTTCTCCCATGATTCTAGTTTTCTATTTCTTGGGTTGGGTACTTCGTCTCTTTGAAACATTGTTATTTTTCTCGTAAGGGCGTCTGGTAGGAAATTCTTATTACCTGCAACTATTTCAACATCATATCATATTGAGATAAAAAAACTTGTCATCTCAGCACTATTCCCTTATCTGTGACATCAGTTAATTTGTAGTTTTTAAAATATTTTACTCTTTTATTATCAGTCCTAACCACAAATTTGCTCCCTAAAAATGTCTCAGCCCCCTTTATACTCTTAATAAGAGCAAAGACCTTTTTGTCTCCAGTAGAATAGTTTAACTCTGCTATGTAACCTACGTTAAACTTTTCCGAGAGAAATTTAAAAATCTTCTCATGATTTGTATCTGGGACAATATCCAAGACAACTCATGTCCAGTAATAATCATTTGAATCAGTTTGTAAAATGATAAAATCTTATTCTTCAGGTAACTGAGAAATAAAATCTCTCGCAAAGTTGACAACTCCCAAAAACCTTTAAAAAGATTTTGCATCAGGAATATAATCTAGGAACTGACTGATTTTCTTAAAATTATGTTCTTGGAGACGAATCTCTCCATCTTTAGTATGAAGGCCTAGGAAATCAATTTCTCATTTTATGAGGTGAATCTTCTTATGCCCAATGATGATTCCTTTTTGGACAATCAACTTGCATACTTGTTTAAGATGCTTCAAATATTCATTCATAATTCGCGAGAAGACAAAAATGTCATCTATATAAACTATACAAAAATCTGAGTAATGTTTGAAAATATTATCTATTTTCTTTTGGAAAACAGACGGGGCCTGCTTGAGGCCAAATGGCATAACCAGCCATTCATAGTGCCCTTGATGTCAGGACCCACCCCGAGTTAAAACCCTTTAACCCGAAGTAAATCCTGCGGGGACCACCTCAAGGGAACTTTTTACCGAAACCCCCTTTAAATAGCCAACCTTTCCTACATCCCCCCACTCGGCACTTCCATGAGTATTTAAAACAATCCCCAAACTCATGAGGCCATCCTGCTCTCTAACCTATTTAACTATCTGAGTTGGGTTAGTCAGAGCAGTCTACAAGGAAGATTACCCTAATGAATTTGCAAGCAGCAACGGATTGATCGACTATGCCTCGAAACCCAGAAAAAAAAACCCGAGAAAGCAGGAAGAACAGTGAAAATAGTGAGAGGGGTTTCGATTAAGGCTCCAATCGAATGATCGAAAGCATGAAAAAGGAAGAGGAAGATAAGAGAAGAAGAACAATACCCTTCACGCGCCGAATCGCTGCCTGGACGGCGAGTTCTCGCCGGAAAACAGCCGAGCCTTCCCCTCGCTCGATTTCCGACTGTGATGGGTGTATGGTGGTTGTGGAGGCTGGGCTAGGTAGAGGAAGAGAAGAGGGAGAGAATGGATGTAGTCCGCCGGCCTGGGGTGGCCGGAGTCACCGGCGCCGGGCGAAGGACTGTGGAGACAGAGGCGGAGCTCGGGGAGCTTGGGTTGACCAAAGTGGGATTTTTGACTTCGGTCAAAAGTCTCACTTCTATTTATAGAAAAATGGACGGCTGAGATTCAATCTTGAAAAGATCTAACGGTCCAGATTTAAAGAAGGTAAGAAGTAAAAAGGTTAAATGGTAAATCTCCTTTTTACCGGATTGATAATTGAAAATTATCATAAACTTCAGAAATTCACAGAAAATAGACGGTAACTCCGAAAAATATTCCAGAAATACCGGGAGACTCATGTCGGCATGTACTACAACATCGAGTCATTAAATCAGGTATTTGGAGAGTTTAGAAAAACTCAAAAATTAACTCGAGCGATAGCTTAACAAATTACCGATCGCAATTAAAAGTCCTACTTCTCTCGGGTCTCTCGGCTCGACAAATGTTACTAGAGCTAGAAAGGCTGGTTGTGTTCAGCTGTTTAGTTTGTTTTTCCTTTTTGTTTGGGCTTTTAGGTCTTTTTGTAATAAAAAAATATTATTATCTATTATCCATTCGTATTCATGTGTTTACTAATATAAGGAATCAAAAGTATTATTATTCATTATTAATTCTTATCATAAACCTAATTAAAAAAACACACCATTCATTATAATTTTTATGGTAGGGTTTCATCTTGATATTTTTGGATTGCTAATAAAAAATAAAGACATTTTGAAAATGTAAATTTCATTCCCCCATACTCAGAAATCAATAATACCATATCCCCCACTAGAGTAAAAATGAGGTAGTCAATCTGATCACTCATGTGGTTCCTACGTAGCTTTCTATTCCCCCTGATTAGTAAACACCCAAATCTAAGATGTAAGAGAATCAATCTTGAAGAAATGATTCACTTTGAGGATTAGTAAACGCGCCATAAATTGTGGAGTTGATTTGGATAATGTTGTTATTTTTTATCAGGTATTATAATTTCATGAGTCGAAATCAAAATCTCTCACTTTTGAAAAGAGAGACTATGCCGCAAGACCAAATGACACTGGTAGTTTAGTACTGGGCAATAGTGTTGATATTGAAAATCCTAAAATTTGCTAAATGTATCTCTTATTTTTTTACATTTTTTTATAATTACCATACACTTTATTCATCCTAACAAGCACCCTTTTATCATTATTCGTAGGTCTGTCATTTGGTTTTGCAATTACCAAACCGTTCAAATACGATTGACATTTTAGATTTGGTACAGGCCGATAAAACCGAAATCGAAAAAATATCAAAAAGTTAGATTGGTTTAATAAATATTGAATATTAGTTCGAGTCTTTAACACCTACAGTGTCTGAACTCTTGGAGACTTGTTAATATAGTACCTGAACTTACAAAGTGATCAATGTAGTACCCAGACTCTTCTTTTGGTATCAAAGACATACCTATTAGGGATAAAAGTGTAAATTCAACTTCTTCTTTTTAAAAAAAACTGTATTTAGGATATTCTAAAAACTAAAACCTATTCACCTATCAACGTAAGAACTAGCCTTCAACATGTCAAAACTTCACCTAACGACTTCCTGTCTTATGGTTATTAGAACTTGTGGTTGCTGTCTTAAGTTGGAAAATTCATTGATTTTAGTATGCAGAAATATCTCAAATACAAAATTCAAATTTAGCAACTGAAATTAAAATACTTCTAAAAAATTTTTGTGACGGAATTATGGGCACAAGATAGAATTTATTTAAACAACATAACTACAAATACAGAACCTAGAGCCTCGCTCTTGGGTAAACTCATGATTACACTTACAAATACTTATTTATAATAAAAGCACATCACACCGAATGATTATAGACTGAAATCTTCACACAGTACTCACACTCACACTCTTATTTCACACTATACTAGAGACACTATTTACACACACTATTTTTCTGGCTTTCTGACTTCGAGAGGAAGGTTGAGAGTGTTTTCAACTTCTGTTCCAAGTTTTTCGATGCCTTTTCTCGAAAGCTTGAGGCTCCTTACATAGCGCTTGGACTCCAAACTCGAATTAAGCACAGCTAAGAAACAGTAAGAGACAGGAGAAATCAAACTTTACTTTAGCAAAAGTAAAGTATTTGTTTTCATGTGTCGGTAGTAATAAGAGAACTCACTAACTGAAAGGGATAAGGAATCCTATATATTTTTCCCTTCTCTACTTTTTCAAGTCATTCTGTAGTGCAGTCAACTTCATTTCTCATGATGACTGAGAAAAAGTCACAATTCACTGGTGGATGATGATTATAGCAAAAAAACCATTATTTTTTTCTCCACTTGCTAGAAGGCTTGAATCATAATCTCTTCGCACCATGTTTTGCTGCATATGATTGTCATGGCTTTCATCCATGTAACATCCCACATCGACTAACGGACAGGGTGATGTACCATATATGTACATCGGTGACACCCATCTAGCACGAGGCATTTTGGGAGCTCAGTGGCTTTGGAGGGGATGAGAACTCCGAAGTTAAGCTTGCTAAGCTTAGAGCAATCCCATGATGGGTGACCCCCTGGGAAGTTGCTCTGAGAGCTCCTAGAAACAAAACCGTGAGGGCCGGCGGGCCCAAAGCGGACAATATCGTGCTACGGCGGAGATGGTCCGGGATGTGACAGATTGGTATCAGAGCCACTCTGCCGAGGGGTGCGAATGTGCCGACGAGGACGTCGGGCCCCTAAGCGGGGTGGATGTAACATCCCACATCGACTAACGGAGAGGGTGATGTACCATATATGTACATCGGTGACACCCATCTAGCAAGAGGCCTTCTGGGAGCTCAGTGGCTTTGGAGAGGATGAGAACTCCGAAGTTAAGCTTGCTAAGCTTAGAGCAATCCCATGATGGGTGACCCCCTGGGAAGTTACTCTGAGAGCTCCTAGAAACAAAACCGTGAGGGCCGGCGGGCCCAAAGCGGACAATATTGCTACGGCAGAGATGGTCCGGGATGTGACAATCCATGTGGAATACTCTGATTTTGACTGTCATTCCTGCTTGTCCTGCTTGATCCCTTAATCGGATCTTGAATTATCCTGACATAATGATAAGGAGAGATATAGTTCATTTGTTCTTTCAGCATTATCCATTCAGGTGGAGTTGATATGAACTTTAATCTCAAGATACAACCATCTGGCCTAATATTCTTGACAGCTTGAACTATCAATTCAAAAAATCCCTCTAAGTCATCATTAGATTTTGTTCATAGATTATGAACAAAACTATTCTCCATTAGCCACAATTTTTGTTTCTGACGATGTTCAGCTTGGACATTAACCAGATATCTCTCATAATATAAGCCAGGAACAACAGACAAGGTTGGTGGAAGCATCTTTCATTTTCCCAGATGCTCATGGAATTTGAATCATTTGAATCTTATGTAAGAGTTACAAGTAGATGATCTTCATTTTCTTCATGGAAAGCATAAAGAATGTTGTCTATGATAATCTTTGGCTTGAACGCCAACAACCTTTTTGTCTGGAAAACTGGTTCTTTAAAAAGCTTTATAGATTGACCCTGAATAGTTTTCTTTCCTGTGACCACATGCAATATGTTTCCCCTAAAAGGGGGTTATCCTGCTTTTTGGCAAAGCAGCAGCCATTAACGGACTTGATATGCCTTTACAGTCTACCATTTGAGACGGGCTAGCAGGTCTTTTTACCTTGAGACCGATCAATACGTAATAAGTTATTCTAACAGCTCTATCATCCGGTACGCTACAGAACACACTCGCATAAGCTTTGAGACAAAATACTCCTAAGTGAGTTTTTTTTCTTCACTAGATTCTTCGGACGAACTTGATATGCCATTACTATCTGTCTTTTGAGACGGGCTAGCCGGTCTTTTGCCCTAAGACCGATCATTTGAGGTTATATCCTTGGGATACAACAAATACTCTTGAGTGAGCTTTTCTTCTTCAATAGATACTCCGAACTGACTTTCGTTTTGTAAGGAGAATTCTGAGATTTTATCTCAATCAGCTGGTTTTATCATGCCATGACCTGCTGCTTGACTTGTTTCAGCTGCACCATAAAGATACGATCAATTGATAAACTGGTCCGTCATGGAGAGGACCTACAGTCTTATCTAATCTTGTTTCTTTCCCAAAGATTCTTCTCCCATGATTCTAGTTTTCTATTTCTTGGGTTGCGTCCTTCATCTCTGTCATCTCTTTGGAACATTGTTATTTTTCTCGTAAGGGCGTCTGGTAGAAAATTCTTATTACCTGCAACTATTTCAACATCATATTCATATTGAGATAAAAAAAACTTGTCATCTCAGTACTATTCCCCTATCTGTAACATCAGTTAATTTGTAGTTTTTAAAATATTTTACTCTTATATTATCAGTCCTAACCACAAATTTACTCCCTAAAAATGTCTCAGCCCCCTTTATACTCTTAATAAGAGCAAAGACCTTTTTGTCTCCAGTAGAATAGTTTAGCTCTGTTATGTAACCTACATTAAACTTTTCCGAGAGAAATTTAAAAATCTTCTCATGATTTGTATCTGGGACAATAGCCAAGACAACTCATGTCCAGTAATAATCATTTGCATCAGTTTGTAAAATGATCAAATCTTATTCTTCAGGTAACTGAGAAATAAAATCTCTCGCAAAGTTTACAACTTCCAAAAACCTTTAAAAGGATTTTGCATCAGGAATATAATCTAGGAACTGACTGATTTTCTTAAAATTATGTTCTTGGAGACGAATCTCTCCATCTTTAGTATGAAGGCCTAGGAAATCAATTTCTCATTTTATGAGGTGAATCTTCTTATGCCCAATGATGATTCCCTTTTGGACAATCAACCTGCATACTTGTTCAAGATGCTTCAAATGTTCATTCATAATTCGCGAGAAGACAAGAATGTCATATATATAAACTATACAAAAATCTGAGTAATGTTTGAAAATATTATCTATTTTCCTTTGGAAAACAAACGGGGCCAGCTTGAGGCCAAATGCCATAACCAGCCATTCATAGTACCCTTGAGGTGTTCCAAATGTTGTTAAAGCAATAAAGTCTGGATGCATCTTGACTTGCCAGAATCCTGATTTTGCATCAAATTTAGAAAAGATCTTAGCTCATTTGAGTCGATTGATAAGCACTCTTACTTGGTCTATCTGGTAACCGTCTTTGACTGTCTTTTTGTTTACAGCTCTATAGTCAATTACCATTCTAGCCTTTCCTCTTACTTGTTCTGCATCATTTCTTACCAAGAAGACCAGAGCATGATGATGACTATTGGAAGGTCTGATCAACTTCTTTTCGAGCAACTCTTGAATTTGACTTTACATCTCTTTTTTGTCATTTTTCCTGTAATGAGGGAATGGTTTAACATGACAAATATTATTTGCATTATGCATTTTGAGCTGACAGTATACTGGATCTCTTTCCCAGTACAACTAAGGATCTTCACTGATTACTGGCTTCAGCAAGTTTTCTATTTCTACAATAGTTGTCACTCTCTTCTGCTCGATCTTGTTAGCATACACCTTTAGGTTATGCTCTCTGATAAATTCTTCTTCTCCATCTGAGCTTTCTTGGTCTAATAAATCTGATTTAAACTCATCTAAAGGGGATTCATATTCTTCTTCTGACTCAGAGTCTTCTGAATTCAACCATGCAATTATCAATATTTCACTGTGACCCTTCAAAGTGTCTTTTAGCAGCAAAACTGGTTCTAAAACTGGCTTATAATCACCACTCTTCGTTGACGATCTCTGATATTGGTCTGTAAATCCCGGAATGGTAATGCTCACAGCGTTGGTAAGTTGAGATTCCCAAAAGAATTTGTTATTCTTTTCAAAACCAATCATTTATGGATTCTGAACTATCATGTGCTGAAGAATGAAGTCATTTCTAATTAATACATCTGGTCCTTGACTTTCACATTGCTAGATGATTTTTATGATAAAAGTTCCTCCTAAGAAAACTTTAATACCACGAGGCATAGTATCCTTAATTATTTTATTCTCTCTCATGGTTGTTCTAGTAACTGATTTTGGAGCATTTTCCTAATAATCTTCAGGTATGATATATCTTTTGGCAAGAGTATACCATAACTCACTATCTACAAAGGCATGTAGATGGTACTTCCAAATTTAGAAATTTTCAATCTTATAGTGGTGTAATTGCTGAATTTGCCTGTTTGGACCTATTTTACTTGTTCTTTATTTTCTACTGTCTTGCCAAGCAGTTCAATGAAATGATTGATTTCTCTTTTATCTGGCTTGTGATGGGATCAAAAGGTTTAACTTGTTGTATAACAAGTTATGTGATAAAAACTTCTCCCTGCCTTATTGCCCAATCATTAACGGAATCAAAGGACTCCTTTAATTCCTTGTTCTAGCTTAATGAAGTTACTAACTTCATTCTTTTCAAATCTTCCTCTAAGTTATGTCCCTATTGTTCAGCTTCGTAGAACTCTTTATATTCTTGTTCTACCATGGCGTGAGCTTCATTGTTTTTGGATTTTCTTCGTAATTCTGCAATGAAACATTCTCGATGATAGGTTTCACATGTACTTTTACAGTACATGGGGAGTGAATTACTATCATCGCAGTTGCAGTAATCATATGTAAATCTTCCTGGATTAGGGTGGAAGTAACTGATAATATCAGTAGTTTCTTTCTTTCAATTTCAGACCTTTAGGACAAATATATTATGAGGTATTTCTTCTTCTTCTTCTTCAGAACTTTCTGAAGTATTTTCTATTTCACTTTTCGAAGGCTATCTCAAAACCCTTTAGGTTTGCATATTCTATTGTTTCATTGTATTCTTCAATTAGAATCTTCATAGATCTCTTATCCTTTTTAGGACATTCATTTCTATAATTTCCTTCAGTTTTGCAAAGCTAACATCTGCACTTCTTCACTTCTCGAAAGGAATTCGAGGAATTAATATTTTTTCTTTTAAAAAATCTCTTCCTAGAAGATTTTTCCCTTGCAGAGCTCTTTTTGAATGAGCTTTTTCTGAATTTATACTTCTTTTTAGAAGACAAATTCTTTCTCTGCTTGTTGCAAGAGAAAATTTTCTTATATTTTTTCTCTATGTGACTGTCGCATCCCGAGACTATTTCCGGCCCCAAAATACGGCAGTAACCGCCGTAATCCCGGACTAGCGAGTAACCAATACGTCATCTGACGTATTAACTACCTTCCAGACCTAGATAATGAAGATCTGGTCAAAACCTATTATAGGAAGCTACTAGAACCATGAAACGATGCAGTAGCACAATCTTTGGAAGAAAATTCTCTGCCGTTTTTTACGGTAGGAGATTGCTGAAAGAGTCAGGCATTTCTTGAGAAAGCAATGTGTTGAAAACAGAAAATCCAAAACTGCAAAGAAGCAACTCAGATGAGTGGAAAATATGTGTCCCAAGATATTGGAGACACCAATACAGTGGGGATGTCACATAGAGAAAAAATACAAGAACAGGTTCTCCAGCAACAAGCAAAGAAAAATTTTTGCTTCTAATAAAAAATATAAATTCAGAAAAAGTTCCTTCAAAAAGAGCTCTGCAGGGGAAAGATCTCCTACTAGGAAGAGATTTTTTAAAGAAAAAGAACCAACTCTTCGAATTCTTTTCGAGAAGTGAAGAAGTGCAGATGTTGGTTTTGCAAAGTCGAAGGACATTCCGGTAACGTAGTGAATCCGGTAGAAATGCCAAAAAGGTAGTCTTCGAATCTCTTTAGGATGCATTGTTTCCGTTTAACCAAGTTTAAAAGTCGTAAAACGGAAATTACGTTAAGGGAAATGTACAAAAACGAAAACCAACCATATTTGAGATCTTTCCATTTTAGGAAACTTTATATTTTTGAAACCTACTAATTTGGAAAACTTTCTATTTTGGGAAAGTTTCCAGTTTGGGAAAGTCCCATTTTCAGAAAAACGGTTTAGTAAAGAATTGAAGTTCAACGAAGTGTTAAATTGTTATCGAAAATGATAACTGAAATTTCTTGAAAATGTCAAGTTAACTGTTTTAAGAAAAATTGGTGATTCACGTAAATCGGTAAATTGGCTCTTGGTAAATAAATTGGTTAATGAGACACGTTGGGTGTCCATAGTAATTCAACGAATTATTATGTGACACCCTAACATCAGATTAAAAATGGTTAAGGAAAGTTCGGAAGTTAAGTCGGACTTTCGGTAAATTAAGTAAACAGTCAATAACCGAAAAAGAAAGTCAAAAAGGTTAAAGAGTTAAAAAGAAAATTGGTTGGTCAATGTGGTCATTCCTGGTCAAACTAGGAATGTTGTGGTCAAAATGACTGTTATTGTTTCTTGGTTGCTAAGCTACTTTAATTCTGCAGTGAATCTTTGGATGAGGTAGCTTACGCGGTGACCTCGATTACCTAGACAGTTCCTGGAAGCTTAGAGCTTACGTAAAGAACGGCTATTCCAGGTATGGAAGCTAAACCCTCTTTGGTAGTGGTTTTGTATATATATGAAAGTGCATGATTTTTGTATGTTTATGGTCGATGCCTCGGGAAAGTTTTCTTTATATATGTGATAAATGATGTATGATTGGGCCAATAAAACCCGAGGCTAGACGTAAATGATTTTATATGATAATTCGGATACACTACCAGGATAAGCACTTTAGCCGAGGAAAATCTTTCGTCGGCCTGTTCATCAAATTCGTCGGCTAAGATCATAGCTGACGAGTTGTCGTCGGCTATGAAGTCGTCTGTAAAGGCTCGTCGGCTATGACTTTAGCCGATGAAATAGAATCCGTCGTCGGCTAAGTGTTACACTATAGCCGATGACATAATTTCCAATAATTCGTCGGCCAAAATCTTACTTTAGCCGACGAAATACATTGTCGTCAGTTTAAACATAAGACTTTGGCCGACAAAATATTAATATTTCGTCGGTCAACTTAAAAAACTTTAGCCGATGAAATGTAGTGTAAATCGTCGGCTAAATATTTTAAAAAAAAATAAAAATTAAATGGAGAAAAGCCGACGAAATTTACCATATTTTGTCTGCTAAACTACAACTATAACCGACGAAATTTACCATATTTTGTCTGCTAAACGTTGGAAAAAAATACTATAGCCGACGAATTATGGTAAATTTTGTCGGCTATAGTACTTTTTATACTAAAAAAACTACAAAATTTCTAAATTACCATCCAAGCAAGTTGCAAATTACACAAGCAATTTGATATAACCAACAACAAACACCATCAAAACTAGCATAAACATTTTGCATTAAATTTTTAATTTATAAATTGTTCATAAACCTAAAAAACTAAATAAATAATTGTTCATCAACCTAAATCTATATCCGCGCCAGGAGGAGGTTACGGCGGTTGAGGTAAGGGAATAGGCGTAGGCATGGGCGGAGGCGGAAGTCCCTGAAGCTGTGCAGCTGAAAATTCTTGCAAGTACTAGAACATCTGCTGCTGTTGTGCTTGCTGGGTGGCATATAATGCTGCATTATACTCCTGTAAAACGGCAGTATATGCTGTCTGGGCGGCTTGCTGTTCCCGTAACATCTGAACTTCCGCCTCTAGCTGAGTCGTTCTGCTGCTGGTCGAGGCTCCTTTTTTCTGAAATCCGAGAGTGGTTTTCAGTATCCCCTCGCCCTTCTTTCCTAGACCCCGGCAGTAGAAGTTATTTCCTCACGGTGGGAATGTTGTGCCCATGATCCTCGCCCCAACGCTGAGATCCGAAGTGTCGATCTAGGACATGGCTTCAGACATGTCTTCCTCTTGCGTGGCAGGCCATGTCTCCCTGACTATAGCAGCCATCACCTCGTTACTAACCTGCCTCACCCTTGCCTAATTTGATAGGAAAAAATAATTAATTAACATTTTGAAATATATATATATATATATATATATATATAGTTTACTAAATTTTAAAACGTAAAACGACTTACAATATCCTCCTGGGCGTCAGGATATGTCTTCTCGTACATATAGACGTACCGGTTGACCTCTGGATGTTCCCTGGCCGCCCCTACAAAGGAAAAAAATTAGTAAAATATTTTAAAACGTACTAATTATAATTCAATATAATAAATTATTATTTTTAATTACCTGTTTATGTGGGTTGTTGAATTCCGATATCAGAAGCCAACGCCACTCGTATTCCCTGAACTGGAACTCAAGGGGGTGCCAGAACGTTCGTTCTCATGCGTAGTCCAGTGGGTCCGTAACTCGTTCTTCCACTCCTTGTACCTGTAATACGCCAAAAAAATTATAAATGTTATTAATTATACATAATTTTCTTTTGTCATTAACTTTGCAACGTACCTTCCCTCATGCACAACGTCCTCCCAGGTGTTCCTCAGGTGCTGGGGAACATCAAACCACACCTGCATCAAAACATTTATTAGTTTAGTTTTTTCATAAATCTACAATGTAATAAATAATGTTAAATGTGAATTTTTTTATACTTACCGACATTGCGTTGTGGACCATGTCCTTAACCTCCTGTGGGACCTCACCCCAGTCTGACCACAACATTGGGACTCTATCCCTAATAAGCGCTCCCACGCGGCCGGAGTACATCCTCGTCTTGCCGCCCGATACTACGTTCTCATCCCCGTCAGTATCAATGACGATCCTTCCCGAGGTACTCACTGTCTTCTCGAGAGCCTTCCCTGTGACGGGACCTCTCTTCTTCCTTGTCGGCTTGGCTCCGACGGTGCCTATCATATATTGATTATTAATAAATTATTTTTATTATAATATTATAACATAACAAATTATTTATATATCATTATCTGAGGGTGTTGGGACGGATACGACGAATTCCGACTCTGTCACCGATGATGATACCCTCGCAGAAATTAAATCCGTACCAAACGGCACAAACAGGTATGTCGTTGATGGGGGGTATGCCGCTGATGGGGTCACCTGCAGCGGTTGTGGATAAATTGGCGTCGCTGAGTCATCAACTGCAGGTAATACCGGTATCAACCGCGGAAGGTAGAGAAGAGGCGGCGGCATCTGTACCCTAGAAGACCCACCATCTGAAACAGTAGGGCCCGGAGTCGGTGCCGTGTGTATCTAAGACATATGTGGTGCAGACACCTCCGCCTGAGTCGAAGGCCACAGCTGCCTCGAGCGAGGAGCGTCCGGCTGCCTGGAGGAGCGAGCGGCGTCCGGCTGCCTAGAGTAATGTGTGGCCCCCAGCTGTCTTTGTGTCAGCTCTAGAAGAGACGCACGTCGGACCGTCATTGGGTCCTGAAACGACGCCCGAGGGTTGCTAGACGTTCCCTCAGACGATTCAGCCCTTTGGCCCTTTGAACTCTTTGATTTACTAAATAATCCTTTCATCCTAAATAATATAATTAATATTTTGTTAAATATATAGCATTATAAAAAATTAACAACATTATCACAAATATATTAAATATACCAATTAATATTTTAATATACCCAATTTACTAAATATACCAAATTGACTTAATATACCCAAATATATTAAAAATTACCAATATACTTAATATACCCAAATATATTAAAGTATACTAATTAATGGAAATAATTCAATATAATTCAACATTATTACCAACAATATTATCACAAACAACATTATCATAAACAACATTATCATATAATTCAATATATTGAAAATAATTGAAAATAGTTCTATAATTCAATATAAACATGAAATTGCATACCTTAATTGTATAGGAGATGGGGGAGGCGGAGTGGTGGCCGGAAGGAGTCGAAAAAAATGAAAGAAAATCGAGAGGAGAGGGAGAAAGGAGTGCAGCCGAGAAGAGGAAAGGAGAAGAAATAGGGTTCTGTCGCTGGGTCTGAATATATAGGACGAAGTATAGCCGAAGAAATAAAAAATTCGTCGGCTAAAGTACTTTTTATAATTATTTAGTAAATTTATGTCCAATTTATATGGTTTATCAGTATTCAACGAAAATCCGACCGTCAGATATCATCGTTATGTTCAAACATGTGTGGGGGTAAATTTTTAGCATCATCCGACAAACTTAAGGACTCGATCCGCACGGGCAATCCCGTTAGTCAAACCCCTAAACACAAACAAACGGTGATTTGACCGCCTAAATTACGTATTCTGTCCGGACCTTCAACTACAAATAGTTTCAAATCGAGGAGACGCAACTAGTGGTATAAAAATTATAAGAAAAATAACCATCGGAGATAGGGCGTCCTCTATGGAGAAAGAATGAAAAAAATGCAATGACCGCAAGTATTGACACCGAAACTTATCGGAATTACGTGATTTTTCAACCATAGACATATTTCATCGTTCCGATCATTTGTTCGAAGCTTCTATGTATAGTTTGTTTTTAAAACGGAACATTTACTTAAAACTTGGTAAATTAGTTATACAACATTAGTAGGCATATTTTGATTGTGGCGATCAATCTTGTGAAACGAAAAACCGACCGTTAGATATCATCATTATGTTGAAACATGTGTGGGGGTAAATTTTCAGCATCATCGGACAAACTTAAGGACTCGATCCGCACGGTCAATCCCGTTAGTCAAACCCCTAAACACAAACAAACGGTGATTTGACCGCCAAAATTACGTATTCTGTCCGGACCTTCAACAACAAATAGTTTCAAATCGAGAAGACGCAACTAGTGGTATAAATTATTATTTTATTCATTTAACTTTAGCCGACGAATACTTAGGGTATTTGTCGGCTATATTATAGGGTTTAGGGTTTACAATTTAGCCGACGAAAAATTAGGGTATTCGTTGGCTAAAACTGTAAAATAGATAAAACTGTAAAATGTTTCGAGGGTGCACAAGGTTGACGACTTTCCACGCGTCACCCTTAACATTGTCATCAAGATAAAACACTTGTTTCACCGATGTCGTAAAAACGAACGGGTCATCTTCGTAACAGCTTGTAGCAGTGTTCACCTATAAAATCTCATACTGATCAATCTTCATGCTCTACGGGCTTCTAGTATCAAACCATCTACACTTGAAGAGGTGCACGGTCATGCCTTGCCCATAAACGAGTTCCACCACTGAATCAAGAACGCCGTAATAATCAACTCCATTCCGCCCACCATGCGCTATCACCCCAGAATTCTATGTTCTCCGTCTGTTGTCTCTTTTTTCACATATAAATTGCACGCCATTCACCTTGCACATCGGATAAACTCTTGATATTATCGGATTCACAGCTAGAAGTCTTAGTTCGTGCGACCAATTTGGGTGACTATCAAATTGAATATGGTTCATCTGCAACCAAATATTCAATGTATTGTAAATATGAATAATTATGCAATGAATGAGTCATGAACAAAAATAAAGAATTACATACCCAGCCGCCAAAATAGTTCGCGAACTCCTTGTTGTGGTAGTCGAGATCACCTTGAATGTCTGGACAGTATAGATGGATGTCTTTCCAGTATTCAACTTCTGGACAGTTAATCAATACCCACCAATGGGCTATGACTAGCTCATGTGGTTGCAACTTGTAGGACTCTGGTAAAATTCCATAAACTTCATCATTAGAGACTATGGAAAGGTTAAACTTCGGTACATCTACCAGTATGGTTTGTGGAGTTCCCTTCGACGCTCCTAGATACAACAACTTCATGTAGGTGACTCACTCGTGCGCAATATATGCTTCAGCTATACATCCTTCAGGCGCAGATTTGTTAGCCACATAAGCTTTGTAGTCTCCAAGTTGTCTACATATAAATAAATTTGTTATAATATGTTACGATTATACATTGAACATGTACAATAAAAAAATGAGGTGTAAAAAACATACCTTTCCATAGGTTACATCCAAGTATAGTGTACTGGACCGGTAAGCAACAATTGCTCGGGAAGATGGATCATCAGGTGCGGCATGATGTCAAAAAAATTTGGAGGAAATATCCTCTCAAATTTACACATGATATAAATAATGTCCTCTTGCATTTCCCGGAGATCATATTTTGTCACTTCCCTTATGTATAACTTCTAGAAGAATCTTGACAACGCTACTAACGGCTCCACCACCTGACAGGGAAGGAGCGGTCGAATGAAAATAGGGAAGAGACGTTGTAGCAGTCATGACTCTTTAACCCGTACATTTTATTGTCCCGAATGTTTACACACCGGGCTATATTTCCTGCGTAGCCTGAAGGATACTTCACAGAACTCATCCACCTGAAAATTACGTTCTTCTGGCCAGGCTTCACGGTGTACGGAGCTTGAGGCATTTTTTTCTTCCCTTCTTTCAACCACAAATATCTTCGTATCTCCATTTTTTTAAGATCAATGCGTGCCTTCGGACCGTCTTTCGTCTTTCCCTCCAAGTTCAGCACTGTTCCCACCACACTGTCACATACATTCTTTTCTATGTGCATCACATCTAGGTAGTGTCTGATCAACAACTTACTCCAGTATGGGAGTTCCCAGAATATGCTCTTATGTGTCTAAAATTTATACCTGTCGGGTCTGTCAGGTATTGCCACCACAATATTGGGATGATTGCTGAGCTGCCCAAAATCATACTCATTAAGCACTGCTAAAATTTCTTCCCCCGTCCATCTTTTAGGAGGCACACCAAGTTCTACAGTCCCATCAAATGCCTTGTCATCTGATCGTCATTCGTGATCATACGGAAGGAGAGTACGGTGACCCAATCTGCATATCTTGTTGCAATGACTACTGCTCCCCTCATCGCTTAGGCACTCTGGAAAAGCCTTGTATCCCCTAACAACGTTGCCCGACAACATCCCACGGGCAGGAAAATCACTAATGGTAACAACAACCATAGCATGCATTTGAAACATCTCGTGCATGAACTTATCATAAGTGGGATGACCAACGTCCCAAAAAAACTTAAGCTCTTCAATGAAGGGTCTCAAATACACATCGAGACACTTCCCTAGATAACCGGGTCCCTGAATCAACAAACTCAACATATTGTATTCCTTCTTCATGCACATCCATAGAGGAAGGTTGTATGGTACCAAAATCACCGACCATACACTGTATTGAAGACTCATGTTGCCAAAAGGATTGAACCCGTCAGATGAGAGCCCGAGCCTCATATTTCGGACCTCTGACGCAAAATGAGGAAACTCCCTATCTATATGCTTCCAAGCCTCCCCGTCAACAGGGTGTATAAGGGTATCTTCGCTGTGTAATTCCCTATCAGCGTGCCATCTCATAGCTTTAGCCGTGTGTGATGACATGTACAACCGTTCCAGCCTATCCCTCAACGGGAAATACCGAAGTACCTTCATAGGTTTCCTATTGCCTGCAGGAGTCTGCTTATACCTGTCACTTTGACATACTGGACATGTGTCAAGGTCACCAAGGTCATTCCCTTCTAGATCTTTACCACAGAAGAGAACACAATCATATCTGCATGCATGGATCTTGATGTAGGAAAGCCCATGATCTTTCAGGATACATCGGACCTTATGATGAGTGGTCGGAAGACGATGACCGTGGGGCAGCATCGAAGCAGTGTACTGTAGGTAGTCATCAACAGCCTTCACAGTTGATTTTGTCTCAACTTTAATCTTCATAACGTCCATCACACTTTTAAGAACCGTCTTCTGACAACCGGAGTACACAAGGGTCTGTTGGAAAGCAAGTAGTTTGTTGTACCTGTCAATACTAGTAGTGTTGACAACTCTAAGGAAGGGCTGCACTGGCTCAGACATATAAGGTCATTCAGAGCATACACCGCTCTCATAAGAAAACATATCGTTGATGAAGGCCGTTGTTGGATCGTTCGATGTACTGGCCGTCTCAGAAAATTGTCCATGATCATGCAGACCCCCTGATGATGTTTCACCGTGATATATCCAACATGTATACTTCTCCCAAAACTCATTACTTTTAAGGTGCTGTCAAACCTTGTCAATTGCAAATCGATGCATATCGCTGCGACACTGACATTTAATGCACGAACAATAGAAAATTGTATTCCCTTTAGCATTATCCATCACATATTCAATAAAACTAATAACTCTTTACCATATCTTTTGTCCCATTTTGGAAGCGAAATCCAACTCTTATTCATATCCTGAGAAGATAACATAATATATATGTATAAACGCTAATTAATTAATTAATTAAATTTACAAATCATTCAATATTCTATCTACAGTTAACGTACAATTAATATATATATATATACAGGCATATATATAATAATTACTAATTAATATATATATATATATATAACAACAACTTCATATATATTATCAAACCCAAATCGATCAACTCAATCACACTCAAAATCCAAAAATCAACTCTAATTAAAACTCAAAATCAATGCATAACGAAAATAAAACTCTTAAATCAACTTAAAAACAAGATATATACACATATACGTTCCTATATATAGTGCCACAAACTAATTTCGGACAGATTTCGACAACACCCAACAATTTCTCCAACCCCCAAACTTTTTCTCCAGTTTTTTCTTTCACATGAGCTGCTGTCTAGATCTGGAAATATAAGGACTTTTAGCCGACGAAATTATATATGTCATCGGCTAAACTTTAAAAATTTCGTCGGCTATAGTTCACAGACTATAGCCGACGACAAAACATTTCGTCAGCTAAAAGTCCACTTTAGCCGACAAAAAATTAACTTAGCCGACGATATTTTTTTTCGTCGGCTAAAATAGACTTTAGCCGACGAAAAAAAAATTCGTCGGCCTGTTAAATTATATTTCGTCGGCTATGACAGTTATTCTGGTAGTGATAGAAAAATAGTACCGTTGTCCTGATTTCCAGTGCTTGGCCTGAGAGTGACGGGACCTAGTATATATTACTCCCACGGTGTCGATGACCGTGAACCTCCGGATGGGCAATGCCATGTTTATTTTATTTTTCTGCTTACGTTCGTCTCGTATAGAGTTAAGCGAGCCGTAAGTCCGGTGTGTACTATCAGTGATGTGTTGGGCATTAGCTGTAAATAGACACTCTCGCTACTACGCGTTTTCGAGCGCATAGGTAGTTGGCCCTGGTTTGCTGTGAAGACAAACCTGGGATTCGGCCGCCTAGATCCGTGAAGCCCTGTAGGCTGTATTTGTTCATTGAGCGCTCTGGCCCCAATTTTAGCATACTGCACTGTTTTTCCTGAAAGATATAAAATGATGATTTTGTGTGCCAAGGATTTTCTAAATGGTTTTATTAAGATCTCAAATCTATACGTATACATATATGGTTTTATGGTTTTCAAACCTATCATTGGTGAGCCTATATCTGAGCACGCGAGGACGACGCTCACCCCTATAACAGGTTGTTTGCAGGTAGAGTATAATAGAGAGAGCTGTGCATGTGGATCCTCTTTCCTTCCTCGATTTTTTGTCTGAGTTGTACTCACTTTTTCTATTTTATCCTTCGGGTCATTTACTAGAGTATTTTACGTAAACAGTAAAGGTGTCATCCTGAATTGTTAACCATGTTTTATATTTTTATTGTTGTTGCTAAAGTTTATAATTGACCCTTAATTTGTCCTCCTTCCGCGAAATTAAAAAACCTCTGATGAATCTTTTAAGAATTTCATGTGGTGTCACTCAAAGTTTAAAAATTGAGTTTTATTTTACTTACTAAAAAGCCTACGACTTTAAGTTAATAAGTTGTTGGCACGTCCTTCGGACGTGTTGGCTCCTTATTGGCTTAAAATCGTGGTCACTGTAGTTTCTCCTCCCGTGACGCTACAAGCTCAGCGCCAACGCAACTTCATTGGAATGACATCAAGAACATATTTTGATACCTAAAAGGAACCATTGACATGAGACTTTTCTATCTCTATAAAAACAGAGATGAAACAACAGATGGAATTGCACATCCTAAAGACAAATTGAAACCCTAAACAATGTTTTGGTTGGTTTTGTTGATGTTGGGTACCTCTTTGACCCACATAGAGGACCTTCCCAAACTGGTTATGTATTCACCATTGGGAACACGACGATATCTTGGAGATCAACCAAGCAAACTCTAGTGGCTACCTCATCAAACCACTCTGAGATCATTGTCATTCATGAGGCGGTCCGTGAGTGTATATGGTTAAGATCCATCATTACACATATTCGAGAAACCAGTGGTTCATGTTCTATCATTGAAAAATCCACTTACATTTATGAAGATAATGCGGCTACATCAAACAGATGAAGCTAGGTTATATCAAGGTTGATAACACAAAACACATATCACCATAGTTCTTCTACAGTCAGCAACAACACACCCTCCTCAAGAATCAAATAAATTTCGAGAAGAATGTGGCAGATTTGTTTACTAAATCACTACCTAAAGCTACATTTGAAAAGCACGTGAAAAGTATCGAAATGAGAAAACTTTCCGAGTTCCCTTGATTTGATGTAAGGATCAGGGGGAGGTTGTAGACCTCAAGGAGAGTCTAATATCGTCACATCACTCTCAAAATGCAATAGGTGCGTTGTGCTCTTTTTTCCTTTGACCAAGATTTATTTTGTCTCACTGGGTTTTGTTACTTGGCAAGGTTTTTAATGAGGCAACACCTCATACACCGATTTAATTTTGACTTGACACAAGGGGGAGTGTTAAAGGAAATACGTATTATGTGTCTTCGTCAAAGTAACTGACGAAGAGTTGATTACGTAATTAACGATTAACAGATGTAATTACTCAATCAGTTATCAATTAATCATTATTGTTATTATATATAATATTATTACCTTGTAATCTCAGTTCTATATAAAGAGAAATATCAATGAAACGAGTAAAATCATTCCAGATTTATTTTTACTATTACATTATATACAAACAAAATGAAAAGATTTGGTAAGCAAGAAGAGAACAAAACGATATTGTTGCACAAGACAAGAACTGGGCGCTTTGCTTTCTCCGTTGGCAAAAAATGATGTTTTGTGTAAACCCCGAAGGCTCAGCCATTTGCATTGGACACAACAAGACCTTCCTCCAACTCTTAGAGACCATTGATGGCTCTTTACTCATCTCCTGCTTTGTGTTTCACTCCCACTCTCTTCCATCTAAGGACACCCAGAGCTTCCTCCGCCCTTTCTTCCCCACCTCTCTCTTCCATTTCCCGATCTACTCCCCAACGTAAGGTTTCTCTCTCTCTCTCTTGCCCAATTTCTACTTTGCCTTTTCTTAAATACTGAGTTGCATTCTCTCGTGCCATATTTAGGAAAAGCATTTCCAGGGGATGTGGTCCTCGACACGAAAGATTCCTCCCTCGTGGTTTGTTTCGGGGAGATGCTAATTGATTTTGTCCCAACCAGGAATGGGCTTTCACTGGCTGAAGCACCTGCATTTAAAAAAGCTGCTGGGGGAGCCCCTGCAAATGTTGCAGTTGGCATAGCTCGTCTGGGTGGCTCATCAGCCTTCATTGGGAAGGTACATCTTACACAAAAGTTTACACAAAGGCATATCTTTCAGATTTTTTATTTGTTCGCAATGCTCTCAGGTGGGGGAAGATGAATTTGGGTACATGCTTGCTGATATATTGAAGGAGAATAATGTCAACAATGAAGGGTTGCGTTTCGATCCTGGTGCACGAACTGCTTTAGCATTTGTTACCTTGAGGAGTGATGGGGAACGTGAGTTCATGTTTTATCGTAATCCTAGCGCTGACATGTTGCTTCAAGAAGCTGAACTTGATTTAGATTTAATAAGGAAGGTATGAAACAACTTCTGTTACTGGTAATTAAATAACAATGAAGACTATAATGGTAAAGACTCAAAAGAAGGCAATATTACATTCTTCTTATAAATGTAATGTCTAGAGAGATAACTTTTGTCCAGTGTGTATTATCTGATTAAAGCATCCTGCTTACCTAAACATTTTTCCTGTAATGTATAGCAAGTTTAAGTAGGATACTCAAATTTTGGACCGTTTATGTTTAAGAACCACTGAAATGCTATATATGCATCTCAGACATCATGATGGCTGACAACACCTGCATTACTGATATTTTATCTTTGTAGTCACCCTTTTGGACTCTTATAATTATTGGTTACTGAATAACATGCGTAGGAGATAGGCGGGCTCTAGCTTCACCGATCAAATTGACTTACATGGCTCTTCTCCCTCCCCCCTTTTTTTCTTTTGGAACTTACATGGCTCTTCCCCTTATTTAATGAATTTACTTTTTATCTGACTTATTATCTCTTGTTTTCCAACATTAACATTAAATGTATGTCTTAACCATCATGTGACAGGCAAAAATCTTGCACTATGGATCTATAAGTCTTATAACAGAACCATGCAAGTCCGCCCATATTGCAGCAGCAAAAGCTGCAAGGGAAGCTGGTGTTGTTTTATCATATGATCCCAACCTCAGGCTTCCGTTGTGGCCTTCTGCAAAGAGTGCCAGAGAAGGAATTCTTAGTATATGGGAGACTGCTGATATTATCAAGGTACTGAAATCTTTAAATTTGGAGAGTATGCACCTGAAGCTTAAGTTTGATATATTGTGACAATTTTCTGGAAGACGGTATTAGGAAAGTGCTAACAGTATTTTTATTTAATTTTATTGTTTTCAGATAAGTGAAGAAGAGATTTCTTTTCTTACAGAAGGAGAAGATCCATTTGATGAAACTGTCGTTCGCAAATTGTACCATCCAAATCTTAATTTACTACTTGTCACTGAAGGGCCCGATGGTTGCAGATACTACTCCAAGGTGATTTTTCATATGTGCTTCTATGATGTACTATATCTTTATCTATCTATCTCTACTATATATAAAGCGAGGAAATTCACCAAAATGTGTTCTGCCTATATTACCCTTTTAAAGTTAAAGGAGTCAATAGAATTCAGGGCTATAACAGTAATAAAGAAAACAAACAAAATATAAATAGCCAAAAAGAGATAATTATGGAAAATAAACGTGGATAGATAGTGGGAATACAAGATTGAAAACTACTATTCCACTTGAGTCACTGCTCCTTAACTTGAAATGATTTTGTGACACTGCAAATATGCAGGGGTAAAAGCTAGTAAGAATAAGGGTAAATTTTAAGAAAGGTATATGATAAATGGTCCACTAACAACTTTGGTGTTTCAAGTTTCAAAATAATCAAAATGGTACATGAACTTGTAGTTTCAACCGAAAATATGTACATACCCTTAAATTCTCCGTTATCTAATTGTTTTCCGTTAAATTTTGAAGGGTAAATCCGTCACTCTTTAATTTAGCAATAATAAATTATTAAAATTAATAATTAATGAGGAGAGGAAAATAAGAAAAAGGAAAAAGTATTATTGTCTTTTTTTCGTCCCCGTTCAAACCTAGCATACACAAAAATGGTGATCGACGTATAGAACTGTAGAAAATACAAACCCGGTAACCTACAAAAACAACGAATGTTAAAGAAAGAAACCAGATTATGGGAAAACAACAAAGTTTTTGAGATATGGTCTCATTAGTCTGAGTTTACAAGATTAAAAAGGTATATAAATAGAAAAAATAAACAAATAGAAAATATAAAGAAAGAAAAAATGGAGAAAACTTGAAACTGTCATTTGAAAAATGAGAAATTACATAAAGTTAACGTGTTACTAACTGCATATACTAAAAGTATGCCCACTTTTAAATGTCATGCATCATTTTGATTATTTTGAAACTTTAAACACCAAAGTTGTTAGTGAACCATTTGTCATGTACTTTTCTTAAAATTAACCTTAATAATAAAGCCAGAAGGCCTGTTTGACTTTTTCAAAGGATAAATTTTTGAAAATCCGATTATACCCATGGTTTATTATTATGCAGAATAACTATAGTTTTTAAAATTTGAGGGTCAAACTGAAAATATACCTAAAACTGAAATTAACTAGCCACTTTTTTTTAAGAAAAAAACAAATTGACATGTGTGAAGCACAAGTTAAGAGGGGTGTGTGTATGTGTGCACGGGGGCTGTATATAAACAGATCATAAGGGATACTAGATAATGGAATTTAGATTTGAGATACTTCATACTTGAGATGAGCTTCATCTATCCTGGTGAGGTTTAGATTTTATTAGCCATTAGCCATATCATCAAAATGTATTGTGTAAATTTCTGTTATTGATTGAGGTAACTGATGGTTTTTTCATTCTTTGATGAAGATGGCTTTGTTTGTTTGTTTGTTTTTGGGAATAATGATGGCTTTGTTAATTAAACCTTTTAAGAATTGTAATTGTTGAATTGCTAGCAAAAATTAGTTACAGAGATAGATTAAGACCACAAGTCAAAATACAACTGAGTTTGCTCGGAGTCATAATTTGTGTAATGCAGGAGTTCAGTGGAAGAGTTAAGGGTATGAAGGTAGATGCTGTGGACACAACGGGTGCAGGGGATGCATTTGTAGCTGGAATACTATCCCAACTAGCTGTTGATCTCTCTTTGATTCAGGTATTACATCTTGGATATACTGATGCTGTAAAAACTTCTTAATATATTATTGTGGACTTGCATAGAGTACAACCCTGTGATGAGGAATAGTAAACCGCGGAAAGTAGTATGACTAGACTGGTGATAAATGAAGTACTGTAAAGCCCTAACCGAGATACGATTAAACATTGCAAATCGAGATTATAAGGTCTTGAAGCGTTATTCAAAATCAAATCTGGTCCTCACAGCCATACCAACTTAATCAAAAGGTGTGTACAGAGCTCCCAAACGATGCAATAAGACTCAAAACCAAATGCCTGAGATATTTTTCACCAACTCTTTCTCGCTTCTACTATATTTGACACACAGGACTAGCCTCTTTGTATAGGTTGAGACATGTAGACTTCTCATCCTTCAGCTATAACTAAATCTGAGATGCCAAATGACTTGGCATACTTGATCCTAATTCACAGAACTCTAAAATTGCATTTATTGTAATATTAGTTGAGAACATGATTGGGCCAATGGCTTTGCACAAATCTTGTGCCCTGGTATTCTCAGTAATTGCCAACCTACCACAAGTCGAAATAATTGGCGACATATGCAAACGACATACGCCGTTTCAGCACTTTCTGTTCCTTGGTTCTTTTCCAGTTTTTTCTTGTTTGGTGTTGTCGCATGGTTATTTTTAGTCATTGTAATGCTGATGAGACATGTCTTTTTATTTATTTATTTATTTTTCTTTTATTAACGAGTTAAAATATTTTTAAAATAACCCAAGATATATGCAGTGTTGCCTTTCTTACTGAAGAATAGCTTTTAAAGTGTGTTGCCTTTAAACCGTAGAGTTCATTTAATAATTTTCTTGACATGTGTTTGTTGGTTATTCAGGATTTACATTTTAATTAAATATGCCAACATAATGAAAATGACCATGTATCTGGATTTGACTTGTAGAACGAGGGAAAACTGAGAGATGCACTTCTGTTTGCTAATGCTTGTGGTGCTTTGACTGTGACGGGGAGAGGAGCTATTCCGGCTTTACCAACAAGAGAAGCTGTGCTGGATGTCATGCTCAAGTCTGTTGCCTAGGTATATGAATTAGATGTGCAAACTCCCTCCTTTGTTAACATGGTGACAAAATCACAACCTGATTTAAAATTGATGCAGGACTAGAAGGGGTCAAATTTAGACGGAAAATAATAAAATTAAGGAAGCGGCGATTAATAAAAAAGAATAATTTGAAGATCGGTAATTCTCATGTCATAAGGATGCTAGTGGCTGGAATATCCAAGAAGATATTGTTTTGGACTTTTAAAGTT
Organism: Comarum palustre; assembly: GCA_951800085.1. NCBI lineage: Eukaryota > Viridiplantae > Streptophyta > Magnoliopsida > Rosales > Rosaceae > Comarum > Comarum palustre. The sequence goes on along the minus strand of OX637592.1, from coordinate 2,357,169 downwards.
TTTCGCACAAAATCTGTTAAATCTGATTTGGGTTATCTTTTGGCCAGATTGTTTTTTATTTGGGTTGAAACAATCGTGCATAACTCGTAATATGTTGTGTAAAGGTTAGTTTCCTACAAGTTACTCGCTTTTTGTATGATAATTTTCAGTGTTCAATAGCTTTAATGTTGTTTTCATTGTGGTTATTGAGCTACATGTAGAGTTGGCATTTGTACCCGCTGGGTAATACCCACCCACAATGCTTCATGGGTAATACCCATTGTGTGATCAGTTGGGTATGGGTAATATCCATACCCACCCATTTACCTATTTTGAGTTTGATTTATTTTTTATTATAGTTTTTTCTTTTATTTTTGTTTTTATTCTTTTTTTTAGTCAAATTTTTGTTTTTATTCTAATGACATTCTTTTTTTTTAAATATCGCCAATATGGCCTCTTCTAATTTCGATCTCCAAATTCCAAAGTATTCATTTTCCCCAAAAAAAACATGTATTCATGGTTTTTTATTTTGTTTTTGTTTTTTGAAGAACTACCAAGTATTCATGTTTGAAGGAAATAAAAAAAGATGGAAAAAGAAAAAAGAGTTGAAGGTTTTGTCTGAATGAGAGAAACTTCTTCACGTCAGGTTTAAATCCTATGCCTCCATCCTCTCAATTTAGATTTTCAGTATCAGATCTTCTCAAATTGTCTCTTCATTTCTCCATTGATTGCAATTCCAGATTTTCTTCTCAAATTGTCTCTTGCTTCCTCCATTGATTTCAATCCTAGATCTTAAATATCATCCTAAATTCAATCGGCTCTCATCCCCGTAGTTGAGGGACATTGTCTTCTTTCTACTTTGATTTCAATTCTTATATCATCTTCTGTCATTTCGCCAACCAGAAGGAAAATCTCAAACAATAACCATGTAAGAACATGTGACTGGAGAACATTCCGAATCGCAAGCGAGCAACAGAACATGTCGTGTTAGAAAATTTCTTCTACTTTAATTAGTAAACTATGTAAGTCCGAGAAACTAATGCTGAAACCCCTGCTCCTACTTTGAAGCACCACCTTACTCTTTCAAAACCATCTCTTTAAGAGGAACCAAGTTCTCTTCTTCTTGGTCTCACCCTCATTCCTAATCGCAGACCGAAAACCACCGTCTCTAAAACTCACATTCTTGTATCACAAGCCAAAACCACTGTGATAAACAGGATTGTATTTGGTATTACTAAATCAATAGTGAATAATGGCTGAAGAGGATCCTAAAGAAAAGACCGACCGTGAGCGCATTTTCAAGCACTTCGACACCAATGGCGATGGCACGATCTCGGCAGATGAGCTAGCGGATGCATTGAAAGCTCTCGGATGCGTTTCAACGGAAGAAGTGAAATTCATGATGGACGAGATTGACACCGACCACGACGGCTTCATTTCTTACGAGGAGTATTTATCCTTTGCTCTTGCTAACCGTGGTCTAATGAAGGACATTGCCAAGGTATTTTAGAATGAGACTAAGTGCATTCCTCTTCCAATGTATTTGTTTCTGGCATGGATCATTTCATTTGGTTTTTACCTACCAGATGTTCACTAATTCATTCTTTGGGTTAACTTCTCCAGATTAGAAATGTTTGCTTTTTTTAGTTGTTATATCATATCGGCCAAACGCGACTTCACATTTACGTGCTCTTTCTTAGATAGACAAACATGATCGGTGACCTAAAGGTAATGTTTTTAGCAACATTACGTGCTCTTTCATCTTGTCTATCATTTTCTTAAGCAAGTCAACCACTACATGTAGTAGGTGTCTTACCCCAACATACTTGTCCGACATTTGCAGATGTGTACATTATTCGTCGTTCAATTGTTTATGGAGGTTGTACATATGCCTCTCCATTTAAAATTGGTGTTTTATTTGTGTTTGGTAAAGAAAAAAAATAAAAGATAGCTGAAAACTTTAAATCAAGGTTCTGGTAGTACAATGCCTACAAATTTGACACCAATACCAGTCATCCGACTGTGTCACTAATGTCCTATCATTAACCACTGAATATAGAAAAAGAAAATGAAACGGCAGAAACAACAAAGGTTTGGGAGCACAAAATGATCTACAACAGCGGACATTAGATGCCATCTAGTTCTTGTGTCTTGTCTCAACGCCCGTAAAGGTGATCATCATCCTGAAGCTCAGAAACTCCAAGCATAGCCAAGGCTAGGTGACTCTTCATCTCACTATTTGTTTGCTGTAATTGGGAATAACAATCAACGACCAACCCATTTCCCAGAAAACCAGACTTCTTTCTCTTGGAGCATATAGGCTCCTCTTCCCCTTTAAGTATTGCAATTATCTCACCAATGTTTGGCCTCCTAGATTCTTCACTAGTTATGCAAGCGGCTGCAGCTTCAATCATCCGTCCTATTTGATTTGGATTCGGCAAAGTGCATTTTAGCTTTGGATCAAACAATTCTTCCATAGCTCCTTGACCTTTATGCAAGAGGGGTTTTGCCTGATGAAAGTTAGAAGCAATACATTTGTAAATGAGTGATTTTGTATGTGTTTAGACAATAATAAAGATCATCAAACCTGATCATAGAAAATCTACTAATGGAGAAAGTATGTGTCCACACCATAACACGCTTTATCTATTTAAAATTCTTCCAAACAGAAACGAAATTCAGTAACTTCCGTATGCAACTGGCCTCGAAAAGTCTCTTTAATATTGTGATTTGGTAAGAATCTTGGTAAGAAAAGTGTGCAGCAATTGAGTAACTAGCCTGATTGTAGGTGTTGAAGTATGTTGGCTCTAATTATGACTACACTTTGTCTAGTGTAGCAAGCAATTAGGGGCCCATTAACTCAACATCACAGTCAAAAAGGGATTAAAACCATTCCAAAAAAGAGCAAGTAAGATGCACCTACCCACAGGATCAAGTTTTCTTCTCCTTGAGGCCTTCTGGCTTCGATTGGCTTCCTTCCCGTTATCAACTCCAGCAAGACGACACCAAAAGCATAAACATCAGTTTTATCCGATATCTTTCCATGCTGGAAATACTCGGGAGCTAAGTACCTGCACATGTAAATGCAATCTATAAGGTCTTGGAAACAAGCAAAGGAAGAGTTTTCCTTTTTGGTTCTATTGGTCTATCATATGTTTCCTTCAACTCATACCCAAATGTTCCTTTGACCGTTTTGCAAAGGAAAGGGACGGAAGGTGCTGAAGTCCATGTGGCTAATCCAAAATCGCATAACTGCAATCAGTGTCAATTCAATAACCACATTTGATTCAAAACCAGAATAAAATCAATTACAGAAACTCGCCATCTACCTTGGGTATTTTCTTTGAAGAAAGGAGAATGTTTGAGGGTTTGATGTCTCTGTGAACAATGCACCTTTCGGTTCCATTATGTAGATATGCAATTGCCTCTGCTATTCCTATCGCAACCTTGTGCCTTACAGACCAAGAAAGTGTTGAAGAGTCCTGCATTCCTCTCTTTTTCTCTGCAAATGGCTTGTGTGATAAATTACTCCAACTAAAATTCCTTCCGAAATAGCAATTGAGGGGACTTACCATGCAAGTGACGCTCTAGGCTTCCCCCAGAGACATACTTGTAAACCAAAAACAAGCCCTCCTCTGGATCTATGCAGAACCCCAGAAGAGGCGTTACATTTGGGTTGTGAAGAGAGCTAGAAATCATCAACTCTCTACAAAACGCCTTAGAAGACTCCTTATCTTCCTTGTCCAATCGCTTAACTGCTACAACTGTCCTCAAAATCCCAACTCTACCCCTAAACACACAGCTCAAAGCTCCTCTTCCCAAAACTCTGCCTGCCCAAAATAACAAAATGCATTACAATTGTGTACAAAAGATGAAAACTTTACACAAGGAGAACCAACCCATTAGATTACCTTGTGAGAAATTGCGAGTAGCTGCACGAATTTCGGCATAGCTGAATCTAACCAAAGTGTTGGCCATTGGGGATATGCTTCTCTCTAACGACTCGAACCTCCTCCATTTCAATTCTTTAGCTTTGGACTCGCACAAGCCATTGTCCAAATTGACCATGAGAACAGTGGCAACAGAAGAAGAGGTCATGTTCAAGGAGTCGAGCTCAACTTGAGAGCATAAGCTGAACCTGAAAGAGGAGTGAACCGAGGGTGGATCAGCACCAGTTAGTTCTGCTCCACACCCACCTGACTCTGCAAGCAGCCATGCCTTGTTGTGCTCCAAATTCATCTTCTTTTGATCTTCATTTTGAATTGTTCTTGTTTGTGGAGGTGGAGGAAGAAAGCAGGACAGGCCAAGCTCCCTAAGCATCTTGTTCAGAATGGTTTTGAGTGTGAAGTCATTATCCGAAACTAGAGAGGAGCAAGTGAATGGTACATTAAAATTGGGTGGCTCTCTCAAAGTGTCTGGGGACATGCCCATTTTGAAGCAGATCTCAATGAGAAGAAAGCACAGAAACCCACAAACGAGAGAGAGAGAGAGAGAGAGAGAGAGACAGGAAAAGAGTGAAAGGAGAACAAAGTAAAGTGAAAGCTACCTTGCTTGCAGGGTGGGACGTGGGAGAGCTTTTCACATGGAATTAAAAGAAAAAATGGGCTCTGATCAATAAAGTGAAGGGTCTGTAAAGATTATTTCATTATTGTTAGAAAATTATTATTTTAACCTCATTTGTGTGTTATATTGTTTTTTTTAATTTAGCGAAGAATGATGGGATTAAGTTTATGTATTTGTTTATCTAGTATACTGCAAATATAAACTCATCCGCATACTCAAAGGTAAACAGTTATTTTTCATCACCATCAGTGTCTGAACTATAGTGGCAAGGCCAATGTGATACCCACACTCTCAAATGTACCAATGTGATGCCTGAACTAACATTTCACTACCGATGAGATGCCAGAAGCCATATTCCGTTAAAGTGCCGTCAATTTGATGATGTCATGCTCACGTGGGCTGACAGAAAAGAAGAAATTACTGAAATAACCTTATGCTTTGTTCGAGAACCGATTTCCTTCCACCACCACCTTAGATCTACCCAAATCCTCCTCCATGTCCTTCTACCCAGATCTCACCCGCGTCTACCCCGAACCCTCCGACCTCCTCCGTCGCCTCGACCACTTCGACCGCCTCCCCGACTCCCTCCTCCTCCTCCTCGTCTTCAACAAGATTGCCGACGTCAAAGCCCTCGGCCGCTGCTGCGTCGTCTCCCGGCGCTTCCACTCCCTCGTCCCCCAAGTCAACACTGTCCTCGTCCGCGTCGACTGTGTCATCTCCGACGACGACTCCACCTCCTCCTCCGAAAAGTCCCGCGCTCCTTTCTCCTCCCTCTTCCGCCTCGTCTTCGGCGGCATTGTCAAGCCCCTCCAGGCCCTCGGCCAGTTCCTCGGCCCGCGCCGATCCCTCGCCGGCGAGATTGAACAGGCCGACGTCACGCACCACTCGTCGACGCAGGTGCTCAAGAATTTCAACGAGATTCGGTTCCTCTGTTATTCAACCGTTGAGGGTGAAGCCGTTGTCGGCTTCTTCTGCATCCAAGAGGACGCTGGTGCCGGCCCTCAATATGAGGCTCTGGTACGCACCCCACCTGGAATTGCCTGATGGAGTTATGCTTAAGGGAGCTATTTTGGTTGCGATTCGGCCCAGTGAGCAGTCCAACCCAAAGAAGGAGGTGTCTGATCTCTCTTGGGTTTCGACTGCCTTTGAGGAGCCATATGGGACTGCTGCCAAGATGCTGGTGAAGAGAAGAACTTACTGCCTTGAGATGAACTCGTTCTGATGAGATTTCAGGTAATTTTGCAACTTGTAGACTTTTACATTTATGTGCTGAGTGTTGTCTTGCGTCTGTTAATTGTTTGGTTTTGCCTTTGAATTTGTGGAAGAGTTGGCTTTATTAGTTTGCTAGTTTGAGTCATTCAGTCTCACAATTAGACTATATAGGACAAGTGATGATTGCGTATTGGAAGAGTCATTTGGAAGACTATATAGTCATTTAATTCATGTTTCTTAAATTTAGTCCTTGTTCCCAATCAAAATTTAATGGGGTACTAAGGAGATGAGGTCATTTGGGTTTATTGTGAATTTTGAATGAAGAAATATAACTCGCATTTGGTATCTGAAAGCCAAGATATATAGTGGCTGAAGCTTGTCAATTCTCAATTCAAGTAGGAGAAGACGAGTTTAATGATGTTTCTTGAGCATCCTCACTTCTATTGTTTATATCTTTGATCCTGTGCTTGTAGTCTTTGTGATGTACGGTCTAAATGTACAGATTCCATGGTTTAGTCACTCATTTAGTTTGATCTTGGATTCTCAGGTAAACTCCCATCCATTAAGGGGAAATGGGGAATTGAATGTTTTTGAAGACGGGAGAAACAGAACGGTTCTGTTTCGTTGGTAACCAAAGTTCCCTTTTGAGGCAAATTGGTTTTGGAGGGAAATTGGTCCGTGAAGGAAACATATTGGAGGGAAATCGGTTCTCGAACAAAGCATAAGGTTATTTCAGTAATTTCTTCTTTTCTGTCAGCCCACGTGAGCATGACATCATCAAATTGACGGCACTTTAACGGAATATGGCTTCTGGCATCTCATCTGTAGTGAAATGTTAGTTCAGGCATCACATTGGTACATTTGAGAGTGTGGGTATCACATTGGCCTTGCCACTATAGTTCAGGCACTGATGGTGAATTTTCCTCTAAAGTGAAGGGTCTGTAAAGAATATTTCATTATTGTTAGAAAATTATTATTTTAACCTCATTTGTGTGTTATATTGTTTTTTTTAATTTAACGAAGAATGATGGAATTAAGTTTATGTATTTGTTTATCTAGCATACTGCAAATATAAACTCATCCGCATACTCAAAGGTAAACAGTTATTTTTCATCATCAATAGCAAACTTAATAGCTACCCGACTTGATTTATTAGCTTATGTTAAAATTTCTTATAAAAAATTGCAAGACGAAAAATGAAAACTACGAAAATTGAAAAAGTATAGAGATAATATTTCTAAAAAAAATGAGAAATTACTGGGATATTATCCTTAGAATTCAACAAAGAAGCAATCTGACTGAAGAACAAATTGAAGTTCTACAGGAAGTTTTTGATTACGATTAGAGCCCTCGAAACGTTTTGAGTCTCGGTTAAATTCGCCTTAGCTGATATAAAAGCCTTCTTGGCTCAAAAGTAGGTTGTCAAGGCTTATGCCACAGAGTTGTTTTCATTTGACTAACAAAAGAGATCCAAACTTAAAAATTACCAGTTATTTTGTATTACAAAAGGTACTGATAAGTGACAAAAGTGTTTTCATTCAAGGCATATTCAAGAAGATTAATACTTGATAGAGTACATGTGTAGAGTATTAAACACACTCTACGACAAACTTATCCACCTCCATAGGGAAGTCGGAGTTGAAGAGCTTAATATTTCCAGACCAAACTTAATTGAATACCTAGATCATCTTTTTAGGAACAAGACTTCAGAAAATGTAGCAGTACAACTTGAGAGATTTCATTTCAAGTTCAGGCAGCTTGAAGAGATGAGTTCAATACTTGGCAAGCTTGAAGCCAAGCTCGAATATCTTAAAGAAAAGCAATATTTATTGGATATTGAAAATAAGTTAATTTTCTTTTCTTTTTACGGCTTTTATGTAATCCTTCGTTCTACGACTTAACAAAAGTCTACTATACATCTCAAAAGCTCAGAGATTCACCTTTCGAGTAAAAATAGTGAGCTTCACTCAGATTTACTTTCCACACCCGAGAATCTGTTCTCGACACCAGAACAATTGCTTTCCTCACTAACACCAGACCTTGCTGCCAAAGGCAGCTCCTCTTACACACTTCACTGCCATTTCCTCTGCTCACTCAACTTCGAGACTCGCCGGAATTGCTTTCCACACCTAAGCAAGGTCTCGACTACAACCAACACAACCTCTGCTCTACAAAAAGCAGAGTATCACCACCTCTCGATCCTTCTTTCTCCATCAACTCAAAGACCTCATATAAAACACAACAGAGACAAAACTTAAACCAAAACATTAGATCAACAACCTCGTTCATCAACAAATCGGAGAAAACCCAGAAAAATCCAAAACTTGACCAAATTCGATTCTTTGAGAGGGGTGTGCACTACCAGAAAAAAGACTATAGCCGACGAAATATCTAAAAACAGGCCGACGAATTTTTTTTTCGTCGGCTAAAGTGTAATTTTAGCCGACGAAAAAAAATTTCGTCGGCTATAGTTAAATTTTAGCCGACAAAAACAATTTTCGTCGGCTAAAGTGCTTTTTTCGTCGGCTATAGTATGTGAACTTTAGCCGACGAAATTAGGGTATTTCGTCGGCTAAAGTAACTTTTAGTTATAAAATTGCACTACGGATATTTCGGTGTCCGATTGACTATTGTGATACCAATCTAGAAGCAGAACGGCCGTACGAATAAAACTCGTGGCTAATGCCATGATATACAGACTTTTTTGGCCATCCGAGTTCGTTTAAGGCTACAAAATGATGTTTTTCTAAACGCTTAACACACGAAAATGTCCATATCTACACCTATATGAGGTATTTTGGCCGAACCTTCAACACAACAAACACTCACCATAATGAGGCGCAACTGTCCATCTAAAAATTTTGAGACATTTACCCCTCCATGATAGGTCTCCCCCATATAGATAAATAATGGTAAATAGTAGGCATGTTGTGATTCCGGTCATCAAAATTCACAAACATAAATACGACCGTCAGATATCATCAATATGTTGAAATATATCTCTGGTAAAAAATTCAACTTTATCCGATAAATTTAAGGACTTCATCTAGACGGTCAATCTTGTAAGTCAAACCTCTATATTGTATTGATTGCAACTATCGGCACCGAGACCTTACCGGAATTACGTGATTTTTCAACCATAGGCGTATTTCACCATTCCGGTCATATCTTATTTAACGATTTTTTTGCGTTTGAAGTTTCTACGTATAGTTTGTTTTAGAAACGAAACATTTACTTAAAGCTTAGTAAACAAGTTATACAACATTAGTACGCATGTTGTGATTCCGATGATCAAAGTTGAGAAACAAAATTTCGACCGTCAGATATGATCATTATGTTGAAATATGTATATAGGAAAAAATTTAACTTAATCTGACAACGTTAAGGGCTCGATCCTTACGGCCAATCACGTAAGTCAAACCCCTTAACGCACGAAAACGGTCATTTGACCATCTAAAATTACTTATTTTGCCCGGATCTTCAACTGAAAATAGTTTCAAATCGATGAGACGCAACCAGTGGTATAAAAATTTTATGAAAAATAACTACCGGAGATAGGGCTACCTCTAGGGAGAAAGAATGGAAAATTGAGTTAACCGCAATTATCGGTACCGAGACTTTTCCGGAATTACGTGATTTTTCAACCATAGACGTATTTCACCATTCCGGTCAAATCTTATTTCACGACTTTTTTTCGTTTGAAGCTTCTATGTATAGGGTTTAGGGTTTAGGGTTTTAGCCGACGAAATTAGGGTAATTCGTCGGCTAAAGTTAAATAAATAACTATAGCCTACGAAATTAGGATATTTCGTCGGCTAAGGTTAAATTAATAAATAAATAACTATAGCCGACGAATTACCCTAATTTCGTCGGCTATAGTTAAATAAATAAATAAAATAAATAAATAACTATAGCCGACGAATTTTAATAATAAAATAAATAAATAACTATAGCCGACGAAATTTATTAAAATTCGTCGGCTAAAGTTAATTAAAAATTCAAATTTTTTGGCGGGGATTTTTAAAATTTTGAAATTTTTTGACTAAAATTTTAAACTTTAGCCGACGAAATTTCGTTGGCTAAAGTTCAAAATTTCTATATCTTTCACTTTTCTCTTCCTCCTCTTCATCTTCCCTCCTCCTCTCCTCCTCCTCCTCCTCCTCTCCTCCTCCTTCAAATCCTTCTCCTTCCTCCTCTAAATCCTTCTCCTTCCTCCTCCTCTAAATTCTCCTCCTTCCTCCCCCTCCTCCTCCTCTCCCTCTCCTAACCTTCTCCTCATCTTTCGGTGTAAAAATGAAAAAGATGTAAAAAATGTAATCAAAAATACAATAAATTAAAAAAGAAAAAATTATGAAAAATTAAAATAGCTATAGCCGACGAAATTTTAATAAAATTCGAAAGAAAAAAAACTATAGCCGACGAATTACCCTAAAATTCGTCGGCTAAAGTTAAATAAATAAATAAAAATAATAGCTATAGCCGACGAAATTTAATAAAATTCGTCGGCTAAATTTTTTTTTTTTTTTAAAATAATAACTATAGCCGACGAATTACCCTAAAATTCGTCGGCTAAAGTTAAATAAATAAATAAAAATAATAGCTATAGCCGATGAATTTTAATAAAATTTCGTCGGCTAAAGTCCAGAAATTAAGCGACGAAAAATTTCTTCGTCGGCTAAATAAATGACTTTAGCCGACGATGAACAGTAATTTCGTCGGCTATAGTGTTGGATGTGTCGTCGGCTAAACTTTAGCCGACGAAATTTAGGGTTTAGCCGACGAAAAAATTTCGTCGGCTAAAGTGGTTGTTCTGGTAGTGGTGGCTCACCATCAGTCCAGGGATGATGCATAAGGCTTCCACGAGCTCAAAAAACAACCCAAGACCTCTAGAAGACCGTCGTCGGAGCTGCTAGCCTCGTCGGGAATCCCACTGCCTAAACCAAGAATTTTGGGATTTTTCGATTAGGGCATGAAGAGGGAGAAGCAGAAGAGGGGAGAAAAACCTTACCTTCCATGCGCCGTTTCATCGCCTAAACGACAAGCTCTCACCGGAAAACAGTCGAGCTTTCTCCTCCTTCGATCTGCCTCTATGGTGGGAGCATGGTGGATTTCTAGGCTGGGCTAGTAAAAGGAAGAGAAGAGGAAGAGAATGGAGGTGGTCCGTCGTCGAGCGGTGACCGGAGGCGGCCAGACGCTGTCAAGGACGACGGAGGCAGAGAGAGCTCGGGGAGAGCTGAGTTGACCCGAAATGGGAGGTTTGACCGAGTCAAACCTCTCATCTATATTTATAGGAAAATGAACAGTCCAGATTTAAAGAAGGTAAAAAGTAAATAGTTAAATGGTAAAACTGTTTTACCAGAATGGTAATTAAAAATTACTAGAAACTTCATAAATTTGTAGAAAATAAATAGAAACTCCGAAAAATATTCTGAAAATACCGGGAGACTCGTGTCAACACGTACTATGACATCGAGTCTTTAATTGAGAAATTTGAAGAATTTAGAAAAACTCAAAAATGAACGTGGTCGTTAACTCGCGAAGTTACCGAGTGCAACTTAAACCTCAGTAACTCGTCATTAACCACGGTAAAAATGTGCGAGGTCTCACAGGGACCTCGTTCGATATTTGTCATAAAGATCCTAAATTGGAAGGAAGAAACTACTGAAATTATCAGTAACTTCCACCCTAATCCATGAAGATTTACACGTGATTACTGCAACTATGATGATAATAATTTAATTCCCATGTATTGTAAAAGTATAGGTGAAACCTATTATCGAGAATGTTTCATTACAAAATTACGTAGAAAAACCAAAGACAATGAAGCTCACACCATGGTAGAAAAAGAATATAAAGAGTTCTACGAAGCTAAGGAGCAACATGGACATTACTTGGAAGAAGATTTGAAGAGAATGAAGTTACAAGGAATTATAGGAGTCCTTTGATTCCATCAAGAATTCAGCAAAAAGGCAGGGAGAAAACCTCATCATGAAACCTATTATACTACATGTTAAATCTTTTGATCCCATCAATGAGCTAGTTAAAAGAGAAATCAATCATTTTATTGAACTACCTGGTAAAACATCAGAAGATAGAAAACAAGTAAAGCAGGTTCAGACAAGCATATTCAGTAATTACATTACTACATGATTGAAATTTCCCAAATATAAGAAGTATCATTTACATGCCTTTGTAGATAGTGGGTCAGGTTATACTCCTGCCAAAAGATATGTCATTCCTGAAGAATATAGGAAAAATGTTCCACGATCAGTTACTGGAATAGCCATGAGAGAGAATGAAATAATCATAGATAGTATGAGTCGTGATATTAAAGTTTCCTTGGGAGAAGAAGTTTTTATCATAAAAAGTATCTAGCAATGTGAAAGTCAAGGATTAAATGTACTAGTTGGAAATGACTTCCTTCTCCTTCTTCAGCAGACGATAGTTTAAAATCCACAAATGATTGGCTTTGAAAAGAATAATAAATTCTTATGAGAATCTCAACTTACCAACACTATAAGCATTACCGGTCAAGGATTTACAAATCAAAATCAGAGATCGTAAGTAAAGAGTGGTGAACCTAGTTTGCTGCTAAAAGACCATTTGAAGGGTCACAATAAAAAATTAGTAAATGAAGGGATGAATCCAAAAGACTCTGAGTCAGAGAAAGAGTATGAATCCCCTTTAGATGAGTCTAATTCAGACCCTTCATAGCAAGGAAGTTTAGACGAAGAAGAAGAATTTATCAGAGAGCATAACTTAAAGGTGTATGCTAACAAGATTGAGCAGAAAAAAATGTCAACTATTGTAGAAATAGAAAACTTGCTGAAGCCAGTAATGTCACGCCCCGACCCAAGTTTACCTTCCTAAACCTAGGTTAGGACGTGCGGGACTCATCTCAAGAGAGATTTACTCGAAATCCCCATTGAGAAGGGATAACCCTCTTTCCAAACCTAATTCAAACAGTCCAAACGGTACCGGAATAGATCTCATAACCGGAGGTTATCCCGGTTCCCGCATTTGGATCTCAAACCAACCATTTGGAGAACCTAGTGGTTGTAATAATATTTGTGACTGCACTCGAATCCCGGCCAGGCTGCCTACATACCCTGTCTTCAGGGATCAAACCACACGTAGCTCTTGTTTTACTAAAGTCCTAACCGGGCAAATCCCATTTTTCTAATTATCAGTCGATCTAATATAAAGGGTAACAACCGCCTAATGCATACCCTGAATTTAACCTCTGAGCTGAGATAATTACCGATCAACTATTTTTCCGGGATTATCCCTAACATTCTATCATAAATAAATGTAGCATTCACACATACAACCACATAAATATGAAATATAGACAATCACGAAAATATATAAAGCCCCTCAAGGGCATATAGGTAAAACCACTCTAAGGTACCCTTGAAGTTAACTTAAATTCTCAAGGGCAGTGTTGTCAATTCACTCTTAATGGCAGCCTGGTAATTATGCTAAGCTGCTAGAGGGATTTTAGAAATTTTAGCCCTAATGGCAGCCCCTGTAATTATAATAAACAAACAGGGGCAGTAATGTCTTTTTCGCCTCAGTGGCAGTTTTGTAAATATGCAAAATTACCAAGGGTATTTCTAGAATTTTAGGCCTAATGGCAATCCTGTAATTAACTCAAACTATCAGGGGTATTTCTGACATTTCAGCCCTGATGGTACCCTTGTAATTAATTTAAACTGTCAGGGGCAGTTTCGTCCTTTCACACCCATGGTAAATGGTAAAAATACCAGATCTACCACGGTAAAACTCAGGGATTTACCCTGGCATCACCGATCGACCTTCCGACCGATTCCAAACTCTACTCCGGTCATCCCTCCCTCCTCTCCGATCAACAAAACCACACAAACATCAACAAGAGAAAGAAAAAGGGGAAAAGATGGTTACCTGGGATGGTGGCATGAGGCAGCACCCCCCCGCCCCGATCGAAACCTCTTCTTTTCACCATCTTCCCCCTTCATCGTGGACTCGCCTCCACGTCTGGGACCTCTCCAGAGCTCAACGAAGTTCAGCTCGTCCTCCCCAGCTTTCTGACGAGCCACTGCTCGAAACTGAACCCATATCTCCGCTGGAGACGCAGCCCAGCTGGAACCAGACGAGCGGCGACACAAACTAGACGTCAGCGACGACGTGGCTGGTCAGAGGCTCGAGGCAAAACAGGCTGAGGAAGGGAGGGGAAAAGAGAGAGAGAGAGTGGGAGGAGAGAGAGAGAGAGGGATCGGAGACGAAGAGAGAGAGAGGGAGTGCAACCCCGGTCTCCCCCGGTCCCCCCCGATCGATTCCAACTGTGTATAAGATCTACGGCCCAGATTTGATTTCAAAAAAAAATCAACGGCCCAGATTGAATCTCAGAAAGTTACCATGAACAGTAAATAGATATTTTTGCTATTTTCTATTTACCGCGCAGTAACTACACTTTATCCTAAATAACTTTCGCATACGAACTCTGATTAAATCAAAGGACATATCCACGAGTTCGTATTAACGTCCTCTACATCTTTTCCAAAGGAAATTTCCTCAAATTCTCGACTTATCGCAAAGTCATCTTTTTACGGTAAAGTAATTAACATTTATTACTTCCGTAAATTGGATCCATTCATAACAAACAGCTCGTAGCTTCGGAAAATCTTCCGGACATACCGGAGGACTCGTATTAACATAATCTACCACCTCGGGACATTAATTTTACCTTTCCCTAGAATCAAGAATATCTCGATGTTAAACTCGAATATTAATTCAGGGAAAATTAACAACGCGGTTACAACCCTCTATAACCCGCCTAATCCTGGTAAAAAGATAGATTTTGGGACGAGGTGCTACAAGTAATCATTGAAGATCCTCAGTTATACTAGGAAAGAGATCCAGTATACTGTCAGCTCAAAATGCATGACTCAAATACTATTTGCCATGTTAAAGCAATCATTCATTACAAATAAAACGATAGAAAAAAAAATGAAAAATCAAATTCATGAGTTGCTCGAAAATAAGTAGATCAGACCTTCCAAAAGTCCTCATCACGCTCCGGTCTTCGTGGTTAGAAATCATACAGAGCAAGTAAGAGGAAAAACTAGAATGATAATTGACTATAGAGATGTAAACAAAAAGACAGTAAAAAACGGTTACCAGATAACCCAAGTAAGAGTTCTCATCAATCGACTCAAAAGAGCTAAGATCTTCTCTAAATTTGATGCAAAATTAGGTTTCTGACAAGTCAAGATGCATCCAGACTTAAGAGCATTATGAATGGCTGGTTATGTCATTTGGCCTCAAGCATACCCTATTTGTTTTCCAAAGGAAAATGAATATTTTCAAGCCATACTCAGATTTTTGTATAGTTTATATAGATAACATCCTTCATCTCATAAAAGGAGAAATTGATTTCCTAGACATGAGAAATCGTCTCTAAGATCATATCGTCAAAAAAATCAATCAGTTTCCGGACCCTTATACGGGAGTTGTCAACTTTCCAGCCTTATTCCTCAAGTTACTGCCATTCTCAAGTTTCATGGACATTAGGCTTATGTCCTGATTTATCTAAAATGATTGAAAGCGAGTTTTTGTGGGTGTTTTAAATTTGGTTTGTTGGCATGTGATTGCCCAAGTAAATTGACTAGGGTTCCGTAAAAGGTAGCAGTGAACTGCCCATCCAAAACCCCTGAAAAACCTTTCCTCAAACCAATGGCTACATTATCAGTTGCTCCACTTGTTCCTCCATGGCAACGGCAATCATTCGCATCCTTCAAGCTTCGCTCATCCAGTAATGTACCCACTAAGCGCTCCTGTTTCCCCAAAGCCGCCCCCTCTGTTTACGCCACCATCGACGACCTCGAGGTCGATGCTATCAATATTGCCGACGACGTAACCCAGGTTCTCTTTTCCTTTTGATTCCTGTCACTTGTCTTAGGATGCCATTCTGATGATTTTGTTTACTTAAAATCGATATAGTTAATTGGGAGAACACCGATGGTATACCTCAACAAAGTTAGCGGAGGCTGTGTGGCGAATATTGCGGCAAAGCTCGAGTCTATGGAACCCTGCCGAAGTGTAAAGGATAGGTAACCTGGTTTATGTATCATTTACGACATTATGCTCTACATGCCTTACTAGAATTTTCTGTTTGCTTGTTAACCTTTCAGAATTGGCTGTAGCATGATCTCTAATGCAGAAGAAAGTGGATTGATATCTCCTGGGAAGGTATCTGTCTTATTATCATCATGTTAATATTTCCGCATATGTTTCGTTGACCCCTCATCTGTTGAGATTGGTTTTCCAATCCATAATTGAATTAAATGTTATAGCTTTAGGTGAACGCCAGCTTCCTTTGTTTATGTAATATTATGACTCGTTATTTTCTGGGTTGGTAACCTGGTACTTTGCTGAAGTATTTAGCTATATGTAATAGTTTTTTTGTTTCTGTAACTACGCAGAATGTTTTGGTTGAACCAACTACTGGAAATACAGGACTGGGACTTGCTTTTGTCGCTGCTACTAAAGGGTACAAACTCATAGTGACCATGCCTGCATCCGTAAATCTTGAAAGAAGGGTTCTATTACGCGCATTTGGAGCGGAAGTTGTTTTGACAGATCCAGAGAAGGGTTTGAAAGGGGCATTAGATAAAGCTGAACAAATTGTTCTTAGCACGCCCAATTCATTTATGCTTCAACAATTTGATAATACTGCAAATGCAAAGGTAGTTTATGGCAGAGTAATATCAGGTCTCCTTACCTTATTGTATACTGTTGATGTTTAATCAAGACTCGTGTGTGTAAATTACAGATCCATTTTGATACTACTGGGCCAGAGATATGGGAGGATACCATGGGAAGTGTTGACATTTTAGTTGCTTCTATTGGAACAGGTGGTACTGTCACAGGCACTGGCCGTTACCTGAAAGTGATGAACAAAGATATAAAGGTCAGTATAGTTCACAGATAAACTTATTATAGAATTGGAATGGATAATACTGGAACAGTGGAACTTAATGAATACTATGTGTCACAATAATGTTGATTGGAATGGATAATACTGGAACAGTGGAACTTAATGAATACTATGTGTCACAATAATGTTGAGCTACATACTGAAACACACTCTTGGGGTCCTGGAAAATTATGTTAAATGCACATACTGCAACATGTAAACAGCATTGATACCTTGATTTTGAGAGAAAAGATATATATATATATATATATTATATATATCAAATCTGTCTTCGGTTGCTGCTTTTGTCAAGTGTTTTCAGTTTCCACTTTGCCCTTCCAGTGAGCTAAACTTTTTATTTCTTCTACCTACTGGAGGTGATTTTTAGTACAAAATTGACAAGATTCTTCCGAACAGAGATAATATTATGTCTTCCATCCCAACTTGACCTCTGTCCTACAATTGCTCATTCTTGAAACTCTAAAGATACTGACACTCAGAAAGATGTAAATAATTGAACTCTTTCGTCCATTGCTCTACTTCGTCAATCTTAACACCATAAAAAGCATCTTCCTGTTTCTCAGTTTACCAAGAGGTGGGTTAACAAGTCAGATCTACCGAGGCCCAGGCTGTTCTTCATTCCTCTGAAGAAACTTTATTTTTCCTCTTAAGGAACGCTGAACTCAAGCATGTCTTGCGAGAATGGTCCAGCCTTTAAAGAGGTCCTAAGTCACTGACACTCAGAACAAGACAAATCCTTTGATGATGTCGTCCTTTAGATTAAGTTACATTTCCAGTTAGGATCTAAAGAGGTGTTGGGCTTGTTGTATTAGTGGCAGGTAACCATAAAATGAGAGAGGCTTTCATTCCAATGAAGTAAGATGAGGCCAGTCCAAGGTGAGAGTGAGAGAATACTAGTCCAGGACGAGTATGAGGAATTGTAGATCACTTAAGAGTGAAAGTTAGTAACAAGGGACAGAGAGCTACGAGAGTGGTTCCTTGTTTTCTATTCTTTCTGCTCGTCATCTTGTTTTATTCCATAATCTGTGACTCGAGCTATTATTCCAATGAAGATGAGGCCAGTCCAAGGTGAGAGTGAGAGAATACTAGTCCAGGATGAGTATGAGGAATTGTAGATCACTCAAGAGTGAAAGTTAGTAACAAGGGACAGAGAGCAACAAGAGTGGTTCCTTGTTTTCTATTCTTTCTGCTCGTCATCTTGTTTTATTCCATAATCTGTGACTCTCGAGCTATTATTCCAATGAAATAAGATGAGGCCAGTCCAAGGTGAGAGTGAGAGAATACTAGTCCAGGATGAGTATGAGGAATTGTAGATCACTCAAGAGTGAAAGTTAGTAACAAGGGACAGAGAGCAACGAGAGTGGTTCCTTGTTTTCTATTCTTTCTGCTCGTCATCTTGTTTTATTCCATAATCTGTGACTCTCGAGCTAGTATCTTTCTACATGCAAAAGCATATCTTGTACCCAATATAGATATAGTGAAATAGTTTAGAAGTTTGAAGATCTCTTTTATTAGGTCATTTATGTTTCAGTTTTAGAATTCAAGAGTCCTAATGAGTCTTAAATGCTAGTTTACTTTAGTGATCTGCTCATTATAAATAAGTGTAAGGGCCTAAGGTCCATGCATGTTATGTGAGATGAAAAAAATTATCAGTGATTCTGAATTTTTCTGTGATGGGATTGGAGTGAAGCCTAGTTTTAGATGGGAAGCCTAGTTTTGGTGAGAAACCAGGGAGTGTTTCCCCAATTAGAGTTTTCTGCGTGAGTTTAATGCCTTAGAGCTTGTTGATCCTGGTTTCATGGCAATAAGTTCACTGCATCATATTCTCTTTGGTTTTGTTGAGTTTGCTTTGAATTCTTTTTCCAGGTAGTAGGTGTAGAACCTGCAGAGCGGAGTGTGATCTCCGGAGAAAATCCAGGTGAAGATCCCTGTTGGTCTTTATTGTTAATTACATTCATTTTCCATTGCAGTATGCCTTTGTTGTGTAACACATGCAAGTCCGTCATGCAGGTTACGTGCCAAGTATTTTGGATGTTAATCTGCTTGATGAAGTCATCAAGGTAAGTTCAGTTTAGTTTTCGTTTATTGTTTGTTGGCATAGGACAATTGGGACACAGGTGTTAAACTTCATGTCTTATTTTTCTCTTGTTTTTTTTCTTTCTTTTTTTTCCCATTTTGGAATAGTTGAAGGATTGTGAAAGTATGCTAAGAAATTTGCTTATGTGACGTGTCTTATTATTCAGCCATAAATTTGCTAGCGTGTTTGTTGGATTCTAACATTATTGGGTGGGTGAATGGATTTCTAGTGTTTACGGAGGCCATTATGGTTTGATTAGGTGGATTTTAATATGATTTGAAATGGTTTGCACTCTATACTAGCATGAAAAAAATTTAAAACAAATATAGCTAGTCAAGGACAAATTTTCTAAATAACTAATCACCGACACGGCTTCGAACACCATTCCAGGGACCTGAAATAAGAGTAAGGATAATACTAGAGCATATTCCAATGAACCTAAAAATAATGTTGGACTCCACAACTTAACTCCTTTGAAATGTGGCTCAGAACATAATGGGGATGCGCTAAATTAAGTGTTGTGGATGTGGGGCATCTGCAAAGCTTTATTAGCCCAAGCTGGTGTAGGAAGCTTCTTGGCATAGTATTCATTAGCAGTGTAGTTATTCTAAAATACCATTACTCAGAAAGCTTCAATCGTCAAAGAAAGTACTAGAATCAAATAAATTTCAATCAATTGTGTGCATTTGGTGGAAGCTTGGTCATATTCAGTGATTATGGATGGAACTATTTACCTAAGTCTAGCTGAATGACTTATTTGGCATTACATTTGCGTACTAAGTTTTTATTTATTATTTGGTTTTCTGTAAAACTGTAGGTTACCAATGATGAAGCTGTTGAAATGGCTAGGGAATTAGCACTGAAGGAAGGTTTGCTGGTAATGTTGACTAATTCTTCCACCTGAAGCATTTTAAAAGTGATCTGTTCTATATATTATTTGTTTGTTTGTTTATTTCTTTATTATATCTTATAAAAATCTTGGCATTTTAATTTTTCTAGCTTCGTGCTACCTATCGAAATGGCAGGCATAACCATAATTCTCAATGTTATCGTTCTTGATCTGCTGATTTTGATAGTTCAATATGCAAGGTTGGTATTTCATCAGGAGCTGCTGCAGCGGCTGCAATAAGTTTAGCAAGAAGGCCTGAGAACACTGGAAAACTTATTGCGGTGAGGTTTTCTGTCTAGTTTTGCTTTAATAAACCCCCACAACACACAAAATAATTATCATCTTACTTTCTTTTGAAAGTGTGTTTTTATACTGCATGTAGCTCTATCTCTAAGGCATTTACCAGTCATTTGAATGGGCTCGGTGTTGGTTAAATCATAAAATACTTCACTGAATGACAGAAGTAAACAGTTGTTTAGTAATATGATATGAATTTTCTTGAAGGAAATAATATTTGTTCTGATCAAGGTAAGATCATTTGGAATGCATCTGAGGCTTGAGTACACGATGTAGTTTGACAGAAAACAAATTGAAACACAAATTTTGAAAGGCACCAAAATGCTTCTTTTTGTTTAGATCATAGAGATTGGTTTTAAAAGATATTGGGAGTAAACATGGAAGGACAGCGTCTTAAAAAGCTTGACTTAAGGTATTTTAGCATTTGTGAAAAAAACCCCATTAAATATAGGACCAAGACCCTTACCAAATTTAAATTCATTGTGACAATGCCCTCTATTGAAATTATTTTATCACACTGGATATGAACATATATCATAGATTGATTTAGAAATTTCATTTAATCTCGTATTCCTTATTATTCGATGGAAGGCTGCTGGGTTGGAGAATAGATACTTAGTTTATATCTCCAATGTAATCAAATTTCTGTTATGCTACTGATTATCTGTCAATTGACTCATTTCATATTAACTGGCAATTTTCCATCTGGTTCCTATTTAGCGAGCACTAGATTTGCTGCACTCCTACTCATGAATTTTCTGAATGTGTTAAGTTATAATGCATTTTCCCTTGCAAACAGTTGATACTGATTTGTTTATTTTGTTGCCTGTTGCGCTACTTGGCAGACTGATATTCTAACCTGATGTTACATTCTTATTCAATTGTTTTTTAAAGGTTATATTTCCGAGCTTTGGTGAGAGGTATATTCCAACGGTACTTTTCCAATCCATATATGAAGATGTTCAGAAAATGCCAGCAACGTGATTAAACCATTCAAGACAAATGGGTTGTGCAATAGATATTGGTACCTTATATAACATCAAGCAAACAGTAACCAACATTTTTCAAAAGGTAATAAATATGAACTGTTATACTGGATAGATATTTTCTGTTGCACGTTACTGTTTTATATGGATAGATTTGTGATTCAGTGTGGCAGTGCTGTTCAAGTTAGGTTTTAAAGGAATGCAGAGTAGCTGAACAAATATAAAGATGGAGAATGTTTTGAATTTGTGAGTTCTGTGCTTCAATTCAGATGTAGCATACAAGTTTTGTTGCATTGATTTTTGCAAGTGCCAAACACCATTAGGATGTGTATATTCATACAAATTTGATATCTGGTCGAGTTGGACCATCTATTGTACCATATCATATCAAGAAATATGTGGTAGTTTAATCTGGGAGCCATGAGCATGTGCCATAGTAGATTTTGCAGTTGCGCTAAAGGAACATTCAATACTCCAAGAAATACTCCATTTAAACCCGCCTCTATTATGACCAACATTATCCCTAGGCTATAATTTGTAAGTAAAATTTGCACTTTTATTTATACAAACCACACCTTTAATAGAGAACCATCACTTTTTGTCCTCACTTGGTTTATCGACACCTTCCTTTACTAAAGATGCAAACCAAAATATTTCATTCAGAAGTGGGCTTATCCGTCCAGAAATGCAGACCATTGAACTACTTCATGTGGCTCTAGTGGACGTTTTGGCACACTGGTCATAGAAGAAAAAATGTATTTGCAAACTCTTAGCAATTTCTTATACATCCAAGAGTTCACACCCTGGTCACCAAGCCTGTAAAACTAGACAATGGTGAGAGTTCACATCAAAAGGATTTGATGCTTATTGCAAGACTATTAAGATCGATTTAAAGCATCTTGTATCCCATAAGCATGCTCGTAAACGGTCTTGTAAAGCCACTATAGATGGTGGCTAGGGCATTGATTATGCGCGTTAATATGTCTATATTTGTTTAGGGTTATACAATATTACACACAACCTTGCTTATTCGTTTACGGACTCATTGCTAGCCAAACTATTCTCTACGTATTGGTTGTTAAATGGATATGTGCTTAAGAATTACACATATTTGGTTGCGCAACATATATACCTATTGCGCCCCCACAAAATATCAAAAATGGGTCATCAGATTCGAATATGTATTTATGTTGGATACAAACCTCTAATAATTATCTGTTATTCAGAACCCTAGGCATGTAATCTTTGTACTGCTTGATCTATGGATTTTCACTTAGATTAGACAATTTTCCCTTTGTTAGGAAGAGATAAGAAAAATGATTTTCTTAGAGAACAACATGAATTTTCGTGTGTTGTTCATACTGTGTTTCATCTTGATCCCCACATAATTGAGATCTAGAACGCAACAGTTCTTAAAGTGACGAGATCACACACACCAGTTACAATTTTCATTTAGATTTGAATATGTATTTATGTTGGATACATACCTCCAACAATTATCCGCTATTCGGAACCCTTGGCAAGTAATCTTTGTACTGCTTGATCTATGGATTTTCACTTAGATTAGACAATTTTCCCATTGTTAGGAGGAGATAAGAAAAATGATTTTCTTAGAGAACAACATGAATTTTCGTGTTTGTTCATATTGTGTTTCATCTTGATCCCCACATAATTAAGATCTAGAACGGAACAGTTTTTAAAGTAACGAGATCACACACACCAGTTACAAATGCTTGCAAGGTTAGAAGTCAGTGGTTCAAGGACGTAGAAAAGCCGACACAACCACACTTGTCTGGGTTGAATTTGGGATTTAGAGACCCAAGGCCGGTTAAAATGGTGCTCTCAAATGGTCATTCAAGAAAATAAAAAATCAACCACGATTATGAAACTTTTGGCCGAATTTTGAAAGAAAAAGTTGTGGTATAGAGAAGGAAAAGAGAAATACAGTTAAAGAAACATGGAACAATAGTCATAATGAGAAATTCTCTAGACAGTGGAAAAGCCAGTATATCTGGGTTTTGAAACAATTTTTTATCATTGCTAGATTAGATTTGAGGGCAATAATGAAAACACCAAAAAAATGAAATTGTGCCCATAGAATTTTGGGCGTGAGGCTGCTGGCGCCTACAGCTCACCTCAAGTCTAGGGATGACTATAATACCAGTAGGTATGGTATCTACAGGTATTCGACCCCTAGGTTGCATGGAATCAAAAGCGGAAGCGTATTTTTTTGAAAGCGTAGCGTTGAATTAAAATAATATATATTATGTATATTATACAAAAATAAATTAAAAAAATTCTTCCTAAGATAACTCATTCTCTTAAATAAAAATTGTTCTCATACTAAAATACCACATATTTAATTGTTACCTTGAAGTTTTACTAAAACAACACATAGATCACATGCTAAATCAAGAGACAATCGATCATAACCAATCACAAAAAAAAACTCACTGTTTTTTGTGATCCTGCTCTGCATTATAGTATCCACAACTCAAAATCTCAAAAAACTGAGCCAAAAAACCTCACACCTAGTTCAGATCACGCAGAGCAACACCAAACCCAGCAGCCGATTTGAAAA
This sequence comes from Comarum palustre, assembly GCA_951800085.1. Lineage (NCBI taxonomy): Eukaryota > Viridiplantae > Streptophyta > Magnoliopsida > Rosales > Rosaceae > Comarum > Comarum palustre. Next base: position 2,333,607 of record OX637592.1, on the reverse strand, counting down.
AGCACTTAGCCACATTTGCCCCACCTACCTCTACTCATCAAAAGCCCACAATCCAGCTTATTCTCAAACCCAAATCTTTCACCCAGCATTAGGTCTGTCATTCAGTCGGTTCGAATCGGTAATAGGTGTTACTAACTTCAAAACTAAAGGTTTCGGTAATGAAATATGACTACCAAAAACCAACTAACTTTTTCGGTATGAGATAAATCTTACCAAAATCGGTATTTCAGTTTTCAGTATTACTAAACTTTACAACAAATATATTTTTTGAATATAACGAAACAATATAGGAAGCATTTTTTTGAAAATATAGTCATTGACATCATAACGTGCCTACTAATATGGTGTAACTTGTTTAGTAGATTAATTATATACAAGTGTACATATTTGTGAACCAACCGTATAGAGTATGCAAAATTTCTGAAAATATTATTAAATAGGATATGATCAATATGGTGAAAAATAACTATGGTAGAAAAATCACATATTGCTTGTAACGTTTGAGTCTTGATCAAATCAGTCAACATTATTTATTCTTATGATTCCACATGGGGAGCCATATCATTGGGATGTAAATTTTCCAATATTTTTTACACTAAAGCATTACTTCTCATTCATACGAGAGGCTATGAGCGGAAGTATCGATCAAAATAAGACATAAAAGGCTAAATAATAGCGTTTTCGTGTAATAAGTGATATCATATTAAGGTTGAGCGCATTGATCAAGTTCTAAACATTGTTGAAAATAGGTGAAATTTGTTCCATAGTCGTATTTAAGTATACTGACCAAATCGAAAGGACAAATTTTGATTTTATAAATTTCAGTGTTAGAAACCATAACATGCCTACTAATGTGGTATAACTTTTTTAGTAGGTTATTTGCAAGTGTAGATCTTTGTGAACCAATTGTATGGAGAAAGCAAAATTTTCGATACTCATGTGAAATAAGATATGATCAGTATAGTAAAATACGGCTAAGGTAGAAAAATTACATATTTTGGGTAACTGTGTGCTCAGATCAAAGTGGCTAACCTTATTTGCAAATTTAAGTGTTTAAATAACTAACATTTAGGTAAATTCGATATTTACCAAAAACCAAACCAACTTTTTTCAGTATTTTTCGGTTTCGGTTATTTCGATTACCAAGTTTTGGTTTATTAAATCGAAAATATTCAGTCTGTTTTCGGTAGGTTTAGTATTTACCAAACCAAATGACAGCCCTACCCAGCATAGAACCTAGAAAGTCAAATCCTTCACGCACTTGAAGACCTCCGATTCCAACTCCAATCCCAAAATTCCAATCACTGAACAATAATAATAACTAGACCACCCACAAACTACCACCATAAATTAGCATCCAACGCATAAAGCTTCAACATTTTTGCAACCCCCAATTCAATCCAACACCTTCTTCCTAATCCCACTTGGGTTTGCCAAGAAACACAGACAAGAACAAGAACAAGAAGCAGGGTTGGAAGCAGTAACAGAGTGTATGCTCTGAAAAATCTGATTTTTGCACCGACAAATTAGGTAGAGAGACTAGCTATTGGTTCAACCTCGATACTTTGCTCCCTCTATAATCGCAGGGCTAAGCTCTGCCTCTCCGTCATTCGCCACCACACCCACTGCTCTTTGCTCTGCTTCATCAAACTCATCGATTTGTAGAGAAGTCGGAAGCTTCCAGACAACTTCCAATTCTACTTTTTTTTGGAAGCGTGCTTCCAGCCACTTCTGTCTGCTTCCTTGAAGCTTCCGCTTCGCGGAGGACTCCTCGACCCTAACAGAAGAGTTATACGGGTATAAATAGGTAGCAGGTATGTGGATCTTCAATATTCAAATTTTTAAATAAGGTACTGAGCGGGTATGGTAATTTGATAATCGCCTTCATCCCCACTTATTTAGGCCGGATAAATTATTATATATAATATATTATATAAATTTTTCTAATATATATATAATTTATAAATAGATATTTATGTAAAAATATTTTGTAATATTTTTTTCTTTCTGAATCTCTTAATGAATATTTATAGAAACTTCATTTTTAAGGAAGACTTATATTTGTTTTATCTTAATTTTATATTTTGTATTTTAAAAAAATAATTTAATAACAAGAATCGAGACAGATATGAGAATGTAATCCTCAATAGATATGAGTATGAGAAATCACTATTATCTAATTACGAGAATGAAGATGGATATATAGATGAAAAACGTTAAAATATATATGATATTTTGATTTTCTGACCCTTCTATACTCAGGTCCGGATCTACTAAGTACTTATGGTATGGCAACAGAGGCTTATTGAAACTCAACATAAAGAGTTCTCTACGGCAGACAAAAAAAGTGGAGAGGACGCCAACGGGAGAAAACAGAGAGAGAAACACAGAGAATAGAAGGCCCTCCTTTTCCCCTTTTGATTCTTGTTCTGTTACTAAGGCCTCGTTGCCTTCATGATCCCTTGCGGATGACCCTGATGCTCTTGATTACTACCATTCCTGGTTAATTGTCACTCTGGTCACTAAAATCCCTTGTGGATCGATGATCTGGTTACTATGACTCCGGTTTTCTGGTTACTTGCTACTCGAATCCGTTGTGGATCGTTCCCGGTTACTCAAATTTGAGGTTTAAAGATGGTGTCTCAAAATAGAGACGTTTGGCGTTGGTGGTGTGACTGGTATCCTATACCATTGTGAAAGCTTCAATCAAATTAAAAGAGACAAAAAGCTCCATCTTAAAAGCTTGAAGTAAAGAAAGAGCTCGTTCAAAGGCTCAGCTCACCTCAACCAAACTTCGGTGTAAGCCCAGTGTCGCCAATGGAAAGAACAAAGTGAAGCCTTGGATTGTTGTCAAAGCGCAAATCAAATCAAGGAGTGAAGTAAGGATTGCGATCCTCATCTAATTTGAGTAGAAACTCCAAGTCGCAGGCTTCGATCTTTTCCGATGAAAACATGGATGCAGTTCCCATTGACATGTAAAAGACAAGGGAAAGTGTCAACTATTATTAACCATGACCCTCTATCTGAATGATATAGTGACGCGTCCTCATGCGCGATCCGTATATTGTTCTCTGGTAACAGAATGAGGTAAGCGTCCCACATCGAACATGTCGAAACCTTCCCAACAGCAGGTTATAAATAGTAACTCTCTCTCCTCATTTACTAAACAATTACTTTTTTACCTACTGTTATTATATCAACACCAATAATAACTTACACGCTGGAGAGTCAAACATCGCCCTTTGACAGTCTAGACCTCTACGTGATTTGTATTCTTGTTGATAGACTAGCAGAATAGACAAAGATGACATTGTGAGTAGCATTATAACATTATCTAGGGCTGGGCATAAGACGAGATTCGCCGAATCTCGTCCTGTCCTAAAAATATATTATCGGAACGGGACGAGACGAGATTGCATTTTTAGAAACGTATCCCGTACGAGATGATCCCGTTCGATACCGGGACGGGACCGGGATCCCGCAACGATAGAAAAAAATAAAAAAAAAACATAGAAGAGATAAATTGATCCTAAATTCTTGAAGAAATTTTATATCTATTTTTATAAAGTCAATATGAACTTATCCAATATTGATGAGGGTTTTATTGTGTATTAATTTCTCATATATATATATATATATATATTCTATGGTGTTACTTTTTTCATGGTATAATTGTCATAGTTCTAAACTCCTAACTCTATATAAGTACAAGACGAACAAAAATTGTAAAAATAAAATGAGAATAAATAACCAGTTAATTAAATGCTTGTAATTTGTATCTAACTGATTAATTAAGATCTTGAGAAAACTATCAAGTTTGAAAAATCAAAGGAGCTCCAGTTATCATTGCATACCTTCGTTGTGGCCGCCGATATCTTTCATATGATCATCATCATCATCAAATGTGAATGAATTATCTAACTCTTGTTGTATGAAACTAGTACTGTGAATTTATATTTAGGTTTTGGACGTCTAATTGAGTGTTTTTGAGTTTATTGTAAGCTATTATACACCCTAAAAATCAGACGGTTATGATCGGATACAAGTACATTTATACTTTCGGGATGGTCCCGTCCCTTTTAATTTCGTCTCGTCTCGTCCCGTCCCATTCTGATCCTGTCTCGTCCCGTCCCGTTCCAGTCTCGTCCCGCTCAATTTTCAAACTATCAGGACGGGACGAGACGGTACCGCCATTTTAAAATTTTATCCCAACCCGTCCCGCCTCGCCAATTTCGGTTTTAAATGCAAGACATGTTTCTGATTCCATGAGTTGGTTTTGTGTTTTGTTTTAACTTGTATCATGTTTATCGTTGTAAGAGTTCATTTACATTACGAGATAAGTCATTGGTACAATCTGCAAACTCCTTATCCCTGTAAAAGTTCAACTACCTTACAAGATGAGTTCACAAATCAATTTTCGGGTCTTCTTGTCAAGAGAGTTGGGGGACTCCGTGTCAGGACCCACCCCGAGTTAAACCCTTTTAACTCAAAGTAAATCCTGCGGGGACCACCTTAAGGGAACTCCTTACCGAAACCCCCTTGAGATGGACAACCCTTCTTACAAACCAACTAAGCATTACCAAGAATAATCTAATTCAACCCCCAAGACATTGAGCCCTCCTGCTCCCCAAGTCAAAACTACGTTTCACTAACCTATCCAACTATCTAGGTTGGCTAGTCAGAGCAGTCTACATGGAAGTTTTTCCTAAATCAATAAGCATGCAGCAACGGATTAATCGACTATGCCCCGACTCTTGTACGCACGACCTCCGCTCAAGAACCCTGCAACACTGGGCATTTGAAACGAAGGGCCCAGAGAAGAAACATTTAAAAATAATATTAGCATGAGTGGAAAAAAATAAAAGAATAAAAGATAAATGTCTTTTAATGCTCTTCTGTTGGTTTTCCAAAATCCACATGCACGCAACCAATAGAAAATGAATAAATAAATTGTAAAACAAATCCCTTGGCTCAAATCCATAATTTAAGATGTGGGGTATTAACACCATAACCACGAGAAAACATCTGACCAACTCTTTCCACGAGAGGGTCTATTAACCAGCTCAATCGGAGAGGGTCCTATGACCCGCTCTATTTGGGAGGGTCCAACCGACCAGCTACCACCGAAGAGGGTCCTGACCTGCTCTATCCGGGAGGGTCCTTTTGACTAGCTACCACCGAAGATGGTCTGACCAGCTACAATCCAGAGAGGGTACCATCTCCATCTGGAGAGAGTTCATGCTAGCATGCATTACATATAACCATATCCTTGAAAATCCTTAAAAACCTCGTGGAAAATAAATCGAAATCCAGGTCAAAACACATATGACTTTTCCCCTGAAATACATTGGATTTAAAACATTTCCATGCATCTGAAACCGGTTCCTTGACTTTACTTTAAAATTATTAAATCCAAGAGCCAAGTTTCCCCTGTTAAAAATAATCCCCCTCCATAACCCAAAATGGTGAAACCGATGTAAAATCAAATTCTGGAAAAATCATTCAAAACTCACGGGAAAGTTATGAACCTCTTTCCCGGTTCTCTTATCTTTAAAATATAATAAATTCCTAATTTTCCCTAAAATCACCATAAAACACAACGCGGAGGAAATTTCATAAATAAAGGAGAAACTTAATAAAATCTATTGCATGCATTATATTTAAAAAAATAAAGGTCCACTTACAGAACTTAATGCGGCTTCCTCAATGCTCGGAATACTCCTCAAGTGCCATATTGACATATCCACATGGTCGAGTCCAATCGCCTGTTCAACCATTGACTGTAAAATTAATGAGCACATCAGTCGTTCATACAGTTGATTGTACTTTTCCTAGTTTGACTAAGAAATCTTAATTTGACCAAGAGTTGACTAACCAAACCCTTTTTATCGACTTATCAACAAAGAACTATTTTCGATTATCGACTCGGCGTTTAGTTTCCGACTTCATAACCCTAACGTAACAACTTTCCTTACTATTTAATTTGACGATAGGTTATCACAAAGTAATGTTGTGGAATTACTATAGACACCCAATCCACAACTTAAAATCGTTTTACTAATTGTGAGTCGATATATCGATAATAAAATTATCCGATTGTTTTTCCACGATCAACTCGACAATTCTGTTAATAGAAGTCAACATCTTTCTCAACCACTAGAGTGGTCAACATAATTATAATCTCCAAACTTCACTAATTAACTTCAAATCCTAAAACTTGAATTCTATGTTTTCTTTAACATTTTCAACCCAATTTAACAACTTTCCATAAATGGAAACCTTCCAAAAGGGGGGGGAGTTTCCCAAAATAGAAAGTTTCCTAAATTGGTAAGTCTTCTTTAAAATGGGAAGTTTTCCAAAATAGAAACTTCCTACTTACGTCCAATTTTTCCGTAAATATCCCAATTACGATTCAACTGACACTTTTCGACTCAAGCTTAATAGGGATTCGATTTCTACCTCTGCGGTAAAGTGCCGGTTTCACTGCATCACCAGAACCGTCACTGGATCCCGGTAACTTGCCGGAATTTCGCCATAACCTCCTCGTTTACCTCGTTCCCAAGTTACGACAGGAAGACAAACAAAACAACACGATTTAATCATCACAACAACACAAATTCGATAAGACACAGATTAACAACAACACAGCAGTAAGAACACTAGGGAAAATCGAGTTTACCTACTGCTTGTCAAAACTCAGACCTAGAACCTCAATTGCAACCTCCCTGCTGCCAACTCTCCCCTAGAGTCAATCCAGCAGCTCATCAGCCTCCAATCTTCTCCAATCCAAAACCTGCATTCCACCTTGCTGATTCCTCCACGAGCAGAGCCTTTGCCTCTTCCCAACTACCATCAACTGCCCTGCAGCCCCACCTGAGCTCCAAAGTCCACCAGAACCTTGAAGAACATGCCCACCGAAGGAAAAACAGAGAACCCAGAAATTTACAGAAAACAGAGAAAAGAGGGCTTCTCGAATTAAACTCGAATCGAACAGGCAAAAGGTAAGGAAAGGAAGAAGAAGATGAAGAAGAGGGGAGAAGAGATATACCGTTCACGCGCCGCCTTGTCGTCTGAACAGCAGAATCCGGCCAACACAGGTGGAGCTCTTCCTCCCTCGATCTCCGGCTGTGGTGGTTGTTTGGCGGGTTTGGAGGCTGGGCTAGGTAGAGGAAGGATTGAGGAAACTTTTGGAGGTGGTGCGCCAGCGTGGGGTGGTGGGACGGCGGAGAACTCGCCTGAGATGGACCGAAGCGACGCAGCGGAGAAAGAGAGGTCTGGGCTCGGGTCAACGTCTGAGCTGGCTTTTGACTCGAGTCAACACCTCTCCCCCTTTTTATACTCGAATCAACGGCCCAGATCAAACCCCTAATTGATCTGACGGTCCAGAATAAAATAAGGTAAAAAGTAATTAGTTAAATGGTAAAAACTATTTACCGGAGAGGTAATTGAAAATTACTATAAACTTCATAAATTCATAGAAAATAAAAGGAAGCTATGAAAAATAATCCGAAAATACCGGGAGATTCGTGTCGACACGTACTACAACATCAAGTCATTAAATGAGGAATTTGAAGAGTTTAGAAAAACTCGAAAAATAAACTTTAGCGATAACTTATAATTCACCGGTCGCAGTTAAGAACTCTCGATAACTCAAAAACCTCTGTGAAAAGATAACTTTTAGGTACATGGTGTTACACTCCAGGGTGTGCCACTAGCGGATTCACCACTTATGGTCAACATAAAATGTTTGAAGTCCCTAGCCAAGAAGCCACTCTTATTTGGGGACTTGGGGGACTTGTAGGCACATATGTCTAAATAGCATACTTCGACTGCACTTTGACCAACCATAATAGTTAAATCCGCTACAATCAATACATGTAAAAGACACATATGCCTAAATAGTGTCAGCTATTCTTAACCATGACCCGCCACCTGAATGATATAGTAACGCGCCCTCACGCGCGGTCCGTATATCGTCCTCTGCTAACCGAATGGGCTAAACGTCTCACATCGAACAACATATCGAAACCTTCTCAACAACAGACTATAAATAGTAACTCTCTCTCTCCTCATTTACTAAACAATTACTTCTTACCTATTATTATTATGTCAACACCAATACTGACTTACACGCTGGAGAGTCAAAGATCACCCTTTAACGGTTTAGACCTTTAGGTGATTTGTATGGTTGTTAATAGGCTAAAAGACCAAACAAGATGACGTTGTGAGTTACATTAGTATGAGTGATCCTATATCATTATCTAACTATACCTAGCATAGACCGTCCAATTTCTTTGGAGTAGCAGCTTGGGACGAAGCAATAATAAAATTAAGTGAAAAAAGCGAGTTACAGTGAGCGCGTTGTGGTGGCGTTGCGAATTGTCCGTTAGGTGATTAGAGAAATGTGGCCTGCTGTTTGACTCGATATGAAACGAACGGCCCGTTTAGCACTGTGCAGGCCTCCTCCAAACACAATCCACCAATCAAATCAATCCAAGCGAGTAGCAGTCGTCGAGGCAGTCCTCTTGTTTAATCTCAATTTCTTCTAAGCGCTTTGATTTCAATTTCTTGTTGCTGTTGGATTCAGACATGTATCACGGAAAGAAATTCTCGACGGCGAGCTTAGTCCCGCATAAACCTGAACAGGTGGTGGCAAGTGATTCGTCAGTGAAAAACCCAACCCCCTCTGCTTCTGCCGGTAATGGAAAACATCGACTGCGCTGGACCTCCGATCTCCACGACCGCTTCGTCGATGCCATCACGCAACTCGGTGGACCAGATAGTGGGTATTTTCTTTCAGTAATGCATTTCTCTTCTATTTATTCCAACTCACTTTAAAACTTTATTGCTGGCTATCTAGATCTTTCCCCAGTTAATTACGTTTTCTTGTTCTGTAATTACTGCAAACCTAACATCTAGGTTAGGAACCCACTGTCAGTTTGTTGTTCAATATGAACTTCTGTTTGTCCCTTAACTTCCTTGCATCTGTTGTCGCCTGATCTATAATAGTTCTATGAAAAGAACACCTTTATCGGCTTGGCTTTGTCTAAATGCGTATTAATTGCCTCGGGCACTTTCTTTTTTCATTCTTTCTGGGTGTCAAGTCTGTCAGTTTTGTGCCAATGAACCATTTTGATCAAATTTGGATTAGATATCTCCCAAAAAACTGTAACAGCATAATTTCCAGGAGTGTAAGGAGCTAATAAAAGTAGGCGTCCCTGCAGTCTTTGTAAATCAAGCAGGAAATGATCATCGTCCAAAGTCCTAGCTTAGCTGTTTGATCAAATGCAGCAGAGGCGGACTACTCTAGTTGCAACACAGCCAATTTCTTGTTGTTTGGGTGGGGGGACTTGTTTAATACTTCTCAGTTTGGGTCTCGTATTTTTCAATCTGGAAGATTTTCTCGGGCCACCTTCACATGGTTGCCTGTTATCTTCAAACCTCTTTCTTTAGATGGGGTTGAAAATAGTGTAAATACCAAAGCCTCACATGTACAATTATTCAATTTGAACGCCGATAGTGATTTGTCTTTCGAACATTATGTTGCAATGATGGGTGTTTCATGACCTCTAAGTTTATGGCCATAAATTTCAGAAACTGTTGTGTGATTTGAAGACTTGGGGGCTAAAAGAAAGTTTTCTTTATTTTTTATTTTATTTTTATTTTTTATTGATGGGAAAATAGATCCATTGTGAGTTGCTTAGGAGACATAGTGCAATAAGTTTCAACCGACTGCAATCCTGTCATTCTTAGTTCCTAGTCACTCTTGCAGGATAGTTTGAATTTTGACTTTCAGGTTTGAAATCAAGATGCAAGTCATATGGGTAGAATCTAATGTTTTTACATTACAGATTCTGTTTTTTTGTTATTTTAGAACTTGAAAACAAGGATAGTCTACTAGCTGTTCTAGCCTCTAGGATATGACTGCTAGCAGCAACCCACCTAGGGTTTTTAGGGATCCACACAGAGACCTTAGGCATTGTTCCTAGGTTACGTCACATCACTGAAACATGTAGAGAAGCAAAAGCTTTCAGTTTGATCAACTCAAATCTGAACCAAAAAATATTAACTCCGAATAGTTATAACCTTGCTATACTGCACTGAGAGTAAGTCCATTAACCTTTCCAAATTACGAAAGATCCTAGGGTGTCATTACAAATATGATAGCGATGAATAACCTATTTGTATTGACAGCCTTGGGTAACTATTTTCAACATATTGCTAATGCTATGTACATGAAAATCCATAATGTACATACCTCATGCGTACAGTTGCATATAACATGAAGTTATTTGAAGTAGGAGAGAGTACTATAAAGATATAAATCCTTCCAAGAACTATGCTGGTGTTCAGCATCAATCCTAGAAGAGGGTACTCAATTTTTTTTGGGAAGTGGATAAAATGTTATGCAGACTGTAGATAAATTTGGTATTTCTGTCCAATTCCTTCAATGGTGTTCACAGTATTGCTCTATATTTTTGCAGAACTGGTCCTGCCACTCTAGTGTTTGTCAATTATTTCCCTAACCAACCTAATGTTTTTATTATGTTCATTTCATTTCCAATTTTATCTTAGGGGCCACACCTAAAGGTGTCTTGAGAGTGATGGGTGTTCCTGGACTAACTATTTATCATGTGAAGAGCCATTTACAGGTGTGGTCACCCTTCTATGGCATTTATATACAATCTTTTCATTTTGGAAATTAATCTACGTCATTCTCATTGTTCTTTTGGTTAGAAGTATCGTCTTGCCAAATACCTGCCAGAGTCTCCAGGTGATGGTAAAATAGTCTCCCTCTATCTCTATATCTTATTTCAGTTATTCAAGGTCTTTCTTTTTCCATTATGGAAATGTTAACATGAATTTTGATAAGTGTTCGACTTCTAGGTTCTAAAGATGAGAAGAAAGGTTCAGGAGACAGCCTCTCTTGTTCAGATTCTTCTCCGTGAGTACACTTCCTTCAGCTAATATCTTTACGTCACCAAATCATTCTATCTCTTTACATGCATAATCCTATGACTCATGCATTCTGTTGCTATATATAATACCCCACAAAATAAATTTTTCAGTGGAGTGCAAATTAATGAGGCATTGAGAATGCAGATGGAAGTTCAGAAGCGACTGCATGAACAACTTGAGGTAAATTCAGTCAACCGACAAATATAGTTGCTGTCTTACATATTTGATAACATGACTCGAAATCTGCACAAAATAAGACAGGTTAAAGCTGCACAGTTAAAAACTAGCTCATTTGATCCCACTCAAAACCAGGTTTTCTGGCAGGTGGCATATATGTAGGGGTAGACATCTTTCTGGTCAACCACCCAATCCGTCCAACTCCAACCCACACTCTTTTGACTGGGCTGGGTTGATTTGTGACAAAAAAAATGTTGGTCTATCAAGCTTTATATGCTTTCTACATCTAATGTTGAAATGAATTTATTAGTTTTCTGTTTCTAATTCTCTAAAATGTGCAGGTTAAGGTATAACCATTTCAAATCACATATATTAGATCACCTATTCGTTGAATATTAGTAACCAAGGGCATTAAAAATGTAACCTCAATGTATGTTTAATATATATATATATATATATATATATTATATATATATATATAATATGCAAGATTTGTATATCAGATCCTATCCAGAGCGGGAGCCCCGCTTTGAAATTAATGTGCAGGGTCCCTTATTCATTTTTCGGTCACATTTCTACATCCACACCATTCTGTGTCTAGAACCTAGTGTGTAGATCATTTCTGCAAAGATACAACCAATGTGGAGATCATTTGGTTACCGAATTAGATCGAATGAATGAATGGAACAAACTCTGTTCAAACACAACCGTTCAAGTAAATCACGATTATAGAAGCTCAAATGATCTTCAGATTAGATGAAACTTTGAAGAAATGATCTACACAACAGGTCGAGAAACTGAACAGTGAGAATGTGGAAATGTGACCGGAATGTGAGCCAAATCAGGAACCCCACATTTTAATTTTAAAGTGGGGTTCCGCTCTGGATAAGGTCTGATATACAGATCTTACACAGTATTAATAAAGCAATGCTGATATAATGCCACACATTGTATTGAAACCCCCCACATGTGACGAACAATCCCAGTTATTTCAGTCTCTTAACAAAAAAATTCATCCTATTTGAAAGTAACAATAACAATCTGAGCTTTGTAATTGAGTTGGAAAAGCTCTATTGGTGTTATATTATTTTTGCTGTGGGGAGATTTATATTCTTGTTCTGTTATGTACCACCTTTCCTTTTAGTGTTGACCTATGAAAGCTTAAGACGTGATTTAGAATCATAATTGTACAGTAAAGAGAACCATTAGGTTGTTTAGACGTGTATCACGTAATGTTTCTTCTAATGCAACCCTTTGAATTGCGTAACCTGGCAGCGACTCCATCTGTAATTGGCTATTTTATTGCAGTTTTACCTTTTTATGGGATGCACTTTAAAGGCAACAAAGAAAAAATGGTCAGAGAGGTCATGTTCAGGGTAGTGGCTACAGTACAAGTTAGCACTACTGGTTGCTACCATGGTACCATCTCTAGCTTAGAAAGGAAAGATAAAAGGATATGGTTGGTCTAGGTGTATCCTTGGATTGTTTGTGGGTCGGTTTAATGATATGGTCCTTTAGAAGAATTTTTTTGCAAGGGATTGGTGGGTCAGCAGCATGGACGTGTCACACATTGCTTAATAGCTATTTTGCATGTTAATGCAATTGTTATCACTTGTGAAATTGTCCCCAATCTGTGGACTGCTTATGATAATTGTTAGATTGCCAGTTCATGTAGTGTGAGAATATGGAACTGTTTCCTGGACGTCCATTGAGGATCAGATGCAAGCTCCTAACATATCATTAAAGCTTGGAATAAATTGTACTTGTGTTGCTTTCATTTTTACTTTTTCTTTTTGTTCCTATTCAGTTCTGTTATTACTACAAGTGTTGGGCTCTGTGAGAAGTTTTCTATTTTTGGTTATTGCCTGGTATAAATTGTTGCAATTGGATAAACTTTATTAATAAGGTTGCATATACATGTTCAGGTTCAAAGACAACTACAAATGAGAATAGAGGCCCAGGGAAAGTACTTGCAGAAGATCATTGAGGAGCAGCAGAAACTGGGTGGCGTCCTCAAAGGATCTGATGCATTACCATCAGCTGAGGATAAGCAAAAGCCATCTGAGTTGGAGACACCCGGTGATGCTTCTACGAAGTTGTCATCTCCCCGAAAGAAACACCGGATGGATGATGGGTTGCTGAGTGATTGTACCACGTCCGATCTGCCTCCAAACACTGACCAAAAAGATGAATTTGTTGGTTAGTCAAGACGTGTACCCTAGTAATGGTGGATTTGGTTTCAACTTGCAAACAGAGTTGAAAGAGGCAGAGGGCGGTGTTGCTACACAGAAAGGGCCTCTAGAGTTGCGTCCCTTGTGTGACTCGGAACAATAGAAAATCCAATTGTTAGTGTATACCACTATTTAAAATCTGCATTCGAGTTGTAATTAGACATTGAATGCTCTATTTCTATTTTCTCCGACTTTTAGTGCTAGTAGGCTAGTAGCAAGTATTGTCCAACTGTTGGATGCTACAAGACGGATTCTTCGACCTGAAATCTCATATAATTCTCTTAAATCAGGGACTCCTAACATCTTGTTCTCGTTGATTGATGTGTTTACCGAAACAATTAGAACACACACTAACTGATGTGCTTAATTGGAACACAGGATATGAGCTAAGCAACATGCCGATGGGATCGTGCGAGATTACGGACGGATGAAATTCTTTGGAATTATTTTGAATGAAAGAAATCGCATCACATGCTTATCCCAAAGAATAACTCATTTCCATCTCTTTTGCTGGTCGGAGCCTCAGAAGCAAAATACCCTGACATCTCCCTCCATGGCGGATCCAGGATCACGACTTTGGATGGGTTTGAAATTCTTAACCAAAGAAAGAAAAAAGGTGGAGAATCTCGATGATGCGAGATAAATTTATTGATTGAAAAAAGGATACACCTGGTTAGACGACATGTGTATCCTTTAAAGCCAGCTGAGCAAGATGTACTTATAAAAACCAGTGATGCTGATACGCAAACTGAACTACAAAAGGTATAAAATATTGTTGAGTGAGATAGCAAAGCAACACTGCTATAAATATTGCTGCATTCATTTAACATATGGTATTTTGTTATTTTTACATTTCTCAGGTAACTTGCGAGAAAGTTCCGGTGATGTTGGCATTAGGTTCGATTGATAACATTGTAGCTGTAGGCACAACAATGAAAAGTGATGACCCTAACCAACTTTGTCATGGTTATCGATTAGGGGACGAAAATGTGCGTGTCTCAATAGAGTTTGCAAAGCAGGAGTCCGTGAAAGTTCCATTTACTATGGGCAATGATATAAAAACTGTTAGACAAGCCATGAGGAGTTGGGTACGGTGGCCGGAAAATCTTGTTATCTATACACCTGTCTCACTAGTGGAGGTAAGTAATAATAGAATTGTATTCCATATTTTCATAAGATTAGAAAACCTTATATGGTAGTTTGAAAACGGGTATAAGTTTATGTTATGCTAAGATTAGCAAACCTTATATTGTCTGTTTTATGTGTAGCAACCTGAGAATAGGAAAAAGAAAGGGGTTCATGTCCAGATTATTGACCGAAGGTAGTTTCACTTGATGCACCAAGCCAATTAAAAATGTTGTGCATGTGGGGTGCATATGAGCTCAAAAATGACAAGAGTCTTGAGTTTTTTTATTGACCGTGAGGTGTTTGGACAAACTCGAAAAACATGGATAATTTATTTAGATGTGCACAAAATGACAACCATGGGGGAGGTCACTGGGAACTACATAGTGGGATATCAAAGGTAATATTTGCTGTCAAATAAATATCTCTTAATGTGTCCATGTGAATTCAGTTGCTGATAAGAATCTAGATGTTCTTTTGAGTTTTTAGGCACCTTTATGATGTCTTGAAAAGTAACAAAATGTTGGATATGATTGCTTTTGTTGACCCTACAATGGTTGGAGGAGAAGGGTGTGGAACAACAAAGAGTAAGGCTAAACACTTATGTGTCAGGCTCATGACCTCATATCCTGGACAGCTTTTCATGGTATCGTATAACTCAGAGTAAATGACTATTTTGATATCTCAAGTTTTATCGTGTACTTTGTATGTATTTTTTTATATTTTATTCATCAGCCTTATTGATCAAAATCTAGTAACTTTGACATATAGTCAGCATTAGGTGCTTATTGTTGAGGATCCTGAAAAAGAGAGGGTGCATTACATGGACCCCATGAAGAGGCGGTTACCTATGGCCTCAGCAGAATGGAAGTTTGTTATCAATAGGTAACTTGTGACAAAACTATGCATGCACTGAGAGTTATGGAATAATGATTTCTTCTGATTCACTTGCAAATTTGTATCCATTCTCATTATGGTTTATTTTTGTTTTAGTGCAATAGCCTAGTATAATACACAAAAGGGCAGAGCAAGCCTGAATGTAGTTGATTGGAAGAACCTTGGGGTATGTAAATAATGCTTTAATTTCTTAGATTTCTGGAAAGGTTTTTGTTCATGTATTAATATTAATTGGTTTACTGCTATTAGGGTGTTCCTCACCAACCCGACCACATTCCGTGCTGTTTTTTTTGTCATGCGGTTCACGCAAGACATTATATATGACCAGGATCAGTCTTTTGTGATGAAGGTATTTACAATCGAGTACTATTTGTGTTTGTGCTGGGAATCAAATGTTCAGGTCAACGCGAGTGTGATACTATTTTGTATTGATGTGAATAAATGTGAAATTTTCTAAATTACTATTTGAGGGCAATATTGAATTGAGCTTTGTATGAAAGTACTCTGATGTAGTCTCTGCACTAGATTTATTTACTAAAATTCATGTTTCAGTTCAATGTTTTGATGGTTCAATTCAATGTTGATGTTCAATGTTAGTTTAATTTTTTTCTAGTGGGACACGAGAAACAAGCTTTGCCACAAGATGATTTAGATGTCGTGAGAAATGAATGAGTCAAGTTCGTCATCGGAAAATGTCTGTAGCTAGGGTGATCTGGTGCTATCTATGTGGTACTACTACTTGCTTTAGAACTTGGTGTATTTCTATATATCTAGCACTTTGTCTTGGAACGACTTTTAATTTCTATGTTAGTACTTGATGCATTTCTTAATGTTGGAATGCTTTTAGACATGTAACACTATCTAGTAGCTTATCATGTGTAATGTTGTTTTTGAATGATATATGGAAGCTGAAATGCAATGTTTTATGGTACAATGTGATGGTTGTGTGTGTGAAACTTGGACAACAAAGTCTGTCCACATGAAAATGCAAATGTTGTATAATTTTCATAAAACATTGTTGTGTGATACAACATTGCTCAACAGATTGGTTCCTTCAAGACACAACATTTGTTGTGTGATAACAAATGACACTACAAAACTAGATAGGTTTGTATTGTCTGAAAGCTAAAAACATAACAAAAAGAACTGGAAGATATGTTGTGTGATGTCTACGAAAGACAACTCCAACCAAATTGATCAAATATTTCAGTTGTAGTTTACTCAACGTCACACAACAATAAAAATAGGGAATAAACAACTGTAGTTTATACAAAGTCACACAGATACAAATGAAAACCAACAGTTGTCTGAAGAGGAAAATATACAACGAATATGTTTTAATGTTTATTGTTTGACTGGACATGTTAATGCCTCGCTGGTCGCGCATGACATTAAATCTGCACAGAGACGTATACAACAGAATATTTATCTGTTGAGCAAAATGTTATCACATAACGGTGATTTTCATACTTGTCTAAAGAGTTAATCAGACAAGCCCGAGATATACAACAGAAAACCTATAGTCACACAACGGCTATTCACCGTTGTGTGTTTACATCTTTGTGGTAGTGAACACAAAATTGATAAAGTAATTAAACCCTATGAATCACTATATGTGTGTCAAATAGAAAGAGAGAGACTTGATTTGTACCTTTTGAGGATATACCAATCTAGACAATATAATGATCCAAGGAATAGCAGTATTTCCAACTACATCAATGTCCTTGACATCTATATTGTAGGCGTAGCCACTATTATGGCTAATGTGTCTGCACCACCAAGCATAAGTGACACCATCTTTGTTGACTCACTAGTCATAGTTGGACCTGACCACTGTACATCTCGAAGACCGAAATACAAGCTACGCAATAGTACTTGGAAGTAACCAATACCCTATTAGGAAGTCACCTTGCTGGCTTCACCAATATGTCATGTGACAACACCTTGAAGACTAGACTAGGAATCTTGTTCCACATTGGAAAGCATGTAAAAGAAGTTGTCTTATGCTAATATGACTATCACCACACACATAGATACACTGTATCAACATATATTTGACTGCAGAAGCAACCGAGTCAAAGAGGGTCACATATCATAATAATGATCCTAAAGCTACATTGATGTAAAGTACTGGATATAATTGTCACACCCCAATTTTTGAAGGAATTGTTTTCCAAAAATTTGGGCATAATAACCTCTAAAATTCTAATAACTTCAACTTGCAAATAACACAAACACAACTCCAACAAAAGCAAAATAGAAATGTAAGATCAAAATTACATTTCCTTAATTTACATAAAAGAAAAGCAATAATAACAACATCTCATTCTTAAAAAGTAACTTAGTACAACTGAACAAAATGCAATTATTAAGAGTAGCTTGATCCTATCTAGGCAGCTACCATCCCCAACTCCACACCTAAAAATCATGCAATATTAACCCTACACCAGAGATTGGTGCACCGGGTTATAAACAAACAAACCCGGCAAGTTTTTTAGCTCGTATGAGTAAATCCAAACAATTAAAGACTCGTACCCTAAAGATACGAGATCTCTCAAATAAGTAAATTAAGTAATAAAAAAACAACAAATAAAACAAGCATTCATTCATATAAAAATTAAATATGAAAACAATATTAGAAATGTCTGCATAATGTTAGTTCAAGAAAATGCAAAAGAAAAAAAAATAAAAATTTCGGCAATTGAGGATAATTCCGAAATTACCTAAAGCCACAGAAATAAAGGCACAATTCAAGAAAACAAAATATTAAATAAATAAATCAAGCATCCAATTAAACCATAAATAAAAACACGCTCCACTTGAGCCAAATCACCACACCAGAAATAGGTCATTTCGCCACTATGGAGGACCTAATCAGCCACACTAGAACAGATCCTTTCACCACTAAGGAGGATCTAGACAGCTAAACCGGAATAGATCTCTTCACCACTCCACATGATCTAACTGCCACACAAGAATAGATCCTTTCGTAAGTAAGGATAATCTAAACCCCACACAACAGCAACAGATCCATTCACTACAAAGGAGGATCTAAACGCCACACATGTATGCATATGAGTCACTCACTCGCATGTATATCACATATTTCATCACTAAGACACAAGTCCTCTGACTTAACACAAGACTGTCGCATCCCGGAACCTTTACCGGCCTGAAATATGGCAGTAACCGTCGTAATCCCAGTCTAATGAGAAATCAATACGTCAATCTGACGTATTGATCACACACTAGGCCGAAACTACAAGGCTAGGGAAATAAAACTAGAATCTACCAAATTTTCTTTTCCTTTTTTTTGCGGGATGAAAATAGAGTTTACAGCGGAAGTGCGGAAAATAGTAAATAAAACATGGGCCAACTTTGAAAACATGCGACAACACATAAAACATTCCACACACTAAAGGAAATCATAAAATGAACCAACCAAGTGAAGAAAAGCATCATTCTAGGAGTGAACACTCGAATAAACATGAAGATCAAATGAATAAATCATGCCCCCAAAACCTCCAACATGCTTTTTCAGTTTCAGTACACAGTACCTGCATCCATGAACTATTGTAGGGGTGAGCATTCGTCCTCGCTAAACCAGATAGGGCCGAAACCCAACCGTACTAGGGTTTGAAAAACCTAAAAGCGGGATATATATAAAAGGGTGACGCCAAAAGTGTAAAATCCAAATGGATAAACAATCAAGAGGAAAAACTCGAGAGAAACCCTCAGAAATAAAACTCATCTCAAATCATGAGGAAAATAATCAAATATATGCATGTATGTATGTACGTATGTGCACACTGAGCTCAAATAAATATGCATGTAACACATGCATGATTTTTCTTGATCTCGGCGGCCGAATCTCGGGTTTATCTTTACAGCAAACCGGGGCCAACTACCTATGTGCACGAAAGCGAATAGTAGCGAGAGTGTCCATTTACAACAAATGTCCAATAGATCACTCATAACAGGACACCACACTTACGACTCGTTTAACTTTGTATAAGACGAGCGTAAGCGGGGAAAAATATAAATAGGGCATCGCCCCTCCTGAGGTTCACGGTCATTGACACCGTGGGAAGTGTAGACTAAATACTAGGTCCTGTCACTCTTAGGCTAAACACCAGAAATCAGGACAATGGTACTACTTTTCGATCCAGAACACACACACCAATGTGAGTAAAGGCATGTGATAAAACTGTAAAACATGGAGCTCATATTTTTATAAATAAAAAGCCACTAACCCAGAAAGGTTACGGCTCACCCATTGGGTGTGCTCCCCATACCTGGATATGCTGACTCCAAAGCAAACTCTAATGTCGCGCTCCTCAAAGCATCCACGTTCTCGAGTCGTACTCTAACTCGTTCAATAACTGTAGAAACGATTCCATTAATACAAACCTCTAGAATTATAATTGACTTTGACCCTTTTCCTAGTTTGACCAGGATTGACCAAATGTTGACCAAGCTTTTCCTGATTTGACCAGGAATTTACCATTTGACTAAGGGTTGACCAATTAACGTTATTTCGACGTGTTCGACTTAACTTCCGGTTAAACGATTCGAGTCATCTTACTTTACTTCTTACTAAATGTTAAACACTTAGGAGTCACTTAGTCTGTTTAAGTAATCGTCGATTTTGTTTAACCAACATGTTACGTTTTTCATTAACTCGAACATATCGAAACGCGTTAATTCAGAATCTTCGGAAACTACTAAGTACACCCAAGAGAGTTTCCTTAATTGGAAAGCTTTCCTAAAATAGAAAGTTTCTAAATATAGTAAGTTTCCATTTTTACTTAATTTAACCGGTTAACCCTTATTGACTTTTTTTACCGGTCAACTTTTCAAAAAAACATAAACTTCCAAAATGGTAAGTTTCCTGAAATGTTATGTTTTTTTGAAAAGTTTCTGTTTTTTTTAAACTTTGGTTCTTTACGCAAAACGATTTTACTTCATGTTTCCGTGTAAACTCGTGGCCCCTTTGGCGGGTTGCACGGTTCCAGAAATAGCGAACTTCCTTGTACTCCGAGTTTTCCTGTGTAAAGAACAAACACGTCAAAGGGCGTCCCCGGGTTTACCGAGGGAAGCCACTCCGATGCTTAAGTCAGACACTGTCAGATAAGCAGAAAACTCAAGAGTAGTTAAGGAATTGTCCGTCCCCTTACCGGGAGGTCCTCACCGGTATTTATAGTAGCATTAAAGGCAGCACTTTGTCTTTTTCCAATGTGGGAATGAACTCCCTTGCTTTGCCTCAAACTTACAATGAACTGGGCCCTGACAAAGGACCCAGAGTGGCTTCTCAAATCTGACTGGCCTTTGGCCCTGTAAACAGTACTTCAAGCATAATAAACGATGCATATTTAATAATTGACCACACTTGGTGTTATTTCTTGAATTGTAACCCGGTAAAGGAGAAATATTAGGTTCCACATATAAACAAGTCCCCCAAGTCCTCAGTCAAGGGGTACGCTTGGGTGGGGACTTGAAATCATTTCTTTACCGGGTTACAAGGGTATCATCCAGACCCGGTGTACCCAGTCCCCCAAGTCCGTACGCAAGGGTGCCCCGCAGACACGTTGACTATGGGAACTGAAAATGACGTCTCCGTGTTGTAGTGGGGGAAACTGATAAGTTTTCGGTTTGAAGTGGGGGAAAACGAAAAGTTTTCAGTTTTGAAGTGGGGGAAACTGAAAAGTTTTTCGGTTTTGGGACGCGGCATGCGCGACACGTGTCGATTTTCTCGAAAAACCGAAACGTCCCTTCAGTGTACGTCTCTCAAACGTCCCTTCAGTGTACGTCTCTTAACTGTATAAATAGGGGTTGAGGGTGACAGTTTTGTAGTACCTTCGAAATCGAAAACTTTTTCGTGCTTCTGCTCTCGTCCACTGTTGTCGCTGTGCTTGTTGGATTTCCAAACTTAAATCGACCTCAAAATCCTTTCAAACCCTCACAAGTAAGGTACTGTTTTCTGTTCCGATGTTTTTGAGTGTTTTGGATCGATATTGTGTACTGTTTTCTGGGATCCAAACTGGGTTGCTGCGTTAGTGTGTGCGTTTATCGTTGTGGTCGCCGGTGTTATCTGGGTTATTGACGATGTTCCCGTGTTTCTTGTTTTGCAGATGACAAACCCCGCAATGGATGCTCATGTCCCCGAGTTTGCCTCAGTTACCTTCACTGATGGGACCGCTCTCGACCCTCCCGGGTACTCGCTGACCGCGGAGGAGATTGTGGAGCTAAGGAGCAATTGGAAGATTCCCGAGTCTGTTGAAATTCGGACTTTAGAACCCGAGGATCAGTTCTTCGCTCCCGGGGATGGGTGGACGCTATGCCACGAGTACCAGCTACGTTGCGGTCTGTCACTCCCGCTAAAGGTGGAGGTGCAGTATCTCCTGGCTGCGAGCAACTTCGCCATCGGGCAAGTTGGCCCGAATATGTGGAGGCAGCTGCTAGGGTTGTGCGTGATGTACAAGGTGTTGAAGCAGCAGATGCCGAGCTACCACGAGTTACACGCCATGTACCGGGCCGAGTACTCCCGGAAGGCGGGTTTCAGTGGGACCATCCAACTGAAGTCCAAAGGGGTCTTCAAGAAGATCATCGAGGACCTGCCTACCTCCGTGAGCCGGACCTGGAGGGAAAAAAGTTTCTTGATAAGAAACTTTCAAGACCCGGGACACGCGTTTCAAGTACCGGGTGACTTCCAGCCACTGATGAGTAAGTCCTTTCTCTCCGGATTCTTCTTTCTTTTCTCTTTCCCGGGTTATAATTATATTGTACGTTTTGCAGATGTTCCCGACATTCCTCTGGAGCCGGTGATGGAGAAGAGGATCCGGAGGATGTTATGGGCCTTCAGAGGTCAAGATGACCGGAGCTCGTACCGGCTTTGCAGGCTGTATGTGTACAGCCGTTGCCGATTGATGGAGCTTCCAGGTTTGTCTCGTTTCCTTTAAAATTTTTGTTGTTTACATGCTCCGGTCTAACAGGTTATATCTTTTGTTGCAGCTCTTCTCCCGATGGAGTTCACGAAGCGAAAGAAACCGGGAATATATGACGGGTTCGAGGACAAGGCTGTATGGGCCGGGATCCGGGCGCAAGGCACGGAGGGGCTGGCGTACGATATCGACCTGACATCGAAGGCGGCTTTTCTGCGCCCAGACGCCGAGCAAGGGGAAACTCGGCAGTTCCACGTTGACGTCTCTTACTACAACGAGGTTCCCGCGTACTTGGCTGAGATTCTCGGGCCAGAAGTCTACCCGGAAGGAGAGGAGGTTGAAGGGAATCCCTCGGAGGCGGACGATAACCCGGTATTTGAAGAACCGTTTGCCGATGAGACTGAAGAACCGGTGGTGAGCGCGGTTCCCTCGTCTGTGTTCCCGGGCGAGGAGGAATTTACCGAGGAGGATGACGAAGGGGGTGAAGAGGTTGGAGGGTTAGAAAGGGAAATAGGTAGTGAGAACCCGGAGGGGAGTGAGGGGAGTGACGAGGTTCTTGAAGTGGAGCCCGTGCCTTCTCGCAAGCGTACCCGGGAGGCATCCAGCTCGGGGAGGTCCGAGAGGAGGAAGAGAAGGAAGGAGAGGAAGGAGAGGAGGGAGAGAAAGCAGCAGCGGGACACTACTGAAATAATGGAGGAGTTGGCGAGCGCAGGAATGGCGGACGCGGCCATCCAAAGGATGGTAGCGGATTTGAAGAATTGCGCCGCTGACTCCTATGTCCTGGAGCATGAGGACCCGTTGACTGTAGCCCGGAGGGCGCAGGAGAAGCTGATGCGGGTAAGTTAGTCTTCTGCTTTAACTCGTTATCTTTTTGTTTTTGGTTCCTTGCACTAACCCGTTGTTTTATTTGTGTAGGCTGTCAGGTTGTCGTACTTGGCGACTGACCGGCTCATAACCGAAGGCATCCCCGAGCGAGAGAGAGTCCTCAGGGATGATCTCCAGGCCGCCCGGGACCAGGTGACGGCGAGTGAAGAAAACCTGGCTCGGGTCCGGGAATTCGCAAGCGCATCAGCGATCGCGTCGAGTGCGAAGTTGGCCAAGGCGGAAGAACACATAGCAGACCTGGTGGCCAAGAACTCGGAACTGGAGAATGTTATCGAAGGTCACCGGGAGGACCGGTGTGCTCAAGATGCCGCGATAGCCCAGCTGACCGAGCAAAACCAGGGGCTGCAGCAACAGGTCACCTCCCTGGAGCAACAAAAAGGAGATTTGCTCCAGGCAGTTTCCCGGGCCAAGGACTTAGCGGTCTCCGAGTTTCTGGCGAGCCCAGAGTTTGACCTGAAGCTGCGGTCGGCCAGGGCCGAGGCTCGTGCAGAATTAGTGAGCGCTGGGATTCGCCAAGGCTGGCTAGACAAGGCGGGTTATGACGGTCATCAAGGTCATGTCAGACCCGACGAGGCTGCAGGCACCTCCCTGTCGACTCCTGCCGTGGCTGCGAACCCGGCTCGGAGTCCCCCGGTTCGTTCTTCAGCAGCCGGGAGAGGTGCTTCCCGTGGTGGGATTGTGGGTGGTCCTAGGAACCGGCCACCTCTGCGTAGGGATCAGTTCATTATACAGCCCCGGGGAGGTCGTGGCGGTTCTAGCACTGGCGGGGGTAGGGGGTCGTCAACGGAGCCTTAGGATGTTTTTCAATTCTGTAACAGATTAGTCTACCTGTAGCGGTTTGCTACTTTTTGTAATTGATATTTTTGAAGTAATAAAATTTTTCCTTCTCGCTATCCTTCCCGTGCCAAAATACGGTAACCTGATAAGTACAAAAATGTACATATAACGCCGGTTTGCCATGTGAATAAAGATAGTGCCGCTAAGGCTTTAAAGGCCGCTAGGGCTTTAAGGATCCGTTAGGAATTTCATCCCGATGCATAACCTGCAAGTGTTGAGAAAATTCACACATAATGCCGGTTTATGGGAAATAAAAATAGTCCCGCTAGGGCTTTATGGGTTCATAAGGACTTTCAACCTGATGCATAACCTGCAAGTGTTGACAATTCACACATAGTGCCGGGTTGGCATGTTAACATTATAAAGTGAAGATAGGGCCAGTAAGGCTTTACGGGTCCGTTAGGACTTCCAAGGGCTTCTTTGCCAAATAACACGGTAATCTGATGCAAAATATGCAAATGTGATAATTTACACATATAATGCCGGTTTAGCATGTAAGTAAAAATAATGCCGCTAGGGCTGTATGGGTTCGTTAAGACTTTCAAAGACTGAAACAAGGCCGTGATAGGCTTGCAATATTTCAAGTTATGGAGATTACCAGAGATTATTAGAGATCTATCGGAGCTTGCCGAGTTTTGACCATGAAATAAGGCCGTGAAAGACTTTCAATATTTCATGTCATGGAGATTATCGGAGATTATCGGAGCTTGGCGAGTTTTGACCATGAAATAAGGCCGTGAAAGGCTTGCAATATTTCATGTCATGGAGATTATCGGAGATTATCGGAGCTTGGCGAGTTTTGACCATGAAATAAGGCCGTGAAAGGCTTGCAATATTTCATGTCATGGGGATTATCGGAGATTATCGGAGCTTGGCGAGTTTTGACCATGAAATAAGGCCGTGAAAGGCTTGCAATATTTCATGTCATGGAGATTATCGGAGATTATCGGAGCTTGGCGAGTTTTGACCATGAAATAAGGCCGTGAAAGGCTTGCAATATTTCATGTCATGGAGATTATCGGAGATTATCGGAGCTTGGCGATTAAGGCATACAAGTAGGGCCGCTAAAGGCTGCATTCACTTCAACAAACTCTTTAATAAAACATAACCCGGTAGGGGAATTCATGCATTGTGGGCCTGAAAGGCTTTATATACAACATCATAAACAATAAAATTGGACATTCATAGATAACTCGGTACCTATTTGGGGAAGAGATGCAGATGTTGGGCGTTCCATGGTCGTGGAAGCGTAACTCCATCTGTACCCCGGATGTAAAACGTTGCCGGGCCCACGACTTCAATGATTTCATATGGACCCTCCCATGGAGCTTTAAACCCCGTTGGCTTAGGGATAACTTCCTTCATTACCCAATCCCCGAGTTTGAGTGGGCGGTTGATAACCCGGGAATTGTAGTGTTTAGCCACCTTTTGCTTCTTGTTGATATTTCGGAGATGTGCACGCTCCCGGCGTTCCTCCAGGAGGTCCAGGTTAAGGCGGATGCCTTCATTGTTGGTTTCCCTGTCAAACAGTTGTACCCGGTCACTCGGGACTTCCATCTCTACCGGGATCACTGCTTCAGAGCCAAAAGTCATAAGAAATGGGCTCTCCCCATTGGCTTCTGTTGGAGTTGTCCTTAGTGCCCACAAAACCTCTGGAAGTTTCTCAGCCCATAAACCCTTTGCGTCCTCCAGCTTCTTCTTCAGAACTTGCTTGATGAGCTTGTTAACGGCTTCAGTTTGTCCATTAGTCTGCGGGTGTGCAGGGGAGGCATATAGGACCTTTGTCCCATTGGAGTGTAAGAATTCCCGGAACTCATCGTTGTCAAACTGCGTCCCGTTATCTGTGATAAACGTCTCCGGGATTCCAAACCGGCAAAAGACATTGTTCCAAAGGAATTTCTTAACATTTGCGGTCGTGATCCGTGCCAGGGGTTGAGCTTCTATCCACTTGGAATTATAGTCCACTGAGACAATGGCATGTTTGAGCTGTCCCGGAGCTGTGGGTAGAGGCCCGATGAAATCAATCCCCCACATGCAAAATGGATATGGAGAAATTATTACTGATAGCGGGACTGATGGTGCACGGGGAAAGCTTGCAAATCGGTGACATTGAAGGCAGGAATCTACGACGATTTTGGCATCGTGTTCCAAAGAAGGCCAGTAATATCCCATTCTTAGGGTTTTGAAAGCCAGGTTACGGGCTCCAAAGTGATTTCCACATACCCCGCTATGAAGCGACTGCAAAACCCGGTCTCCTTCCTCGGGTGTAATACACTTCAAATCAGGAAAAGTTTGTCCTCGTCTGTACAGTTTCCCATCACGGATACTATACCGCGCCGCTCGAACCCGTAGTCGTTTGGCCGCTACCGGGTCCTCAGGTAGGGTTCCATGTTGGATGAAGTTGATGAACTCATCCATCCAAGATGGTGGCGGGTTTGCCTCTACCGCGAAAATCTCAGAAAAGGAGAGTGAGATGCTTGGTTTCTCCAATGTCTCGACCAGTAAGCTTTTAAACTCGGTATTGGAATCGTCACCTGTTGCAATCCTAGCCAGGGTATCTGCTCTCACATTCTGCTGCCTCGGTATCTGAGTAACCTCAAAGCTGTCAAATTTCTCCAGCAAGAAAGCCGCTAACTTTTGATAGGATGAAAGATGTGCTTCCTTTGCCTGAAACCCGCCGTTAACCTGCTGCACTACCAGTTGTGAATCACTTAGTATGCGGAGATGCCGGGCGCCCATATCTTTAGCGAGTTGGAGCCCTTTGATTAGGGCTTCGTACTCAGCCGTGTTGTTTGATGCTTTGAAGTTAAAGCGTAAGGCATAGTCAAACATATTACCCTCCGGGTCTACCAATGTAATGCCTGCTCCACATTGCCTCTGATTGACTGATCCATCTACAAATATCTGCCAACTCTCCGGTTCAGCTTGTGTAGGAAGAGTTTCAGCAACTGTTGAATCTGCTGGGATTAACTCGGCAATGAAGTCTGCTGCTGCTTGCCCTTTGATTGCCGTTCGCGGTTTAAAGTGCAAATCATGCTCCCCCAACTCAATTGCCCATTTGACCAGTCTTCCCGAAGTCGCCGGGTTTTGCAGAACCTGCCGTAGCGGTTGGTTGGTGAGTACATGGATGGAATGTGCTTGAAAATAGGGTCTTAACTTCCTTGCTGCTACAACCAAGGCCAGGGCCAGTTTTTCAATATCTGGATAACGAGTTTCAGGATCATTGAATCCTTTCCCAGTATAGTAGACCGGCAGTTCTTCAGAGTCTGGTTTTCTTATCAAGGCACAACTGACAGCCGTTTGAGACACCGCCAGGTACAGATAGAGTATTTCCCCAGGGTTTGGTCTGGATAAAGAAGGGACTGACGCCAAGTATTCCTTCAACTTTTCAAAAGCTTGATTGTGCTCTTCCTGCCATGTAATCCGCTCGCGGTGTTGACTCTTGAGAATTTTGAAGAAGGGGGCACATTTATCTGTTAACCTGGATATAAACCGGGATAAGGCTACCAGCCTGCCAGTAAGTTGCTGAACTTCATTCCTGGTTTTTGGCGGTTGCATGGCCAAGACGGCTTGAATTTTGTCGGGGTTTGCCTCAATTCCCCGAGCGCTGACCATAAACCCGAGAAACTTTCCTCCCGAAACACCGAACACACACTTCTCCGGGTTTAACCTCATCCCCTTGCTCAAGGCAATGTCGATGACGGTCTCCAAGTCATCCGGGTGTTTGCTTGTCTCCCGGCTTTTGACCAGCATATCATCTATGTAAACCTCCATAGTATCCCCGAGTTGATTTGCAAACATGCCCACTATGAGGCGCTGGAACGTGGCTCCTGCATTCCGGAGTCCAAAAGGCATCACTCTGTAATAATACATCCCCTTGTCCGTTGTAAAAGATGTGTGCTGTTGATCCGCGGGATTCATCGGAACTTGGTTAAATCCCGAGTATGCATCTATAAAGCTCAACTGGGGGTGGCCCGCGGTTGAATCCACCAGTTGATCAATCTTTGGAAGGGGAAAACTATCCTTCGGGCAAGCCTTATTCAGATCTGTGTAGTCGACGCACATCCTCCACTTTCCGTTTGCCTTCTTGACCATCACCACATTGGCCAACCAATCCGGGTATGTTGCATCTCCAATGAACCCGATGTCTTTAAGACGTTTAACTTCTGCTTGAATGGCCTTGTACTTCTCTGCGCAAAATGCACGACGCTTCTGTCTTACCGGTTTAACACCCGGGATAATATTGAGGGAATGTGTCATAACGTCTGGAGAAATCCCGGGCATGTCTGCATATGACCATGCGAACACCTTCTGTTTCCAGGTTAGCAGCTCAACCATCCGGGTTCTGACCTCGGGGTCAAGGCCTGTGCCAATGCAAATCTTCCTCTCCGGGTATTCTTCTGAAATCTGAATCCATTCTGTTGCTTCAATTGGGGCTGGCCGGGGGAACTTGGCAGGATACTTCTGGCTCTTCTTTTGTGCCGTCTTGCTGATGGGCAAAGAATCCGGGTCATCCCTGGGGTCATCGGGTTTGTCAAATGGAGACAAGGAAAAACCGGCCGAAAACATCTCATGCTGGGACTGAGTTGCTATCGCGTTGCATCTGACAGCGGCTTCTTGGTCTCCGCGAATTGTAACCCAACCCCCGGGTGTAGGCACCTTCATAAGCAGCATGTGACCCGCTATAAAACTTTGTAGGCCCCAGAGTGCATCTCTCCCGAGTATGGCATTGTAGGAGGATGGGCAGTCCACAATTATGAAGGGAACTACAATTCTTGTGGACTGGTGCCCGGTTCCAACTGTAACCGTTAGTTGATCAGACCCCAACGGTTGAGTCGTCTCACCTGAAAAACTGATCAATGGCTCGTGGTTCCTATAGAGCTTATCTCGTCCTCGTTTAAACCCCTTATAGCAACTGCTGAACATGACGCTGACAGCGGCTCCCGTGTCTATTAGAACCCTCCGAGTTCTCCAGTGGTCAATCTGAAGAGTGATAATGAAAGGATCATTGTGATGCACTTTCAGCGTGTCTTCAGACTGAGAAAATGACACGGTATCCCAAGGAACCAGCTCCTTGCGGCATTCCTGA
This sequence comes from Comarum palustre, assembly GCA_951800085.1. Lineage (NCBI taxonomy): Eukaryota > Viridiplantae > Streptophyta > Magnoliopsida > Rosales > Rosaceae > Comarum > Comarum palustre. Next base: position 2,304,466 of record OX637592.1, on the reverse strand, counting down.
CGAAGCTGCATTATCTCAAACTCCGGGCCTCTTGGGCAGAGTCTTTTGGCCCGGTGACCGGACACCCCTTGGGTGCCACCCCCGTGAATCGTCATTATCTCCCCATATACTTCAATCAGGTTGACACCTGTGGCGGGTGACTTATACTGCTGTAACTTGCCGTTCTGGATCATGTACTCAATGGTGTTCCGAAGAGAAAAGCACCGGTCGGTTGTGTGGCCAGACTCGTTGTGATAGGCACAATGTTGCCCGTTGTCCGGCCCTGCCCTTTTGGGAAACTTTCTTTTTGGAGCCGGGGGAACTTCATTTCTATGGCGGTTCCAAATTTCTTCATAGGAGGCAGTCAAGTTGGTCAACACTTCATATCGGGGGATGTAAGTGTTCTTTTCCTCCCGGGTTGGATGTCTTGGGTATGGAGCCTCTCTTGGTTTCTCCCTTGGTCTGTTTGAATTTTTGCCGTAGTATCCCTGGCCACTCTTATGCTGCCCTTCCTTTTTCCATCCATCAGCTCGCTGGCTTGTGAACCCGGTGTTCGTCCGGCGTTCCCCGAAGGTGTCGTACTCGGCTTGAGCTTGCCGAGTTACTTCATTAATTAGATCGTCGTAGCATCTGAACCGCTGCTTCCTGAGCTCCACCACAAAGCGGGTTGGTTTGAGCGCCTGTAAGAACGCCTCTGATGCTACTGACTCGTCCAAGTGCCCACACTTGGAAGTCGTGGACAGCCAACGGGTTACAAAAATTTTCAAGCTTTCATCATCCCTTTGCTGGACTTTGAATAACGAAGTGGTGCTTCGGTTGGCACTTGACAGCAGGATAAACCGGGACAGGAACCTCTGTGTCAACTGACCATAGGTCTCTATTGACAAAGCCGGTAACTTGAGGAACCAACTCAATGCCTCCTCACTGAGTGTTTCCTGGAAAGCATGGCATGCTTGGGCGTCTGTGAACCGGGTTGAATCCAACTGAGACTGGAACGACTCAAGGTGTGCATACGGGCACCCCATTCCGGCATATCTCTTAATCTTAAATGGCTTTGCTTCTGGTGGCTTTTTGTCTGCTTGAACTCGTGCGGAGAATGGGCTTGCACGGGTAATAAAGGGTTGGTATTGTTGTGGTCCCGTTCCCGAGTTTAGGCGCTGCTCAAGTTGGGTCACAGTTTGTGTCAACTGTAACAGCAGCTGGGTCTGGGCATCTGCTGGGGGAAGTGGTTGATTTAACAACGGCTCTGGGGGTGGAGGAGGTCCTGTAAGATTGTGATTAAACAAAGGATTGGAGAGATGGATCATTTGTGGATTTGGGTTAGGGTGGGCAGTGGTTGGGAGAATAGCGGGTGGTATGTATGCACTGTCAAAAGTTCGCGGGTTTCCACAACCCGAAGAATTCCCTTCTGGGGTGATGATATCAGCAAGTCTGGCTGACGTCCCCATGGCATTCGCTCTTTGAGTTAAGGTTGCTTGAAGAAGCCCATGCTCGGCCTGGATAGTCGCTAACTGCTCCCTTACCGTTATTAACTCGGCATGTTCTCGAGTAGATTGCTCCTTTTGAGCGAGAAAGTCCTTTTTCAAGAGCTCGAATGCTGCTGCCAAATCTGTTTGGCCAAACTGGGTCCCGGAGGTCCCTGGGTTATCATCCCCTGAGAAATTAAGCCTTCTAGTTGGATCTTGTTCTCCTGCCATTTCCACCGTCCTTCGAAATACGAAGCGGGAGGTCTTGAGTTCGACTCTCAACGAGAGCACCAATTGTTTCCGTGTAAACTCGTGGCCCCTTTGGCGGGTTGCACGGTTCCAGAAATAGCGAACTTCCTTGTACTCCGAGTTTTCCTGTGTAAAGAACAAACACGTCAAAGGGCGTCCCCGGGTTTACCGAGGGAAGCCACTCCGATGCTTAAGTCAGACACTGTCAGATAAGCAGAAAACTCAAGAGTAGTTAAGGAATTGTCCGTCCCCTTACCGGGAGGTCCTCACCGGTATTTATAGTAGCATTAAAGGCAGCACTTTGTCTTTTTCCAATGTGGGAATGAACTCCCTTGCTTTGCCTCAAACTTACAATGAACTGGGCCCTGACAAAGGACCCAGAGTGGCTTCTCAAATCTGACTGGCCTTTGGCCCTGTAAACAGTACTTCAAGCATAATAAACGATGCATATTTAATAATTGACCACACTTGGTGTTATTTCTTGAATTGTAACCCGGTAAAGGAGAAATATTAGGTTCCACATATAAACACTTCACTATTTGGAAGATAAAGGATTCCAGTTTTCATAAATTTAGTTCTCAAATTTCCGGTTTTCTCTTACAAGTGTTAAAGTGATTTCAACGTTTTGAAAAAAATGTTCAAAGAAAAGAAATTCTCAAAGTTTTGGGTTTTTGTTTCTCAAAGTGTTTTGTTTGAAATGAAAATCTCAAAAGTTGTTTTGCAATAGAATTTGACGGTTTTTCTATATCTAAAGGTTTCGACATTGGCGTTTTCACCTTCAATATTTTCCAGAAAGATTCTCAAAAGTTTTTACCAAGTTTTGACGAAATGTTGACATGTAAAGTTCTATCTTGTGTTTTAAACATGAAAGATTTTAGTGGCTTTGTTTTACATCACATGATTTTCCGTATGAGTTTTAAAATATGTAAAATTATTATGGGAAGAAGTGTACTCGAAATATCTAAGTGTAACATGGAGTCTACAAGAAGCGTAAGCTAGTTCAGATAATCATATTGAAGGTTGAGTTAGCAAGTCTCAGTTCAATCAATTCTTAAACTTGACAGCTAATGACTGCTTCTGGACTTCTATGTTAGCATTGGAAAGTGAAGCGTAACTGAGTTTCTAGTTAAAGATTGTACATACTTCGAGTTTGTTCGTCGTGATTGTCAGGAGGATCTTATTTATCGTGAAGACTTCCTAATCCTTTGATTAGGATGCGATAAAGAAGACACTTCTGATCTTTTGGACGCGTTATCAAGGTTGACCGTGATTTTTCTGATGGAGCCTGACGAACACACTCGCATGGAACTACTCATCGACATAGCGACATCAGGAGCGAGAATTAATGAAATCAGTTGCGAGTATCTGTTCCGATTGTTGATGACGAGGAGACTATATTTGCGATCTCAACTTTGAGAAAAGTCTATCGGCTGCATCATTACGAGTTGTCTAAGAGTTGAACGTAAGACAACATGATCGACCTAGCTCATCATTAGTGGTACTTCGATGGTGAGACATCGTTCTTAATCCATTGTTCGTGGTTCAACGATCGTGCAAGCAAGACGCTACAAAGGAAGTTGTGATCTCATGTATCCTCACTTATCGGTTGGTATCTATGCATCCCCGCCTACAATAAAGCTTTGATAGAGTCATTTTGGCGTTTAGACTCGGTGATGCTATGCGTTAGCGGATTTGGCAACTTGTTATGAGCATTTCCTGCCTTTGCGATCAAGACGGGAATGTGACAAGTTCGAGTTTGTTACTTGGCAAAAGAAGATGCAAGATCAACGATCGAATCGACTATTACACTTCGATTGTGGCTTCAACACTCATTACACAAGGTAACGAAAAGTGGAAATACTTATGAGTATACATGCCTTGGCATCGACATTGTTGTTCTAGTCACGAGCATAAGAAATTCGAGGTTCAGCGGAAAATTCAGTGATCTTAAAGAAAGTTAGACTCGCAATGAGCGAAGTTAATGGTGAACTAAAGTCAACAGGGTATCAGTTGTGATGTCGTCACACGTGGATTGGCAAAGTTGAGCCATCATGATTCCTTAAGAAACAAAGAATGACAGAGAAATTGACCCTTGACCAATGACTTGTTTAGTTTGTGAATTTTAGGGACCAAATTTCTTTAAGAGGGTAGAGTGTGAGACCTCGTACGTTTTTATCGTGATTTACGACGAGTTACTGAAGTTTAAGTCGCATTCGGTAACTTCACAAGTGAACGAAAACGTTCATTATCAAGTTTTTCTAAACTCTTCATATTCTTCATTTAAGGACTCGATGTCATAGTACGCGTCGACACGAGTTTCTCGGTATTTTCAGAATATTTTTCAGAGCTTTCGTATATTTTCTACGATTTTTTGAAGTTTCTGGTAATTTTTTAATTACCATTTCAGTAAATTAGTTTTACCATTTTCAGATTTTCATTTTACCCTTCCTTAATCTAGACCGTTGATCTTTTCCAATATTTAATCTAGACGGTCCATTTCAGTATAAAAAGAGGTGAGACCTTAGATCGAAGTCATAGACCTCATTTCGGGTCAACTCTCCCTCTCTCTTCGCTCGAGCTCCGTTTCACCCTTTACTGTCTCCAGCTGGTATCTCCATCGTCTGGCCACCACTCGACGACGCACCACCACCATTCAACTCCACTCTGCCTTCTCGTCCTAGCCCAGCCTTTAAAGCAGCCATGTTTCCACTCTTGACGGCAGATCAGAGAAGCAGGAGAACGACTGTCCTTGGCTGATTACAGCCAAACCAGGCGGCAACATAGCTTCTAAAGGGTATGGTTGTTCTCCTCTCACCTTCTTCTTCATCTTCTTCTTCATCTTAATAACATTAGATGTCTGAAATCAAGCCCTAATCGAGTTTCCCCTTTTCCCTGTTTTTATGCCTATTTCTAGGTTTCGGGTGCATAGATAGTTAGTCTCGGTTTGCTGTAAAGACAAATTTGGGATTATGCCACCTAGATCTAGAAAAATTTTGCAGGTGTCACGTGTATATTTATTTGAGCTCTGTGTGCACATATGTACATACATACATATATTTGATTATTTTTCTCATGATTTAAGATGAGTTTTATTGCCGAGGTTTCCCTCAAGTATTTTCTCTTGAATATTTATCCTTTTGGATTTTACACTTTTGGCGCCACCCTTTTATATATTCCGCTTATGGGTTTTTCAAACCCTAGCGTGGCTGGGTTTTTACCTCATCTGGGTTAGCGAGGACGAGTGCTCCTTCCTACAATAGTTTGTGGATGTAGGTACTGTGTACTGAAACAGACAAACATGGTGGAAGTTTGGGCCGTAAACTATTCATTTTGTCTTCATGTTTATTCGAGTGTTCACTCCTAGTATGATGCTTTTCTTCACTTGGTTGATTCATTTTATGATTTCCTTAAGTGTGTGGAATATTTTACGTGTTGTCGCATATTTTCAAAGTTGGCCCATGTTTTTATTTACCATTTGTCGTATTTCTGTTGTAAACTCTGTTTTCACCCGCAAAAAAGAAGAAAAAGAAAATATTGTAGATTCTTGTTTTACTTTCCATAGCCTTGTAGTTTCGGCCTAGCGTGTGGTCAATACGTCAGATCGACGTATTGATTGCTCATTAGACCGGGATTACAACGGTTACAACCGTATTTCAGGCCAGTAAATGTTCTGGGATGCGACAGTTCTTGTTCGTAAGAAAAATGGGAAGATACTAGTGTGTGTGGATTACCGGAACCTTAACATATCAACACCCAAAGATGTGTGCACTATGCCCTTAGCCGATATGTTGGTGGATGTTGTAGCAGGACACAAGATATTATCTTATATGGATGGAACAGTTGTTTATCACCAGATACCTGTATATGAAGATGACAGATACAAAACAGCTTTTAGATGCCCTGGTTTCATAAGAGCGTTTGAATATATTGGCATGCCTTTTAGACTTAAGAATGCATGAGCTACTTACCAGCGAACAATGAACCTAATTTTTCATGATATCATTAGTACCAAGATAGAGGTGTATATTGATGATGTTGTTGTTAAGTTCAAGAAGAGAGAAAAACACATTGAAGATCTGCGAATGGTGTTCATCAGAATGAGGAAGCATAGACTTTGTATGAATCCAGCTAAGTGCTTTTTGGGGTTAGTGCAGAAGATTTCTTAGGATTTGTGGTGCATCAGCCCGATATAGAGATTTCAAGGGACAAAGCAAAAGCAATAGTAGAAACTCCGGCCCAAGGAACAAAAAAGAGTTACAAAGTTTAATAGGCAGGATTAATTTTCTGTGAAGGTTCATTTCTAACTCTAGAGGGAAGATTGCATCTTTTTCACCTCTCCTGATGTTGAACGCTGAAGAAAAGTTTACTTGGGAGGCTGTACATCAGGAAGCGATTGATAAGATAAAGGAGTATTTGGCAAGTCCTCCTGCGTTACGGCCACCACGTGTAGGAATTCCTTTAAAGTTATACATTTCAGTGTCTTCTTACTCCATTGCAGGGTTGTTAGCTCAGGATGAAACTAGAGAAGATGGTAAGATCATCGAACACGCGGTGTACTACCTTAGCAGGATTTTATTAAATGTTGAAACTCGATATTCACCAATTAAAAAGTTGTGTTTGGCATTGTACTTTGCTGGTTGCAAATTAAGGCATTACATGTTGTCATTCAATACCCTGGTGATAACACAGAAGACCTCGTGAAGTACATGTTAACTCAGACTTTCTTAAGAGGTAGAGTTGGTAAGTGGATGTTAGCCTTATCTGAGTTTTCACTCCAATATGCTCCACTTAAAGTGCAGACTGGACAGGCTGTTTCATATTTCCTCTTACATCATCTTGTTCAAGAACAAATAGAGCACCAGAATAGAGAAGTCATTCTAGTGTATACTCAGCCTTGGACGCTATACTTTGATGGTAGCAACACAGATTCTTTATCTAGGGCCAGAATTTCAATGGTTAATCTAGCTAGGGACAAGCTCTCTTATTCTTTTTCAGCTGGAATGGAAGTGTTTAAACAACCAAGCAGAGTATGAAACATTCATAATTGGCCTAGAGGTTCTCATGGAGATGGGAATTCGAGAAGTTGAAGTGTTGGGGGATTCACTTCTGGTCCTTCATTGCTGAAGGTCTTTGCCAAGAACCAGCTATGTGGAAGCTTTGTAGGGATCATTGTCGAGCCATCTTTATCTTTGTAGAGCCTTGGAGGTCTTTGCCTAGGGACTGCCGAGTTAGAGACCTCACAAACCAAAGCCGAGCTTGTTCCTGTCATCAAAAACTTCTTGATTCGACAAAGTGTAACACTGCCTTCAGTTTTGTTTAAGACTTTTCTATTCAAATTTGTTAGCATGTTTCTGTTTATATACTTTGGATTTAGATGTTTATTTCTATTGTTATAGTATTCATGGATTTGAGTTTTATAAAATTATGTTAGAGTTTTTTTTATGATTTTCTAATGGTCCAATCTTGTTAAGTTTTATTGATTGAAAGCATGCGTTTTGTGTTAACTATCAAAGTTAGAATGTATGCTAGCTACTGCCATGTTTGTTAATGAGCTTCTTTGATTGAGTATGAACTGTTTTAAGTGGTAAAAGCATGTATATTGTTTTTATCTTTTTAGTAGGAGTGTTAGAACCACACTCTTGAAATCCTCCTTATCTATTGTACCATGTGTATATTTATAAATAAATAATTGTATATCTTTTTATTGTTAATTACAAACTCTTTTGATCATTGTGACAGGAGCACCCTTAGTCTCCGGCTGTAATGATGTCCCGATTATTTTATACTATAATGCAGGATTTTAATTGAGTACGCCCCGGTTATGGAATATGTCTTATCAGTGCCCGGGGCATTTTAGTATATAGGTACTAATCTTTCTGAGATCTTGGTGTTTGCTTCTCACTTGTTGTTTGTTATGCTAACTGTAATAACGTTATGTAGTGCCCCAAAGAAATAGGTTAACCGAGCTCATGAGGCACTGTATTGTACGAGTGTTGTGGGCTTTTGAATATAGGAGCTCATACAGGATTTGCCGATTGGAAATATAAAGTTGTTTTAAGTATGTCTGGCTACTGGGTGGGTAACTTTGTTTTGTTATGCGTTCCTTATGCATGGCCAGAGAGATCGCTACTCATGCTTGTTTGTTTTGCAGAAGTCATGCCACGAGAAGGAGGTACCCGGAGGAAGGAATGCCCCTACAATAGGTCCACGAATGATAACTTGTGGAATGGCATGCAAGAGCTGGTGGATTATGCAAGGGAGCAGGATGTCGACCCCTTGACGAGGAATGAGCATAAGGGGGAGCTTGATGACTTCACCAAGTTCAAGCTTAGAGACGCCGACTACTTGAACCTGCCATCCCTAGTAGAGACACTGCTAGGGTTTGAGCCCCAGAATGGAGGGGAGCCGGAGGATGATGAGGGCACGCAATCTGATCAGGGTCGTTAGGAGGTCTGAGGCGAGCCCGAGGTTTAACAAGAGCGTCTGGCGGAAAAGGGACCAGAGCAAAGTGAGAGCGTGCCTGCCTCGCACCAGGGGCCTATGATAGATCAGCTTGAGGACTCCTCCCCATAAGCCAAGGAAGGGGTCGCAAGGTCCGAAAGAGGAAATGCAGGGATTCCTCCCGGGATGGCATGTTGCAGAGGAGGAGGGAGAGAGAGAGAGAGTCGCTCAGGGAGCTCAGGGAACCTAGTGGAGATCACCCAAACGTTAGAAGACACTGATGATGTTCAACCATACCTGGCACAGATGGCCTATGATATGGTCAGAGATATTGCTGCGTTGGAGGAGGTCGTGAATCCCGGCGAAAAAAAATCGACTTGGGTAAGCTAGTACTAAGGAACGTGTCAATGGTGTTATGTCTCTGTTTTGTTTACTAATTGTTGGTCACATATGTGCAGGTGCCACTGATGGTGTATACTTCCAATGAGATGACAGTGGAACACCTGCAACAGGCCGTGAGAATGAAGGGGCAACAAGCCAAGTAGCTGCAGCAGTTGAATTAGGCAGGTGTTGGGGGAGAGCGAGGGCATGTCGGGAAGGCGGAGGAAGAGGCCAGGCATTGGAAGGCCGTGGCAGAGAGGAAAGATCAACAATTGCCCAATGGGGAGGCGATCCTAGCCCGAATGGCTCCACTTGAGGACCAAGTGAAAAAGGGCAGCATGATCTTGCTACCTAAGAATCGAGCCAGACAGTAAAATGTACGAGACCTGGGGAAGTGGGGTGAAAACCTCTGCCTATAAGGCCGGATTTCGCCATAGTTTTCCTCATTTTCTACGATTCCAAGTTTTTGACGTAACAAGATTAAAACTACACCAAATTAACATCCCAACACAAAAACAGAGACAACACAGTCAACAAACACAGTAGCATTTAGGTTTCTGATTTACCTTCGATCGACTCCAACCGAGAATCCGGTAGCTTCTCCAACACTGCAGTCCTATTCCTGAACTCCACCAATGTTGCCTCTCTCCCCTACTCAACACTCGACATCCCGAGCCACCAAACATCCCCAACCCAGCCTCGGTCACCACCTCCAACAAATCTGCACCCAAAGCCTCTGCCTTGGTCCTAAGGTATAACAGCCGCTCTAGAAGCTCGAAGAAGACGTCGGAGACGCCAAGAACTCGAAGAACAACCGTCGCCGGTGGTGAAGCCGAAACCTAGAGAAAACATAATAAAAGAGGATTTTCAATTTAAGGCTCGGATCAAACCTCCAAAGGCATGAAAATGAAGAGAAAGAAGAGGGAAGAAGAAACATACCATCCACGAGTCGCCTGGAACGCCGAAATCTGGCCAACACAGTCGCTCTTCCTCATCCGATCTCACTCGACAGTGGACGACAAGTTAATCCATGGACTGGGCTAGATAGAGGAGAAGGAGGGGAGCGTTTTGGGGGTGGTGCGCCGGCGTGGGGCGGCCGGAGTCGCCGGCACCGGGCAGAAGCAGTGGAACAGGCGAGGGAGCTCGGAAGAGCTCGAGAGAGAGAGAGAGAGAGAGAGTTGACCGAAAAATGGGAGGTTTGATAGAGTCAAACCAAACCTCTCACCTAAATTTATAAGGAAATGGACGGTCAGGATCTGATCTTCTAAGATCTGACGGTCCAGATTAAATAATAAAAGTTACCTTGAGTGGTAAATAGTTATTTACCATTTACTTTTACCGAGCGGTAACTATATAATAACACGAATAACTTTTGCATACGAACTCCGATTACATCAAAGGACATACCCACGAGTTCGTATTAACGTCTTCTACATCTTTCCCGAAGGAAGTTTCCTCAAATTCTCGACTTATCGTAAGGTCATCTTTTACGGTAAAGTAATTAACATTTATTACTTCCGTAAATAGGATAATTTCATAACAAACAGCTCGTAGCTCCGGAAAGTCTTCCGAACATACCAGGGGACTCGTATTAACATAATCTACCCCTCGGGACATTTCTTTTATTTTCCCCCAGAACCGAGAATATCTCGATATTAAACTCGAATAATAATTCGGAGAAGATTGACAGCACGGTTACAACCCTCTGTAACCCGCCTAATCCTGGTAAAAAGGTAAATTTCAGGACAGGGTGTTACAGCCCGTGGGTTTTCATACTGGGAGTTGTAGTAGGCATTAGACATCGCTTGACCTTGGCCATAACCATAATTATTGGAATACTGTGTTTCAGACTGTGACCACGAGTTATCATTTGATTGCACCCCATAAGACATGAAAATATTAGATAAGGTATTGTTAGATTTTCACCGTAAGGGTATGTGGTTGATTATAAACTTTGGACAAAAAAATAAGCGATTAAAGTAAGGGTATGAATTAAAGTAATTGTTTGAATTTTAAATTGAGGATTTTGGGGAAAAAAAATAAAAAAATGGAAATTTTTAGAAATTTTCAGAAAATATCTAAAAATATCAAGAAATTTCGAAAATTTTCAGACGAGAAATGCTTGGAATGTGAAAGATATTTCGGAGGTTCTAAAAACGAAAATTTCGATTTTTATGACTTTGGTTAAGGGTTTATGACTGAATTGAATTACTCAGAAGGATTAGAATTTTTCTTATGTTATTAAATGTTGTCAGAAATTGATCTTGGTTTGAGAAATTATTTGTTTTGTGGCGGTAATGTACTTGGGGGAACAGATGGCTTCATGAGTTGTGGATTGTTGTTTTTGGCATAGAAGTGTATGTTTCTTTGGGTTGGCAGGTAGGGTTGTCAATTTTCAAAGAGGTTACGCCGAAATTTTGGTAAAACTTTCCTTGAGGTGAACCCAGTGAATTTACTCTGAGTTTCATTGGAAAATCTGAGGTATGTCTTGACAGTAGCAGGTAAATTTAGAAGTACCTCTAGCATTCTCTTAAATATAAGAGAGTATTGTGGAGTTCGGAGAACGAAAGCGAGATGAATATTGGGCGAGTTTGGATAAAGTTTCACAAAGACATCACTTTGTTTGTGCTATGTCATGGCGTCTAAACGTTTTTCTCAGAAAAGTCTGGAGAAAGAGCGAGAAAAGTATCCAGAGATTAAGAGAGACGCACGTATAAACAAACTAAAGGCAAGCCCAACACAGAGGCCCAGCACGGTAGACATAAATAGTGAACCAACTATACGTGTGAACAGTAAATCGGCTGACAAAGAATAGATATAGGTTAAATACCAAGGCCCAGCATTGTCGTGTATGCAATGTTACGTGAACAGGGGCTGAGCATGGTGAAGAATAGATAGGGGTGGGCATGGGACGGGATGAGACGGGATTGAGGTCATCCCACGTATCGTTCCAGTTGTTACACATGAGACAGGATCGGGACGGACCTTACATTTTTTAGTCTGGATCCCTCCAGGCCTTATCCCGGCCATCATGCATCAATTTCTTTTCTTCTGAAAATCCTATAGTTTTATTTGAAATTTTATCTATATGTGTTTATAAGATTTATAGTAGACATCTTAAGATTCATTCTAGAATTTGAATCACTTGAAAACGATTTTTCTAAATTAAGTTATGATTTTTTAAAGTTTAGGATTTGTAGCAATAAATTATGAGATTTTGAACCAGTTGGCTTCTTTTAAAAAACTGTATAAATTGGTTGGTTATTTAAGATTAGTGTCTTCATAAAAGTTACATATGACATATTAAAGATTAATTGAGAGTTTAATTTGAAGTTTCATCTAGATATCTTCATATGATTTGTAGTAGACATTTTAAGGTTTATTTCAGAATTTGAATCAATTGAAAATAAATTGTCTAGATTAAGTTATGATTTTTTAAACGTTAGAGTCTGCATTAGTAAATTATGCATATCAATTTTGAGATTTTATACTAATTGACTTATTTTCAAAAAGTATACAAAGACCATTTGAGGTTTGTTATATGAGTCTAGTGTCTTTATGAAAGTTATAGCTGACATCTTAAAGACCGCTTGAGAGTTGAAATCTCTCGAAAATAAAGTTTCTATAAATAGTTATGAATTTTTAAAGTTAGATAGAACGGGTTTGACGGGACTCAAAATTTTAGTCTCGCGTCCCGTTGTTTCTCAAACGAGACGAGACAGGACAAGTGTTTTTAGTTTCAAATCCCGCCAGAATCAGGATAGGACCGGAACGGGACCGGGATTTATAGGATTTATGCCCACCCCTAATAGATATAGGTTAAATATATATAGTAAATTTGAATTGTGGCAGCCTAAAAAGGATGGTTAACACAACGTCATAATTCTAGGCCAACGAGCAATTGAGACATCTAAACCACAAGGCCTTTGAAAATTTTAATCTGTGAAGTGAATCTTTTTATTTCACAATGCAAATAAGAGTTTTAAAATAAGCCGAAGATAGAAACTTTTAAGGGCCACATTATAAATGTATCGTGTATTGTAAGTTTTATGTCTTGACATTATGTTTTAAAATAGGGAGTGAAATTTTGCTTTTTTTGGTCAAAATTCTTATAAAAAGACAAATTAAGTTATCAAAAAAGAAAACATAGAGCGTGTGGACTTTACTTCCCTAAATATTCTCTCAAACAAAGTTGAATGAACATACTGAATTTCAACTGTCTGAACAACAAATTTTGACACACTAGAAAAACAAATCAAACTCACACAAAGCTTAAATGCATAACCAATGCCATCAATGGCAAGCCAGTTTATCATGTGGCACTTATAGTTTAAAGAAGTTCTAGGTTTAGATCTCCAATGACATAAGAAGCTTCAACTTACAAACCAAGTATAAGTTTGATATTCTCATACTAGACCTTGTTTGCCCTCATTTTAGCCTGGGGGCCAGTTCATTTGCCTTCCGCCAATGAGGTGGACATGAATGTGATAGACCGATTGACCTGCACAAACACCACTCGTTACCATGTTTAAACACTATTAACATAACAGCACACTTTTATAATAGAGACTATGATATCATCACTTCAATGCATTTAAAAGTGTGATTAATGAATACACACATCCTTTTGGCCCATCATTGATCACAACCCTGAACCCATCCTCCAGGCCTTCTTGTTCAGCAACAAGCTTGGCAGTGTAGAGAAGCTGACCAAGAATCTCACAGTGTCTCTCTTCAGCCTGGGAAAAAAGAAAGATTTTGAAGAAAGATTTAATATCCAGCTCTAAGTGTAATCTGTTGGTGAAAAGAGAACATAAATTGCTTTTTTGATCAACTAACTAATTGCAAGACTTGACATCTTTATCCACAAATCGACTTATTGTTTATCCACAAATCGACTTATTGTTTATCCATAAATCGACTTATGGTAAGAGACAACCATATGGGATTCATGGCATAGCACATGAATTAATTCCTCTTGATTATGAATATGCATCAATATTTAGAAGTGAAAACAAAAATCTATATTTAAAAAGAAATAGAAAATAGAAGGATAGTAGGTAGGTAAGTTTGTTAAAGCACACACTTTTGCTCTTAATTTGACGCTACAAGTAGAGAAACGATTTGGAGTCATATCGCTTAAGAGGCGGCACTACAAAACTATTCTTATAGGTTTACTCACATTTTGTTCAATCCTAAAGTAGAACAAAACATAAAGGACGAGAAGTTCACTTCACTAACAAACAAAAAGACAAACAACTGAGACAAGCAAACATACAATTTCATGTTACAGCTGCATTTTATTCATAAGAGATGGCCAGAAAAGAGTGATAAGAGATAGAAACCCTATCCCATAGTTGATCCGTCTTCTCACCCTCGGATAAAGATTATTTTATAGCTCCCCGTTCAAACCACCACAAATATATAAATATATATATATATATATATGCAACCGAAATACAAATAGTGAAATTGGAATAAAAACATGAGGACCTTCACACGCGCTCTCAATCAATCTTGACATACCCTCTATTATAGGACAGAGTTATTATTAATACAAATAAAATATAAAGAAAATAGAGAGGCCCGGGGAGGCGGAAGACGGAAGGAGGAAGGCAATATAGAAAGTCACTAATACGTACCTTTGACAATCCAGTTAAGCCATCTCTAACTTTAGGAATGATTATAATATGTGTTGGAGCCTGGGGACTAATGTCCCTAAATGCAAGGACCTGTTCAAAAATAAAAACCCAGATGGAGGAAAATTAAAAGTTACGACGAATAACATGAAACAAGCACTGAGGAGACTGCATTAAAGGTTATACACAAAGGTGTGAATGGAAAAGAGCACACAGTATATATCACATCAAATGCTGACAAACAGTATATATCTTCATTATACACCGCCACAATGAACCTACCAGAATTCCTTTGGTTCACCATAATCTACCAAAAAACGATAAATAAACTGGTCCGCAAGCAAAACTATGGAACAAATTTCGCCTCAGATAAAAAATCTAGAGCAGGCAAATGCAATTGATGTCTTACTTAGCATGGGAGATCTGAAACTCTAAGTCACAGTAATAACTTGTTCAGCAAATGCACAACATAGTTAAAGTGGAAGGTTCTCGTCCTAAAATTGATGAAAAAAACTGCAAAATATAAAAATAAAACTAATTACATATGTAGAGAAACAGAAACAGTGGAGCACCTTATCGTCCTCAAATACCACGGTAGCTGGTATTTCCTTGTTGATGATCTTGTCAAATCTGCAAAGTTTATTAATCAGAAAGATTAGGTTTTGCGTAAATCTGGTAGATAGAGAAAATCTTAGATCAAAAGGAAGGAGATTAGAGTACATGGTGGGAGAATCAGAGGGAACGGCAGCAAGAGCAGCCTCCTTCTCGGCCATAGTTTCTGGGACTTAAGGGATCAAAATAAGAGCTTATAACTCCGAGTCGGCTGCTTGTATCGTCGCTTCCTTTTTCCAAGAGAGAGCGAGGATCGGTGGTGGGGAAAAAAGAGATATGAGAGGGAGTAAAGAATGAGGGGTACAAAAGACATTTAGGTTATGGATAAATGTGTAATTGTATTATGATTAAATAAAATAAACACGTTAAATCTGTTTTTATTAAAATAAATAATTAATTTTTATAATCAGTATCAATTATTATTTTTTATCTGTCATCTCATACCTATTTTTTGGCCCATCTCCTATCTTGATAATCCTTTCTTATTTATTATATTTTATTTTTCGATTCTTATCCTAAATAATATATTATGTGACTGTCTACGTATATCAAATTGTAAAATCCACTACCTAGTATTTACATGAATGATGTAAAGCATGTGAGCAGCAAAAAGGTAACTAAGCTTGTGAGTACCATGCAACCGGTTTAGCTAACGAGTATCAAAGTACGTTAATATGTGTCATCACCAAATTACTTGAGAGTGTGGTTATAAGTTATTAACATATATATATATATATATTTGTTTGAATATGATTTTAGAATATGCTTGCACCCACCTGGTTCAAAATTGGAGATCTCTTTTCTCGTCTGGTGACGAGCTCCTTCGTCGAACGGGCCTTGTCTACTCTTGTGATTGTGAGGACGTCAGTCTTCCAAAATGTGGTGGTACGGCGCTGTTGGCTCAAAAATCCTCCCAGCCACATGTCGATGGGCCGAGGGCTTCTTTGGGCTACACGTGTCCTTCTGGCTTAGTGATGTGTGTGATGACGTGTCAACTCGCTGCCAAGAAGCCAAGCGAGATTTTGTTCTGATACGTGGATGTGCTTCACTGACTTCTAATTAGTTGACTGTGGGTCGAGGAAGGAACGATCTCAGTCGTGGGGTTCTCTTTGCCTTGGGTGCAAGGACTTGAACACAGATCAGGTTACTAGCCGATTTTGGTACTATGTGACTGGAAATGTTATGCAGGTGATGGTGATGCGAGTGTAGGAATGTAGAATGCAGTGCGAGTGTAGGAATGAAAATAAAACTCAAGGAAACGTAACATAATGTAAATTGGAGGAAAGGTACAAATAAAGTGCATGAATGAAAAGCAACAAAGATAAACAAGTACCGGGAAAGTAAAACGGAAAAAATAAAAACGAGAGATTGATAATCGTAGTGCTGATAAGTTGAATTTGATTGATTGTATTAAAAAGATATGAATCGCATAAAGAGTTTGATCGGGGACCACTAACAAAGAAACATATGGACCTTTTTTTACTTGAACAGAATAAAGAAACGTAATCTCCATATCTAAACATAAGAATTGACTATGGTCGATCACAAATCGTGATTGTTGTAACGTTTGATTCTTGCAGTTAAAACACATCCCATCTGATTGGAAAAATTTGATGTCGTCCCCTTTGAACACACTTTAACAATTTGTAACCTTGTTTATAAATCTTAATCATCGACCACATGATCTGACATAATATTGGAACACTTAAAACAGTATATTTCCTTCCTTGGCCGTAGCAAACCATGAATAATTGTGACCCAAAAGCCGTAGTTTAAACACCATGCATGGTCATAGGAAACTCATGAATAACTGCGGCCCAATGTCATGCATGACCACATGCAACTCATGAATGGTCGTGACCCAATGTCATGCATGGCCGCATGTAACTCATGAATGGTTACGGCCCAACATCCATGGCCGCGACTCAATAGTCATAGTTAAACTTAAGGGTACTTGTGGTCATATGTTAATGGATGTGGCCCAAGAAACACGAGTTGTCCACAATGCTTAGCCACAGTAACTCATGAATGACCACCGCTTAATACCGGAATAGAAAATTGGTCATCATTCATTGATGGGCGCTGGTGGACCCATCCTCACGTGACCTACAATGTGGGTTTTCCAAATACAGGTTCAAATAGAGCCCCCCATTCTTTATGCTTCGTCAAAACGCCGAATGGTTAAAGATTCCTCTTTCTGCTTTCCAGAACGTACACATCAAGTTACCCCCAAAGATTAGGGCATAGATTCTCTACCAAAGTTGGGATGAACCCCTCAGCTCCCACTGTTCAGGCAGGTGGCTATCCCTAGGATCCCTGGCTTCTTTAACAAAGAGGGTAGATCCTTCCTTTTTAGCTCAGCTCCCACTGTTCAGGCAGGTGGCTATCCCCAGGATCCCTGGCTTCTTTCCCCTTTTGTTCCTTTGTTAATCCAGCGGCAGCTTCTCCAGTTTTTTGGAAATCCCTTCAACATCTTCCAGTCCCCTTTAACTGTCCTCGTTCTTAACTCCACCTCCACCTGCTCCCCTGTTTCCAGGGAGTCTTCCCCCCCCCCAATACACGCCACCTCTGTAAATCTATCATCAAATCTGGAAAATCTTCCTACCTCTATCAGCTCCCGTTAACCACCCTCGTTCATAACTCCATCTCCTCCCCAAAACTCGCTACTACTGTGAATCTGTCTTTAACTCTCTACCACCTCATCCCGTCTCTTTAGACGATCCTGGCCAAATCTGCTACTCAAGTGCTGCGGTATGAAGATCTTCTGACGAGATCTTAGTTCATTTATCACCCTCTCAAGACTTTCATACCCAGGCAGGGCTCCACCTCAGTTCTCCACCAACTTACATCTTGTGAAGTTATTCCCAGCCACCACCACGAGCTCCATGCAAAGCCCTGGCTATTTAAACAGCACATATCTCAGTTCTCCATCTATCATCAGCTGCTTCGATCTCTCAAAGAGTCAGTTTAGCTCCTCATTCTATATCTTTCATTTGGCCCCTTGTAAGCCCTCCAGTTATCTTTCCCCCAACCTCAGTCTCATGGCCAACCCCAATCACCCTCTGAATCTCAACCCAAACCCTGATGACAACATCATTGACCTAAATCTCCCAGAAGCCCAACCGGATCAACGTCCCACCCTAGTTGGCCTGGTTGTTGCTGATAGACCTCTTAATGTTGGTGCCGTGATACGTATTCTCTCTAGAGCATGGTCTGACATTGGTGATGTCCTTATTGAGTCCATCCGCGATCAACACACCTTTGCCATCACCCCTCCTGATATCCTTAGCAGCAACCGTATCCTTGAAAGGGGTCCGTGGTCGGTCATGGGGCATGTTGTCTGCACCAATCTCTGGCCCCTGGACTCTAGATTGGAGGATGTCCCGGTTCATATGCTATCCATTTGGATTCAGATCCATGGCCTGACCCGAGGTCAACTGACTGAGATCAATGCTAGGTTCATTGCCTCAATGGCGGGGGAGGTTGTCGAGGTAGAGAACCCCCAGATCACATGGAGGGGTTTTCTTAGAGCGCGTATCAGAATCAACTCCAATCACCCTCTGATTCCTGGTCTCTGGATCCGTTCTAACAAAGCTGATCCTTTCTGGGTGGACTTCAGGTTCGAACGTATCTCCTTACTCTGCTACAACTGTGGCTGCCTAAGTCATAGTGAGAGGTTTTGCACCAGGGAACGTCATCTGAAAGCAGAACGTTTTGGAGTGTGGCTCATCTCTGCATCAGCCAGACGGCCAAACCAGGGTACCACTGAGGGGGAGAGGAATTGGGAACGCTTTCAGCGCCATAGAGTTCAGAACCAGCAGAACAACTGGAACATTCCGGGGAGCCCTCCGCAAAACCCTCAACTCCTTCCTGCTGCACTCCCTTCTCGCTCTCCGACGAGCCCTAGCCGGATTGCCATAGTCATATCTGAACCAAGGGCCGCATCTCTGACCCCTCGAAGATCGGAACAATGTCCTTTATTCCGATCCAAAGCTTCCTTAGCTGTCTCAGAAGACAAGGGCAAAGGTAAAGCAATACTGGAGGAGTCGATCGGTGCCCGAGACGAGGTCCTGCATGGCAACCCAGTTCCTTTCTCTCTTCCTCGTCTCGGTCCACTGGGGGAATTGTCTGTTGGCTCTACTCAGTTTGTGTTCAATAATTCAACAAGGGAGTTTGTTCATCTGGACTCTCTAGCCAACTTCCAAGCCAATACGGAGGATACCCCTTGTCCCTACTCCAATTCCCTCCCCAGAACACGATTCCACCAGCTTAATGCTACTCTTTCTCTTGGTTCATCGAGCTCTTCAGCTCAGGAGCCCAACCCCAACTTCTTCCATCTCTCAGATGAATCCTTCCCTGGGGATCGGGCTACTCAAAACCAGATTCATAGTAATCCATTCCAGGCCCAGAACCATTCAAACAAGGCACATATCCACTCTAACCCAGCCCAATACTCTACTCCAGGTCATGTGTTCCAACTGTCTCAAATTACACAAAGGACCCCTGAATTCAATGACGTCGGCGACCAAACCCCAAACCTTACCAGTTCCAACAGTGAAGCTGTAACCCCAACCTTTCAAATAGTTTCAGATCAGAATTTATCTTCTCTGACTGACCCTTCTGTCAAGGGGATAGTTTCTTTTCTGGATCAGCTGAGGCTCAAGCGGCTGGCGGAAGGTTCTGAACCATTGGGGGATCACAAACCAAAGAAACTAAGAAGAGCCTCCCCAACTGCCCATATCTCTGAAGGTGATGTGTTATCTGAATTGGACGATCCACTGGGGTTTGGCATCATCCCATCCTTCACGGACAAACTGGACTCCCACTTCTCTGACAGTATTGGGGTCCCTGTAAGATCAACAAGAGGTCGTCCACGGGGTAGAGGCCGTGGCCGATCTGGACGAGGCTGTGGACGGAGTGGATCTGCTGCGACTCGGACCTCCCCCATTATGTTGGCCGAACAACGTGAATCTATCCTCCGAGATACTCTCAATACTCCGGAGGGGCTCAAGGTTATGCAGAGTATCATTGCCGAAAATTTCCCAAATTATAGCTCAGCCTCGAACCTGTCAACGGCCACTCTTCAGGGTATGATCCCTAGCTCCTCATCGACTATTCTTGCTGCGGATAACACTCTTATTGAACCTCAACAGCTTGGGGAGATACTGCTTCTGAATCCTGAACCTCTTCAAATTATTCCAAACCTTGCTAACTTGGAGGAAAGTAGTTTTGCTAATCAGGCCATAGTCAACCTTGGTCCTGAGGCTCCGTTAACCTTGGGTATGAATCCGATCCAGGTTAAGGTGGTTGAGGAGTTGTTCTCGGATCATGGCACCGGTGGCTGGCCAGATGCAGCCACGGACCAGTCATGAGGCTCTTCTCTTGGAATTGTCAGGGTCTAGGGGCTGACCTGACTGGGAAATCTTTAAAGCGTCTTAGAAAACGCCACAGCCCCTCTATGTTATTTATAATGGAGACTAGACAACAAGAACCCATCCTTAAAGCTTGGAAGAAGCTCCTCAAGTATGACCACTGCCATATAGTCAACCCTACTAGGCAGTGCAGTGGCGGGCTTGCTTTGTTCTGGGACACTTCTGTTGTAGTCTCTTGTATTACTAGTTCTGTCGCATCCCGGGGACTATTCTCGGTCCCGGAACACGACGGTAACCGCCGTAGTCCCGATCTAGCAAGTAATCAATACGTCTTTCGACGTATTGATGACTCACCGGACCGAAACCACAAGGCTATGAATGAAACATACAACAAATGAATAATAATATGAATGTCAAATACTGAATTACAAATGATCAGAGTAGCACACAAATGTTTTACAAGCGGAAGATAGTAGAAAATACCCGAGACAGAAATAATACATGAAAAAGTCTCGGTACACTGGGCCCGAATAAAGTCTCAGAGTATCCAACAGATTACAAGATATGAAAATACGG
This sequence comes from Comarum palustre, assembly GCA_951800085.1. Lineage (NCBI taxonomy): Eukaryota > Viridiplantae > Streptophyta > Magnoliopsida > Rosales > Rosaceae > Comarum > Comarum palustre. The sequence continues at coordinate 2,283,751 of OX637592.1, read as the reverse complement.
AAATCAAGAAACATGAAAACCACACCAGAATGGGAGTCCTCGAAAGGTGAAGTGCACGATAACCGACGCTCCGCGGCCTAGTCCAGCTCCTCTAGTGTCGGGTGCTGTAGACCTGAAAAGATGTAGAGGTGAGCAACTCGTCCTCGCTAACCCAAATGGGGCCAAAGCCATCCAAGTCGGGGTTTAAAACCCATGAGAAAACATTTCTTATATATGTATATGTACTCGTAAGTACGAAAGAGCATGTGGAAATGTAAATGCACGGCACGCACACAAAGCTCGGTAAATCATGTGACCACATATGAAAGAACTCTCTGGATCTGAGCGGCCGAATCCCGGGTTTGTCTTTACTGCAAACCGGGGCCAACTATCTAAGCGCCCGAGTGCGCAGAATAGCGAGAGCGTCCATTTCCAGCTAACGCCCAACAAATAGCAGGCCACACTTACGTCACGTTTTACTCTGTTCGAGACGAGCGTAAGCGGGATAAATGAATAAAATAAACAGGGCATAGCCCCTCCGGAGGTTAACGGTCATCGACACCGTAGGAGTGCTAGAATACTAGGTCCCGTCGCTCTCAGGCCAAGCACCGGAAATCAGGACGACGGTACTACTTTTCGATCCATAACTCACACACACACACCAAGTGCTATAAGAAGCATGTGGTCAAGCTTAAAACAATGCATCTTTATTTAGTACGTAAAAGTAAAAGAGCCGCCGACCCAAGAGGGTTTCGGCTCACCCATTGGGCGTGCTCCCCCTACCTGGTATGATGGTACAGCTGGCTGCGCTCCAATCCCTGGTCCACCTGAAGTCTGCGTAGACGAGCTCCTGAGTCTGTGGGTGAGACAACAGTGATAGTCAGGTATAAGTAACTCGAGGATCTACTAACTACGACTAAGACTCGATAAACACTCTTTGTTTATCTTTCGGACATTAGGGTTTGACTTGTTTGACACTCCGATTCTCGAACCGGTGAGAAATCGGAATTGTTTCTTATTCAGTACTTACGTCGTTTTTGCCACGTTTACAAGCTAAAAGTCTTTAAAACGTTTAACCGTAGTGTTTGAAAACGTAAAATAGGTGTTCTACGGCATAAAAGAAAAGTCAACTTTGGAATAGTAAAAGTCAACGGTCAACAGTAAAGTCAACGGTCAACGGTCAAAAAAGTCAACGGTCAAAAAGTCAACGGTCAAAAAGTCAACCGGTCAAAGTCAAACAGTCAACCGGTCAAAGTCAACCGGTCAAAGTCAACAGTAAAAAGTAAACAGTAAAAGTAAAACTGTAACAGTAAAACAGTAAAAGTAAACAGTAAAAGTAAATAGTAAACAGTAAAAGTGAATAGTAAAAACAGTAACCGTAAATAACTTAAACAGTTAGGGGCAAAATGGTAACTCTGCCCCTGGGTTAAAGTAAAAAGTAAAACTGACACGGTAAAAACCAGGGTTTTTACCGTGCCGGTTCCCGATCGATTCCTCCGCCGGATTTGGCCGGTTTTCCGGCCAAATCGAGCCTTCTGATCTCCTCCTTCACCTTCTAAACACCCTAGGCTATCCAACAACACATCAAACATGGAAAAAGATCGAGTTTTATACCTTCCTCTGCCTCCACTGTGTTTTCCGGCCAAATACCTCCGGCGGAGCTCCACCGGCCTTCTCCTTCCTCCTCCTTGCTCCTGGGCGGCTCCTGGTGGCGCCTGGGAGGTCCCTAGCTCCTGAAATGGGCTGGTCTGACTCGATCTCGTCTGCACAGTGATCTCTGGTTTCTCTCCTCGACTGGGCGGCGCTGGCGGCGGCGCTGGCTTCACCGGTGGTCTAGGCAAGGTCGCCGGGGCTGTGCGAAGCCAATGGTGGTGGCGGTGAGGACTGACGCGCGCCGGAGCGGAGGGAGGTGGCGCTGCTGTGTCGAGGGCAGAAGAGAGAGAAGGAGCGCTCGAAATGGAAAGCAGAAGAAAGAGGAAAGTGAGGAGAAAAGGAAAGGACCGAAGCGGAAAGGAAGGAGAAAAAGGAAGGGTGGAGAGAAAAGGAAAGGAGATAGGGTATAAAAAGAAAAAGGAGTGGCCACGATTCGTCCATCGAATCAACGGCCACGATTCGTTCCCGATCCCAAAATAATTTCAAAACCAAAACCATTTTCGAAAATTCATTTCAAATAACCAAACGTCAAATTTAAACGTAAAAGTCGTACGAAAAATACGTGAAGTGCCGGAAAATATTCCGTAAATACTTTCACGCATGTGGCGACGCGTGTCTTAACGTAAAAACGTTAGACGAAATGACGACGTACTGAAAAGTAATCGGAATTAAACCCTAAATGTGTCGGAAAATTAAATTAAAATTTCTGGGTCTCACAAGTTCTTTGAATGTTATTAGCACTTCCGTTAAGTTTGTAGCAGAAGACTTTCTTTGTAATATCTCATGGGTCTATGGGAACCCCCATATCAATGAGAAAAATGCATTCTGGCGTTCTGCTTACTCTGCCTTCCCCCCTCGGGTAGTTCCTTGGCTGTGCATTAGGGACTTCAATGAGATTTTGTGGCACCATGAAAAATGGGGTGGCCTTCCTCAACCCTCTTGGCGCATCAGCTTGTTTAAGAAGTTTATTGACCATGCTGAGCTTCTTGATCTCCAATATCAGGGGCCGGACTACACATGGTTTTGCATTCAACAAAACAGAGTCAACATCAAAGAAAGGCTTGATAGGGGTTGTGCTAACACTGCTTGGATTTCAGCTATGCCGGGAACTCAAGTGCACCACCTCCCCAAAATTGGATCGGATCATCGACCAATCATGTTAGACACTCACCTCCAGTCCAAGTATGTGGCACCGTTGTTTAGGTTTGAGCTGCTGTGGAACTCTCATCCTACTTGCTCTCAGATCATTCAAGACAACTGGTCTCAAACAGTAGGGACTTCGGCCCTTTCCACTTGGGAGAATAATCTTGAGAATTGCCAAAAGTCAATCTCGGTGTGGGCTAAGGAAACTTTCCCTAATTTTGGTAAACAGGTGGCTGAGGAACTTGTCAAAATTCAATCTGGAATTGACGAACTGAGTCCTAACTCTAGCCAAGCCATTTGTGATGCATCTGAGAGAATTCACTCACTATGGTCTTTGGAGGAAATGTACTAGAGTCAGAGATCTCGGATTTCTTGGCTAACTCATGGCGATGCTAATACTAGATTCTTTCACCAGACCTCTTTGATGAATAGAAGGAGAAACAAGATCCTCCGTCTAAAGAATTCTAATGATGTGTGGCTTACTTCTGACAAGGATATCACTATGCACCTAACAGAATATTTTAAGGAAATTTATTCTGTGACTCCAACCAGTAATACTGAGACTGTCCTGGATTTTGTGGACTCGGTGGTAACTGAACAGATGAATCAAGATCTTCTCACCCCTATATCGTTAGAAGAAGTTCGTCAGGCTGTCTTCGATTTGGGGTCGTTGAAGGCTCCGGGGCCGGATGGTTTTCAAGGTACGTTTTATCAATCTCATTGGGAAACAGTGAAAGCTATTGTGCATAATGCGACCCTGCAATCGCAAAACTCTGCCTCTGTCAAGTCTTCCTTCAATAGCACATTCATTGCTCTGATCCCTAAAGTGGATGTTCCTCAAGTAGCTTCCCAATTCCGTCCGATAGCCCTCTGCAATTTCTCCCAGAAAATCCTAACCAAAATCATCTCCACCCGTCTTAAAAGGCTTATGCCTATTCTTATTTCAGAAAACCAGTCAGCCTTCGTCTCAGACCGACAAATTCAAGACAATATTTTGATCACCCACGAACTTTTCCACTGTCTAAAGCTCTTGAAATCGGGGGTTGAGGGAGAGTTTGCTTTGAAATTAGATATGAATAAAGCCTATGATAGAGTTGATTGGGGTTTTCTAAAATCAGTGTTGCTTAAGATGGGTTTTCATCACTCGTGGGTTCAGCTAGTCATGTCTTCTGTAACCTCTGTTTCTATGGCTATCCTCTTCAATGGTACATCGGGGAAGAAATTTAAACCAACTAGGGGTCTTCGCCAGGGCGATCCTCTCTCTCCATTCCTCTTCCTTTTCATCAATGATGTCCTCTCTAAAATGATCAGGAGGATTTGCTCTCATGATATAATGGACAATATTCAGCTGGGTAATGCATGCCCATTGGTCAGCCACTTGTTCTTTGCGGATGACTCCATCTTCTTTTTCAAAGCTACCAAACTCAATGGAACAGCTCTAAAGGACATTCTGACTCTCTATTGTGGTGCTTCGGGCCAGACCATTAATCTGCAAAAGTCTTCGATCTACTTTAGCCCAAATACCCAACCCCAGCTCTCAGCAGATATTTCCTCCACTCTTCAAATTCAGGTGAATCAAGAACCAGGCCCTTATCTGGGACTTCCTACTCTGTGGGGTCGTTCCAAAGTTTCAGCTCTAGCTTATGTCAAGGAGAGAATTCAGCAGAAAATTTCTGGTTGGCACCACTCTACTCTTTCCCAGGCAGGCAAGGAAACTATGATCAAAGCTGTTGCTCTAGCTGTCCCTACTTTCTCTATGTCAGTCTTCAAGTACCCTGCTACTCTTTGCAATCAGATTAATGCTTCTCTTGCAAATTTTTGGTGGGGAAGTTCGGAAACTAAAGGAATCCACTGGAAAAAATGGGATCATCTGTGCCTTCCTAAGTCACAGGGAGGGCTAGGTTTTCGGAATATGATGGACTTCAACTTAGCTCTGCTAGCTAAGCAGGCTTGGCGTCTCCATTGTAACCCTGATGCTCTTTGGGCCAGAGTCATTAAAGCAAAGTATTTTCCGAACTGCTCCTTCTGGGAAGCCAGAATAGGCTCTTCCCCTTCTTGGGCTTGGGCCAGTCTATTGGAGGGCAGAAAAGTTCTTCATCAGGGGTCTCTCTGGAGTCTGGGTTCAGGGTCCTCTGTTAATCTTTGGAAGGATAATTGGATCCCTAACTTCCCGGGTTTTAACATTCAGGAATTTGCCCCCTAAATCCCTGAAGGTGTCTTTGTTTCATCTATCATCAACAGAAGACAGGAGACCTGGGACCTCAGAACTCTTCAGCATCTTCCTGACTTTGTCCGTACTGCGATAAGGGCCACTCCTTTTGGTTTGTCCTCAGACCCTGATGCTTTGATCTGGCCCTCCAACTCTTCCGGACAGTATTCTGTGAAATCGGGTTACAACTACTTAGTGAGCAGGTCAGCTTCTTCCTTAACTGCCCACCCTCACCATTCTGCGGTTGTGTCTCACAGCACTTGGGATTGGATTTGGAAACTCAAAGTGACTCCCAAAGTTAAACACTTCTTATGGAAAGCTGTGACGAATATTCTTGCTACTAATAGTAACCGTTTTGCACGACACTCAGCTCAATCCCCTACTTGTGAGATTTGTGGTCAGTTTGTTGAAACGGTGGAACATGCTTTATTCTTGTGCCCATGGGCCACCCTGGCATGGTTCTCGCATCCCCTCAGTTATCTGGTTAATTTGCAAAGCTTTACTTCTCTTCAGGAATGGGTGAGCTCTTTGATTAACAATGGTCCATCTCCGCAAGCCAATAAAGACTCTTTCTTCTCCACTGTGGCTTTCCTCATGTGGGAAATATGGAAGCAGAGATGTAATGCCATTTTTAAGTTCACAAAACCCGATCCGGTGGTCACCTCCTCTAAGGCTCTAGCAGCTTCGGTTGAATTTCTGGGAATTCCCCCAAAGCTGAGGTCTCCCTCTCATATAGTGTTGACGCCAAACTCTTCCCCGAACTTGAGATGGAGATGCCCCCCTCCTGGTAGTATCAAAATCAACACTGATGCCACGTGGAACTCTATTGCCCTCTCTTCTGGTTTGGCAGCTATTGCAAGAGACTCTTCTGGTGCAATAGTGGCTGTTTCAGCCTCCCGAACTGTGGCTACCTCCTCCTTGGCAGCTGAAGCACAAGCTTTCATTCTTGGCCTCTCGCTTGCTTCCTCTCTCTCTCTTTCCTCCTTTGTTCTAGAGTCGGATTCTCGTATTTTAATTTCGGCAATGATAAATCCTCTGTCTTCGGTGGACTGGTCGGCTTCTCACCTTTTGGGTAAGATTAGGAGGGCGAGCCGCGGGTTCAACCGAGTTAACTGGTCTTGGATCAGTAGATTGGCTAACTCAGCAGCATATCATGTTGCAAACCTAGCCAAATGCGGGGTGTGCACAAGGGATTGGCACTCCAATCCCCCTCCCTCCCTAATGCATATTGTGTTGTATGATGCTCTGACGGAACCTCCTTAGACTGGTTGTAGTCTAAGTTTCTCATCCTTTGTAAGGTGTAGCTTTTTGGCTTTGCAATGGAAGATTCTGTTACCAAAAAAAGGAACTAGAAGAATAGAAAAATTATTTGGCAACAAACACAGCTTTCATGAATGCACTCTAACACTGTTGTCATTCATTAATGGCCACGATAAATCTTATAATCAAGGCCACTTGCCTTGCCATGCATGTTCTTCTGTGGCTTATAACTAAGGGAATAGACTACTATGATACCTCGCTAATAGCCGCTATAATTTGTGGGCCCAGCCCACATGATATGCCATGTAAGCCTTGCCAAATTTGGGTTCAAACAGAGACCCCCCTTCGTCCCTTTTGCTTCGACAAATGCGTTGAATGGTTAAGGGACAAGAAGATTGTCTATAGAAAATGTTGACATACCATATATACTATGCCACCAACCAAAATTGACACCCTACTTATGGGTCCATGAGACGTAACGAGACCAGACCGTGGCATGCATCCTGAAGCTTGAAGAACAAGCTACGCAACGGTACCAAGCACGTGTCAATCCGTTACCCGAAAGTCACCTACTCGGTCTCACTAATATGCCCTCATGTAACATTACTAGGACTCTAGTCCCACATCAGAGAATATGTAAAGGGAGGCGTCTCCTTCTCCCAATAAAAGGAGACTCCTTCCCCCTTGATCAATACATCATTACTACTACTTGTAAAACTTTAGGAAGCCACCAAGGCACACATCACATAGTACATATTAAGTGGACGTAGCCTTGCCCACCGATGGTAAGGTAAACCACTATAAACCTTGTGTCTGTAGCGCCCCGGGAAGGGAAACTATAGTGGCCACAAATTTAAGCCAATAAGAAGCCAACACGTCCGAAGGACGTGCCAACAACTTATTAACCTAAAGTTGTAGGCTTTTTAGTAAGTAAAATAAAATTTAATCTTTAATACTTTGAGTGGCACCACATGAAATTCTTAAAATATTCATTAGAATTTTTCCAATTTCGCGGAAGGTGGTCAAATTAAAGGATCAATTAAAAACTTTAGCGACAACAATAAAAATATAAAACAGGGTTAACAATTCAGGGTGACACCTCTACTGTTTATGCCAAATACCCTGGTAAATGACTCGAAGGATACAACAGGAAAAGTGAGTACAACTTGGACCAAACATCGAGTAAGAAATGGGGCTCCACACACACAGCTCTCTATATATATCCCGTCATAGTACACAGTACTTGTAAACAACTTGTTGTAGGGGTGAACGTCATCCTCGCGTGCTCACATATAGGCCCACCAATGATAGATTTGAAAACCATATATATATATATATATATATACGTATAGATTTGAGCTCTTAATAAAATCATTTAGAAAAACCTTGGCACACAAAAACATCATTTCATATCTTTTAGAAAATAGTGCATTATGCTAAAACAGGGGGCCGGAGCGCTCAATGAACAATATAGCTTGCAGGGCTTCACGGATCTAGGCGGCCGAATCCCAGGTTTGTCTATACAGCAAACTGAGGCTAACTACCTATGCGTCCTAAGACGAATAGTAGCGAGAGTGTCCATTTACAGCTAATGCCCAACACATAACTGATAGTACACATCGCACTTACGGCTCGCTTAACTCTGAACGAGACAAGCGTAAGCGGGAAAATAAAATAAACAGGGCATTACCCCTTCGGAGGTTCAAGGTCATTGACACCGTATGAGTACTATATACTAGGTCCCGCCACTCTCACACCAAGCACCGAAAATCAGGACAACGGTACTACTTTTCGATCCAAGGCATCGACCATGAGCATACAAAAATCATGCACTTTCATATAAAGGTAAAACCATAAACATAGGGGGTTTAGCTTTCCTACCTGGAATAGCCGTTCTTTACGTAGCTCCAAGCTTCCAGGAACAGCCTCGGTAAAATGAGGTCACCGCGTATGCTACCTCGTTAAATGATTCACTACAGAATTAAAGTAGCTTAGCAACCAAGAAACAATAACAGTCATCAGACCTCAGCATTCCTAATTTGACCAAGTATGACCACATTGACTAAGTTGACCAACCAATTTCCTTTTTAACTCTTTAACCTTTTTGACTTGTTTTTCCGGTTATCGTCTCTTTACTTATTTACCGGAAGTCCGACTTAGCTCCGAACTTTCTTTAACCATTTTAATATGATGTTAGGGTGTCACATAATAATTCGTTGAATTACTATAGACACCCCGCGTGTCACTTTAACCAATACCATAGTCTTGAGTCGATAC